>JBBBDQ010000894.1:4470000-4825000 GCA_037127315.1 Ascarosepion bandense | reverse complement strand
TTTTTTAATGTAAGATTGCAACCTGCAGTTGTACATTCAGCATTGCACTACGAGAGATTAAATCGGTATAATATCAATGCCAGAGTGACAGTAGTCAAGTGGTCTCGGAAACTTTTGTCCTTGTGCTATAAGCATGCTCTTATGTGTGTTGGTGAATATATGCGTGTGTGCTCTGATTCTAGAAAATTAGATAAGTAAAACGGTTTTCCTGCATATACTCTATACATCAAGTGAATAACACACGATACGTAAATAAATAAATTCATGAGATTTCTACTCTTTCCTAATTCATAATGGCTGCTCATTAATTTATTTCAGTTTGGTAGTCTAATATAATTTATTAATTAGCATAGAAATTATCAGTCAGCTTATATAATTATCATTGTCACCTCAATTCTGCATTTATTCTACGTCTCTATTCTTCCTCATTTTCTCTTTTTCAGACTGAAGGCTATTTGGTACATATTTTTTTCCTTCATGGAGTTTAGTTGGAAGTATATTTTTATGTTTCAGTGAATTTTATACTATTAGATATTGTTCGCATTTGGTAAATTAAATATTGATGTTTCTTTGTTGTTTTTTCTGTTCCGACAGGACGAGTTGAAAATATACATTAAATCCAACAGAATCATTAAATCAAAAACAAATAAGAAAAATGTTATAAATTTAACATGCTTTGCTATTTATTTATTTTCATCAGAATTTTGGGGAAGTGAAATAATTCGTAGTTAAGTTTCGATTTTTTAATTCTGTTTTTCATTGGTTGCGTACATGTCAAATGTTATATTGTGTCGATACAAACTTACACACGAAAACCATGAAATAAGCGCATGGCGTGTTACAAACAATGAAAACAACAGAATTATTGATATTGAGTTGATACATACATAAATACTAAAGCCATGAAATAAACACGTGATATGTTATAATAAATAAAAACATAGAATTATTGGTATTGAGTTGACAGATACTTACATACTAAGTCATAAAATAAACACATTATTGTAACCCTATTTCCACGTAGATATATATTTTTTGTTTAATACAACAGAGTGAGGGAAATTGTTACTAGTGGTATTGTTAATTTTGCAGATTACAATATGAGTGGAGAGAAAAATAAATATAATAGATGATAAAAGTGTTTATTTTCGATCGCAATATAAACGCGGCGAAGAAATTATGAAAAAAAATATATTGCAAAAAATTTTTTTTAAATCTTGGAAACTTTTGCAGATGTAAGGCGACAGGTCAAATGGGGTCATCATATCGCCGGCCATTTTGTGATATAAAGCGGAAGCATAGGCCGCTAGTAAAATCAAAAAAGTAAACTTTAGCTGGAATATTGTTTCAGGCTTGTCATAAACTTTTATTGAGGTCAGGTAGGGTTAAATCCTCAAAATTATTCCTGAGAAAAGATTCTAAAGTCAGAAAAATAGGTGATGTAATTGAGAAGAAGAAAAAAAGACATTACGTCATGTGAAGTGCTGATATTTCATTCGTTGAATCGTAACTTTCCCTAAAATCGTGTGGGTGGAAAATAATCTCATTAGTCAAAGTTCTGAGTAGCATAGATCCCCATGAGAATTGGGGACAACTATAAAAAGTCGAGACTCAGTGAGAAAAATCTAATTTTGAATGTTTTTCAGAGTTGTCTAGCGACAGAGACAAACGACCCCACCGCCGCCGCCATCGTCATCAGTTGCCACTTAGAAAATTGAAAGCTTTGATTATTTTAACGTAACTTCGCCAGGTTATGAAACGACTTGTTTTTATTTGAAGAATTGAAAGCTCTGATTATTTTTAACAAAGCTTCGCACTGTTATGAAAAGACATTTTTATTTGGAAAATTTGAAAGCCCTGATTATTTTTAAACGAATCCTTCTCTCCGTTGTAAACTCTGAAAATCGGCGATTGTACATTCTGCTTTTATAATTAATTATTTTTTATATATATATAAAGACTTTCTTTCGTAACTCATCCAGGCGTTTTTGAATTTATTCCATTTTTTTTTTTTTCGTGCCGTATTTTTTTAATCACAAATGTACACAAGTGTCCGGTCTGGTTTGATATGGTAGAGAGACCGCTACCGGGTTTTTCAATGTGATTGTCTGAGATCAAAAGAACACAGCGTGGGCAGAGAGCTTCATCGTTGTAATAGACGTCTTGAGGACCAGCTACTGTGACGAGATCATCACGACTAGCGGCCCAAAAGCGTCGTCATAATTGGTACCGACAGCAACAACGCACTTAGATTCCGGTCATCATCATCGCAGGAGTTTCCGTACCAGGGGCAGCGAGCCAGACGAGCCGAGGTGTCACATTATGTGTTAAAAAAATGAGAACAACACATAGAATTGTGTTGATACAAACTTACACACAATAGCCTGATGTGTTACGACCAATGAAAACAAAACCAGAATTTTCAAGTTTGTTTTTCGTTAGATATATTATAGCCAATAATTGTTGCCATACTCTTTGCCCGTTAAAATTATCCTTTTTCTTTCCCCCAATATTCTGTCTGCTTTCTTTATTCAATTTTCAATACCTCATCTTTTTTATTATTGTTATTATCCTACCTTTTTCTCTCCTATTTTATCTTTTATTCTTTTCTCATGTTTTACTCACTTGTTCTTGATTTATTCGCGTTTCCAACTTGTTTCAACTTGTCTTTTATTCCTTAAATCTTTTTTCAGACTGTTTTATCTTTGTTCCCCTGAGGACCAATCAGTGAGATACGCCTTCCCAATGTAATCATGATTTAAGAACAAAGGATTTCAGAGATGAAGACACGCAAACTCGAAAAAATAAAATAAAATAACAGGCTGCGATAATTCAATGAGTTGCATTTCTTTTTCTTTTTTGTCACTTTTTGTTATTTTTACGTGGGAGGGATTGCTTACAGATTTTGATTTCATGAATTCTGGTATCTTGCTATGTGGGCACTATTCGAAAACTGTATAAAGACTTTTTTCAATGCTAGTCTTTCAGTAAAAGCTGCACTAAACCTACTTTTTCAAGACAATAACATGAGCTAAGTAATACAGGCAAATATATGCCCACCTTACAGCTTAACAAAAAAATCTTAAAATCGAATCTAATTTAAGAATTTTATTGCGGTTCAGATATATTTTATGTTAACAAATGAATCTTGTGACGAAGAATTTAAAATATTTTGTATCGTTCAGATTATTTTATGTTGACTTTTTGTCGTGTCTTCTAAAATATTTGTTCTCGTTTTTGTTTTATAAAATTAAAAAGTTAACTTTTTCTTGTTTTTGTTTTTTTTTTTGATACATGAAAATTCATGGCAGCAAAGATTCAATATTTCTCAATAAAACTCTTGATAAATAGAAATTATCAAATAAGTTTCTTTTTTCCTCTTAACTCATTCACCACCAACTCATAACTGTTTGATAATATAATACAAATCTATGTTTTAATATAATAGAAAGTAAACATTAAGGAAGAAGTTAGGACTGGTCAAATATGAATCAATTTGTTCTTCAAGAAGTGAACCTTTTCTGTTGCTTCAAACTTTACTATGTCACATATATTTATCATGTAAATATTTGTAATCATTTCACCCAAAGTAAAGCAATAAAGCGACTAAAACGTAAGAGATAACTGAATGAAGAATATGAGAAAAAACATTTAATGAGAAAGAATAATAAACGAACATGAATTAGTACAGAAGATAACGATGGATCTTCGAAGATCAAATTTGATTGAAAAGTAAGAGGCCGTAAGAGAGTTTCACAAGAGAGAAGAACGAGACAAGAAATTGTCTGCATAGAACATACGTTAGCATTTAGCCATTTCAACTATAAAATGATGTAACCTAGCTACCATTCAAGTACTGCACTTAAATACACAAAGTCTACGTACCAGAAATGATAGTTCATCAGAACAATTACTATGAAAATATTTATAGAAAAAGCACAAGGAAACTAAGTTACGGCGGTCGGTGGGAAAGTGACTGAAGACAAGATACCAAGTCAGGACTGATCATATTGCAGATTCCTCTTTGAATTTCAAGAATAGATAGCAGAATTACCAGACTAGATTTTGAAAGAAATATTCAATGTAAGGATGAATAGCAGATTTATGTGCAATGTAAATTGTTGCAAAAACAGTTTCTAGGATGTCGTTACTAATCTACTGAAAGGGGTTAACGGTTCTTTTTTTTAACTCTACAGGCCAAAAATGGTTAACGTTCTAGTGATTTTTAATGTAAGATTTCACTCATCGTATCTAATAATGTAAATGTTGTTAAAAGCCATTCAGCATAAAAATTACCGATGACTTTTGAGTTATGCAATCTTCACTAAATAATATATAATTTAAAATCAATAATCTTAAATATTAAAGTGGATACACTTTTCATGGTATATAGAAACCTTTATTGCATTGCAAGTAGGTGAGGCAAAAACTGAGAAAACAAAATTATACTTTGTTTTCGTTATAACATTTCTTAGTGATTATACCAAATTAATTGAATTTTTACGGTAGTGTAACCGATATCGGCGAATAAAGTGCAGTCAGAGAAACGTGTTCAAATCCTGAGTGAATCTCATGCGAAAAGTATGAATCACTCTCATGTCCCTCCATCTATGGGTTAATTTGTCGGACAGAGTGGGTTCCCAACCACTTTCAGGTTGGGAACCCACTCTAAATTTCAAACAGTGGAGAAGGCGAGAAGCAACGACTTCACAATCGTTCCTATCTTAGCAATTCTTAGATAAAAACATGAATTCCTGGACTGTTATGATCGCCTACATCCTAGAGAAATATGCCATTTTTCACAAATAACGAATTGATATTTACTATTTTTTATTCTTGTCAAAATTCCAGATTTATAAAATGGTTTTGAATAATATTTCGATAACAATTTCAAATTGCTATTTTTCTGACACAAGAATCTTCTTCCATGGTTGCAAGGAAGAATACAAATGTTTTTAATTTGATTTTCTTTCATTGGAAAAATTCGACACTAGTGCATATCAAAAAATACTAAGCAATCGACCAATAAAACCAGCTGTAGGGCTACTTAGTAAGCAATTAGAAAATTAATTACTTAGTAAGCAATTAGAAAATTAATTACTTAGTAAGCAATTAGAAAATTAATTACTTAGTAAGCAATTAGAACATTTTCAATAAGTTTGTTCCTTTTGTCTTCCTTGCATTTACACTAAATATGCATTATTTTTTATTTGAATCAGAGACTATTGAAAATACTAGAATTATTAAGAAACATTTGTGGAATAATTCAGTAAATAAACCACAGATTACATTTTGGTGATAACGCTTCTGACTGAATCGGGGATTCACTAAAGGGATCAACATTATGTAAAATCTTCAACAAACCCAAAACCCGAACACATTGAATACATTGAACGCTTTCAGGCCGGTATTAAAGGAAATCATTGATTGATGTTGTAAGAATTAAAAACACATTTGGTGATTCAAAGAAATGTCGGGAACGTATCCAGCCGTACAGAATATATCGACGGCCAATTTCTTATTCTCAAACAACCTAAATCTGACATCCCAGTCCTACAAACTGATTTTGTTCAATGCGGCGTTTCGATTATATCTGTTGAAAGACAGTAGATTTTGGAACCTGAACTAAATTAAAGTGGGCATGATAAGACAGTTGACTTTAATCCCTAAAAAAACGTTTGGTAGATTTCTTTTATATAAGTAAAAGGTATATTTAGGTAAGTGTGTAAATTTCAAGTGGAGTCTTTTCTAATGAAAATGTAAATTATGACTTAATACTGTACAAGTCATTACCACTGAGACCATATGATTTCAACAGGAACTCGTTGTTCATGAATTTGGTAGCTACTATTTTTCTACTAAATATTTAAGAAAGCTTACGGCTTTCTAATATATTTAGAAGAAAGTAATAAGAGCAAGGAGGAAAAAGAATTTCTGAAGAAACTCTTGTTTGGAATCATTTCACCCCAAGCAAGCAGTGATGCTACTAGGATGCATGCTAATACAAGAAATGAAAGAGAATGACAAGAATTTAGTGAGGTTGGGTAAGGAAAAGTGTAATCAAGGAACAGGTTTGAGGAAAACAGAAGATGGCAACTGACATTGCATTTAAATATTTGAAGGTTGTAGGTGAGAAGGAAGCAAGAAATCGAAGGAAGCAAGAAATCGAAGGAGGCAAGAAATCGAAGGAAGCTCCACAATTGAGAAGTGCAGAAAAGAAACCATTAAAAAACAGACGATTGCATCTATCTAGTCTAACATTAACACGGTGAATCCTAGTTACTAATCTATTAATGAGCTGAAATTCATGCAATCGAAGTATTAAAAAAAAACTTATCAGAACATTTGTCATAAAAATACAGAACCTTCTTTTAATATCTATGAAAAAATTAAACCAAATTTAAAAGAACCACATAACATCAAAGATACAAGAGAGAAAAAAAAACACTATAATCAAACTCGGTATTTACCCGAGTTTCCTCACAAAGGCTGGATGTGGCACATACTGTGGGGCATTTCAAGCATGTGTACCTGGGCAAAAACTCCTTGTAGACTCCGCATGTGCGGGTCGGGGTTTCGTCTATCTTAACATCGTTATTCAGGAAAAGATTATATTACTAAATATGGAAGTTTTACCTCAACATTCTTACTCTCCATACGTTGCTTCATTTGGTCATCGCAAATGATTGAAGGAGAGCAGTATTTTGTTAATTTTGGAGTGCTTAGAACTGATATTACACGTTTTATTGCATAGAAATCTGCATATGTATACAGATTAACGATTTATCAAATAGATGGTCTTATATTATCAATAATGAGGGGAAATGTTATCATAACTAATTTTAATTTTAAAACCACGAAAACAAATCTACTCTCTTTTAATCGTCTGAAAGATCCTTTTTTAACTTGCATCAGCCTATCTGATCCTAACCTCCAGGAGAGTGACTCATTGTGCCTTCTCGGACTAACATTTTTTACTGACCTGAAGAAGAAAGATTATATTGAATTAATTGCTAAGAAAGTTAGTTTAGTGTGTCATACTAGACAGTTTTTTCTCTCCAGAATATATCTAACATATTTTTAAGTCTATCATCTGTCTTGATACTAGTAATATATATTAAGAGATCCTTGATAAAATAAAGAAATCTGCAATGATATTGATCCTGACCTGTCATCTTGGCCTCAGTCACTTTTCCACCGCTATAACATAGTTTCATTGTGCTTTTTCTATAAATATTATGATGGTAACTTTTCTGATGAACGTTCCTTTATGGTACTTAGACTTTATTAATTTCAACGCAATATCAGATTGGCGGCACGGTCTCATCATTTTCTAACACTATTTTGGTATATGGGAAAAATATGATAATATAATATTGCATGTGGGAATATATAAAACTATAATATTGCAGGTGAAAATATATAATACTGTACTATTGCACGTGGAAAAACATGATACTGTGTTAGTGCGACAGAGTGAAAAAAATTATAACTAGTGGTATTATTAATTCTGCAGTTTATTGTCAATTGCAATATGAGTTAGGTTAAAATAGATCTTTATTACAAAGTTTGTAAAATCTAAAAAACTAGCTAAAAATTGAAGAGAGTAAAAGGGATAAATATGAATTAAAACATTTGCGTGTGTGCAGATTCATTGTTGATCAGCCGGGGTCAGACGAGGTCATCATTGGCAGCCATTATTGGACAATCGGAAATAACACGGCGAAAAAGATTCTAGTTATGTTTTCAGTATACAGAGAATTTTATTAACCAGGTGAGTTTTGGATTGTTGAAAAGAGATTGTCACAAATTTTTTGATAAGTGCACAAAGGTTAAATTCTGATTATGGGATTAAAGTGAATTATAAATCTTGCTGGGAAAAAAATTGTAAATTTGAAAACTAGAAAAAATTATGTAAGCGAAGAAAAGAAAGTACGTCAATACGAATATTGCTATTTCATTGGTTAAACCAAGGGAATAAAATCACTCCACCTCATGATACGAGCTGGGAGTGATTTCATTGGTTAAAAATTTGATTTGCATGGACACCCCGTGTCCGTTATGCAACCCCCAAGAAAATTTGAAGCAGGCATAAAAAAGGAGAGCCCAAAGAGCCAAGTTTAGTTGTTGCTGCCGCGCCGGGCTAAGGCAGACAAGACGAATTCATCACCGTCGTCACAAAAAACCATTTTTGGTTGTTTCCATAAGGGTCCGGTGAAAAGCACTGATGATACTTTTTGAAACTACAAAACTTGAAAAAAAAAATAGAAAACTTTAAATTTCCGATTGGAACAAACATTAATATTAAAGTAAAACTTTCGCTCCGTTGTAAGAATAGAAATACAATGAGCGACCCGAGAGCGACGTCACAATTTTACAGTTGAACTGGCTAAGTGTAACCGTAAGTTCTATGTAAAAAATATTTCTCTTTCACTTCTCACTTTTAGAATTCTAACTTTAACTCAACTCTCCAAGTTTTTGTTCACCTCTACTGTGATCAGGTATTGAACTCACAACTTTTTAGAACAAGTCACAGATTATTCACTGGACCATGTGTCACACAAAAGTTGGAGGACTGAGTTTAAAAAAAAATACTACAAAGTGAAATATCCGGAAGAGGCATGATTCGTGAAACAAGAACAATCTACCCAGGTGGGATAAATAAAGGGTTAGATTCGAAAAGGGTTAGCTTCTATAAGTACAACGATAAAAAGGTTATACAAGTATAAAAGGGTTAGCTTCTATAATTAATACAACCCAAACGTCGCTAATATGGAAACTAATATAAAGGATAAGATTCAGAACATTGTAAATAGTGTAAATAATTACAATACCTCATTTCAGAAATATAGACAGAAACACAGTTAATGTATACACTTTTTCCACTGAGCCTACATTCAGGAACCTACACTGTAATCTACTAGGCTATTGTTCCCTGGAATACTCCTGAACCTATAACTTTAAACTTTAAACGTAATGGTCTTCTTTCCTTGCCTGCTGTAAACTGGTACACTCGACTGGATTCGCAACCGCTTGGATTTTCTAGTGGTTTGTCTGGTTCGTAGCTGAAGTTTCTGGGACACGGAAAGATGAACGAAAGCATGGAGAATACACACAGGACGGATATAGGGAAAGAGAGACAGGGAAAAGCAACGTTAGGTATATTTGATGGGTTTCAACAAGTTGGTGGCGGAGCAAGGTTTGGGAGAGATTCTTCTTCTATGTGCATTGTCCTTTCAGGACGTAGGCGATCATGGCTTCCACGTCTCCCTATCCTTAGTGGCTCTTAGCACACTTTCTCCTGTAACATCTCGCAACCCCAGTTCTGTCACCTACTCGCTCAGGCTCTTCAAATATGTTATCCGCTGCTTTCATTTGTCACTTTTCCCTCTATCTGTCCTGTTAGTATCAGGTTCTCCAAGACCTCCTTCCTCATTGCATATCCCAGGAACTTCACCTGGCTCTTCCTGATGCTCAATATTAATTTTCCAAGAGGAAAAGTATTAAGAGTGACAAGGGATAAAGGCAATTGGAAGTCCATGATCGCCTACGTTCTAAAGGGACACCGCGCTTTAAGAAGAGGTTGCAGTTCAGAAATATTCCTTAACGCACCGAATTCTGGATGAAACTAGTAGTTTCTATAATTTCCAGAAAAATAGATGAAAAGAATAATCGTAATGAAATTGAAAGGAAAGAAACTTTCTTAAAATATCTTAACAGGTACTTCTTGAACATGAATATTTAATCGACTCTTAATACCTTCTAAACTCTTATTTCACTTGACTGAATTAATGTCTAATTAGCGTCGGTCAAAATGGAAAACAAAATAATAATAGTTCCGTCAATGATGCATGTTGAGCTTTAATGTTGTTGTGGTTGTTGTTGTTGCTTATTTTGTTGAGTTGGCAGGAAATAAATAGCCTTTGAAAGAAGTTTTTTCTTTGACCTCTCCCTTCAATTCTCAGTCATATATTTTGATTTTTGCTTCCCGGAGCTTCGTACTGAAAACAATACTCAGTCATTTATTTGAGTAAATTGATCAGTTTTTTCAAATATTTTTCATATACGATCAAATTAATATTACAGCCGTCAATTTAACAAAGCCAAATAAAACAAATTACCAAGGAGATGATTTACATCATAAACCAGGAACATACACAAATATTGATGAATGCCGTATTTATATTATGACCTTGAATAAAGTCTCACTGTTTTCTAACAGTGATACTAATGACATTTCCACAACTGCGTGCGTGTAGTTTCAGATGGTAAGGAAGTTTGAAATTCATTGTATGTCATTTCGCCGAAGTGTAAACAACTTTGTTTTTCATAGCGTTAAATATGTCGGAAATTATGCCAAATAAAGTATATTTGCAAGTAATTTTACTTCACTACTTTTGTGGTACTATATTTTCACGATACCGGGTTGGCCGATGATTTCGTGATTACCATATGCTCTAGACTGGTTGTTCTCTGATTCCTTTCGCGCCCATGTTGCTTTTTAAGTTCCGCGAAAGGGGGAATGGATACAATTCAGTCGATGGAGTGTTGAATTTGGCGTTGGAGAAGAAGAATAGTTGCCACACCAACAAAGAAATGACGAAAAGCGGTTGTTATAAACAGTAACATACGTTTATTTACACAGGTATACAATAATGTTTCTATCAAGTTAAAGCAAACACCGCGAAGTAAGGGTTGAATGTAGTTGACTGGCGGGAAAAGTTTCCTTAGCTCGAAGAAATCTTTACTGCAATTAGGCAGTGTCAATGATGGAGAATGCAGTGGCAACGGATTCGGTTCTGGGTAGAGAAGAATGAACCGACTCGATTTTTTTGCTCTGGGTGTTCTCTATTTATGGGCCCGAATCCCGAATAATTAGCTCCTGATTGGTCAGCCAATAGGGATTACCGGCCAATGGCTATCGTTGTAACAACCCCCCTGGGTTTATCTAAACCAATCAGATGCATCTGATTGGTTTAGATAATCAACCAATTAGTCGCAGTCATCGGGGTGGGCTAACAAGAAGCAGGCCCTGTGGTTGGTTGATCAATGATTTATTGCCTTGTGCCATACTTGCACTCAATCCCGGGTGAAGCGACCCCATGTTTTCCACGCTCAAAATATCTTTATATTTTGAAATTGAAGTAATTTTTGACAGGTCGTCACACCTGCAGAGTGTTTTGTTTTAGTGACAGTTTATAGATCAGCCTTCCACTTGGGTCTAGATATGTTTATACCTAATGACATCGATTTACTACACACGGTTCTTTAAAATGTTGGATACCCAGAATGAACTTATTTTTATAATGGTTTAATAAAATAATTGTTATCATAATTTAATTATCATTTAATTAATTTTCATTTAATTAATTTTGCCAGTCAGCTTTTGACACTTAAATGAAAGCGTCATATTCCTCCCCGACTTACCAGACATTTAGCCCTTGGTTAAATGTCGGTAAAACATTTTAACGGTAATATAAACAACATGTATAAGGATTGATTATATAGTTCAGTGTTTATATGTCCATAAAGAAAATCAAATGTCCATCCTGAAAAAAAAAAAGACATTCATTTGTTTCTCTTCTTTCACTCTCTTTTTTTTCAGTTTTATAAGAATGTTTTAATGTTGTTGTTTTTTTAATAATCATAATAATAATGAAAAATGTCCATTGCAGAGTCATTCATTTTTTTTTCATGCATTTATAGACACATTTATAAACAATTGTTCCAAATAATTCAGATTATTATACTGGAAGTATCTCCACCGATGGCAATTGCAATGGTTCTTTCGGGGTATTTGTGACCTACTGAATTGATATGTTGCATATTGGTTTCAATTCGATTTCTTGTTCTGGTCCCTCCTGTTGATCAGTGACAACCATTCCTGAGCACCCAACATTCTTGTGCAGTTTAGTTGGTTTATTTTTCTTAATATTACTTAAACAATGGCGTATTATAAGGGTTAATGTTAATGAAACTGATAAAATTATTAAGCTGATGGCTATTATCAAAATTATCCAGGTAGAACTAACCCCCTGTTTACTTTCTGTTGGGGAATTTTTCTCTCAAAGTTCATCGAGTTCGTGCATTAATTCTCTTAGATTCATTTTCTTTAGAGGGTTAATGCATTCGGGATTGCTTGTGACGTTATGTTTGGGAATTTTTTTATCAGAGGTTCCCATAGGCCCAATCTACTGGTAAGTGTGGCATTAATCAATAGTAAAAAGGAGTCGCTTGTCTCAAATTTTTCTTCAGCTTGGTAATAGGGTGGAAGGGTTATAGTGCCGCCATAAATCTCACAGCCTAACGGGACCTGCAGAGTGGTCAATGGAGGAGATATTTTGATTGTTTTTGGAGGTCTACCGGTACATACCTGAGATAATTCCGACTCATCCCTCAAGGCTATCGCCCATACTCCATCGATTATCCTAATAGCCTTTGGTAGTATCACATCTAGCAGGATTTCTATTTGACAATGCCGTCCTATCCCCTTTTGATTTTCCCGGAATAATTCTATTACACATAAATGGTGATTACTGAATGTATATATCGGGCTATTAGACACGCAGGTTCCGAGTAGATCGTGTTTACACTTTTCTGCTTCGGAAGGGGTAAGCAACATGAACTTCTCTCTAGTTTGGTCAAGAGCAATATTTTCGGATTCTATTCTGTATTTTGCGACAGTTCCCGATCCCTGTTTCTCATGTGGATAGGGAATTGGTAAATTAATAACTTGAAAGACTTCGTATATGCTATTGGTGTCCAAAATCGAAAGTGACACCACAATCAGTAATCTACCGTCTTCGATGAGAGTCAGACAACCCAATGACTTATAGTAATGCCACAGCTCAGCTGCGGGATCAGCTGGCAATCTCAGATGATGGGATAGTTTGGCCTGAACTTCTCGTAAGTGGTCTTTTAATGCGGATGGTTCCACTATATTTGGAAACAAGTGACCCAAAGCAAGCATATCAAACTGGACTTGCAAATTCCGTATTGAGCTTACAAGGCTTGTAACCTTTTCTGCAGTTGTTCGACGATTGTTAAAAAACGAAGATATTTCCTAATGCAATCTTCCAGTTTTATCACTCGGATCATCAACTCTTCAGTGATATTTCCGAGCTCCTCTTGCATTTTCTTGAACCCCTTCACTAACTCGTTTATATTACGACGGTTATCAGCTAGTTCCACTCTGGTTATATTTAGAATATAAATATTATCTTTTTCTACCTGAGCCTGAATTTGCCATTTTGCGTTTCGAGCAGGAATTCTTTGGATTTGTTTTTATTTTAGGAACTAACGTAACCTTATTCTTCCCTTTGTTTTAATGACTGAATATGGTTAGTTTTGCGACTTTTAGTTTTTGCCGGTGCCTTGGTTTTTCGTTTTTCTAAAGTCGAGTAAGTTACATTCCCGCCTTCAGACCTCGGACACTTTTGTTTGTCACAATTCCGGCCTTCCTGCTGGTTTGGAGTATTCCCTTTCTTTTTTTGGTACTGGTTGTCTACAGCTGTAACAACCATGACTCTCTCCAGTCCATTTTCTATGGTAACCCTCCATTTTTGGTTCCCTTAGTAATGTATGAGAGTCTATTCCCTCCTGTCGCCAATAATTCCTACCTGATAATTTATTATTAATTTTTTCTTTTTCCCGACAGCCCCAAAGTCGCTCATAGAGCCTTTCACTACCTCTGGATGATGAAAAAGCCTCCGACAGTGTCTTCGGTTTAGCTCTTGCCACATCTTCTTTAATGAAAGGATTGGGTATCCCATCAATGAAGAATTCGGCCAGCTGTACTTGTACAGTTGACCCTTCTCTCAGCTCAGAGTCCCTATAAGCCAGCCTTGCAAGACTTGACATTCTACTAGCTAATTCCGCAAGCGATTCATTTTTCCTTGCATCACCTTAATCAATGCTCGAGCAGCATCAGCAGGATTTGTAAACTCTCATACTGTGCTGTGATCTTATCGAATAAGGTTTTACTGGAAGTGTTTGGATGTTCGTCAAGATAGCTTCCAATCCATTCTGATACGACTACATCTGAATAGTCATAGGCCATGTTAATTAATTCGGGGTCCGTTAGATCATGGACCGTTTGTTTTTTTGTTTTTTTAACGCCATTAGCCATGATTTCAGATTGGTCGGTCTTCCAGAAAAACTGGGATCTTCGATCCAGCTGTTACCAACATAGGTGAAAGGTTTGAACGGGAAGTAGCCATTGTATATATATATATATATATATATATATATATATTTAAGGAAACAAAGACACTAAGAAGCTCTTTAGCACTGAACTAACTCTGCACAATGAATGTAGAGAAACAAAGGAAACTAGTCACTTACCCCGACTCTGTGGATGTTTCTGGTGATACGTTGCCTTATGGGGGTCAATTTTGAAATTATTTTAGATACCAGAGAGGGGATTTTGTAAACATTTCTCAGTTTAACCTCAGTTCTAAGAAGAAAGTCGAGTGTGTATACTCCAGGCGATTAAAATGTGGAGTTGAAGGAGAATCTATGAGCAAATCACTTTTGATTAGGGCAGGGATGAAGGATTTGCTGCTGTTCAGCCCACGTTTGCAGAGCCGCCAATAATAGTCTTTGAAGCCGAACTTGCGGATAGCTATGTGTTACATCATTCTCTCAGCACAGCTTAGCGTCTTTCAAGATCCTCTTACACTCATTACGAGAAGGGACAAATACGCACCTATTATGGTCAGACGCGTGACTCCATAATAACCGGAAGAAGTAGTTCCTGTAGACAATGGCGGTCGAGCAAGCAGGAGAGAACCAGGGGAACGAATAAGTTTGGGACGGAACTTTCTGATTGGTATGAAAGTATTGATGCCAGCTTTCAGGTGCAGTCCTCAACGAGGAGACTAAACACTTTTTTTCTAAGGGACGCATAGGAAATCGCGGAACAAATCCAAGTGTGCTCTTTGGTAGCAGTAGGAAATTCTGTTGGTCGGAGGCTCCTGGGAGGAGTTAGAGTGAAGAGAGATAATAACAGAGACGACAGCATGATCGGAGTTACCAAGAGGGCAAAGCTGCGAGGCTTGGCAGACGTCAGGGACAGAGGTGAAGCAGTGATCTTGTAGAGAAGCGTGTTCTAAAGAAATAGTTGGGAAGCTCCTGGGAAAATTCACCACTTGCGTAAGAGATTGAGAAATAGCAAAGTTCATGGCATGAATGCCAGCAGAATCAGTGACAGAGTTTTCTAGCACTTATCATGGTGGGCGTTAAGATTTCTGAATACAAACATGTTAGCGACGGGGTGTGAGGAAGTAGCCTTATCTATATTGTCGGAGATACTGTCTAACAGGGAGCTAGATTAGTCTCACAGAGGGGTTGATATTAGTCTCACAGAGCACTGGAATGTTAGGGACTTTATGTGGAAGAAGTTGGTACGAATATCACAGATGTTTGTGAAGGAGATGTTTAGTGGTTTAGGTGGTTTTACTTTGCCTGGTTTAATTTTGTTTATTGCGATACGGTTGTTCATGTTTTTTGTTAGTGAGGAGAGACGTCGAGTAGTGATGGCAGACTGTCATTGACTTCAACATGCGCTGGAAGTGAGCTGGCGCGGACTGCAACAAAGGAAGCACTTCCAGGGACACCAATCTATGCGCAACATGGCACTGCAAGAACGCCGATATTTTGCAACTGCTCATCAGTGCAGCCGCTACGCAAAAATTAGGGCTCTTAACTACCAGTCGGAAACACCAACTAGAAAACTGCCAACCCGGTGCTCTCACAAGAAAGAGAAGTTGCCATAGATCACACACATCACAGGAAAATTGCGAAAGCATTATTACTGAGGTCTGAGGAAAGGAAGAAAGTCGGAAACCACTTCCTGAACAGGGAACAAGGAATGAGCCTCTATTCCTGTTCAATGGAAGTGGGAGGAGTATGAACCGGATGATAGTAGAGTCTGTCTACTCTAATTTGAAAAATAAATTCCTAAATTTAAAAAAATATTAAATTAAAAATTACATGAAAATGACTTACATTTAAATAATTCAAGCATACATGAAATTTAACGCCAGTTCAGACTTGACACGAACGAAGTAGCAGAATTTTAGTAAAGAGGAGAGAAAAATATAATCTCACAGCCCAGAGTTAGAATAGCCACCTAATAAGATTCGAACTCACATCTAGTTAAAATGAAAGGAGCTGACTGGACGCATCAGTTACTTTAAGTATGAAGCTGTAACTTTGCAAACGGCAATATAAGCATATCACTTCCGTTTAAGATGTTTTGGTTTTTAGCTAAAAATATCGGTAGTATCTCAGTTAAGTATAGAATTCGTCTTGTTTTTTCAACAAAAAATAAAGAGTAAGTTCACGGTTAGAATCGCTGTCACACCCCTTTAATTTTACCGAGACATTTACTTGTAATCTTGCGGTCACTGTCAGGGTCAAGATTGAGGTAAAAAGCAGTTAAAAACATAAATTGAAATTACATACCTAAACAGAATATAATAGAAAAATAGATAGATGAAAACAGACTCATAGATAGATAGATAGATAGATAGATAGATAGATAGATAGATAGTATGAAAAGAATGTCATAAGTAAATATTTAGATAGATAATAGTCCTTCAGAATTATTTTTTACATGCTTTATTTTACATTTTCTTTTGCATGTTGCATGTAAAGAATTTATGTTTCCCAACTTTATCATCACATCTGTCTGTCTTTACTTAACTCCTTTTTAATTATGCATTTCTCGTTCTTCTTTCTACTCAGCTTCTTTTAATCTTTTATTCTCTGTCTGTCTATTTGTTTACTTCGGTCTTTTTATGTTAGTCTTTTGAACATTTAATCCGGTTGTCATTGTCAACCAAGGAATCAAATCAAGAATAGAAATAAAACAATGACATTGCTTTGATCCCTTACTGTGCGCTATCCTCAAGGCCCGCTTACATGTCCTCTTAACAACAGACACTTAACGTTTAAATTGAACACCTACTGTCTCTTCGACAATCGTGGCTTATGGCTCCACACCCCTACAGCCAAGCACTCAATTTTCTAACTCTGAACAGCCATTAATAACCACTTGACCATACGCACCTTTTTTCTTCACCTGTTCAAGCAAATAATATTAATGTCCGTTTTATTGTCAAACTGCTTTTCTTGTCGTTTTCTCGTTTGGCCTAATTTTGCTAATATTTTTTCTTTTTGTTCTTTTTATCTTTACATCTCTTTTTTTAACTGAAATTAATTTCCTGATTTGCTGATTTTTCTCTCTCTATTTATTTCCGCTTCCTTTGTTTTCAACCATTTTTCTGTCCGCTTTTATTTTCGTATTCTTTTATTTAATCAAATGTTCAAAGCTTTCTCAGCAAATTTTAACAGAGTTTTTAGTACAGATTTCAGATATTATTTTTGTATATGTATAATAAATTATTTTCATTAGGTAACATCCGTTAATCCTTAGGCTAACACCACATAACAATACAGTAAAAAGAATTCTGATAGATTTTATTGCCTGGACAGAGCCATCAAACGCAGATATTTCTGGTCATGCACAGATGTATTACAACCATAGATAGATAGATAGATAGATAGATAGATAGATGGTCATTTTTAAACATGCTTAGATAGATAGACACATACATACATACATACATACATACATACATATTACCTTTTATTCTCTTTCATTGTTCATAATGATTGATTAAAAATAAACTTCAAATATTTTAAATACAGATGATGCAACGCATTGTTCTTGACTCTCTCTTGACAGGACAAACGAATATACTTAAGACTATTTATATAATGACGTTTAAATGTTTAGGTTTGCCTGCCCGAAAGTTCAAAATTTTCCATACAAACAATACCTGTTAGCAACGGGAAAATATTCACAAACCATGTCGCCAATAAATGCCTCCGCGGACACAGTATGCTGGGAATACGTTTTCATATATATGTCTAAAATTAGAGTTAGCATGTGGAAAAGATTTTTGGCTATTGTAAATCTTCCCAATGTTGTAAACAGTGAGCATTTGCCACTTAAGTGATTTGGACTTTGACCAATAGTGTTGCCAAACTTATTTTGAGAGATTGCCAAAACTACAAATTCACACAGATTTACCATTTATGTGCTTGTAAAATACTCAATTGGTAAACTGCTGTAAAGAAAATATATGCTTTATGTCATCTTCGTATTGATGACTTGACTTAATTTTGATTAAACATTCATATTTACATACATATGTTCACATTAATACAGAACACAGGCCTTCACAAGCCAGTCACAGGAAGCAACACGCTATAACATGTGACACTCTGGTCATGTCACCAGATGTTTTAAATTTAGTATAATCCGCTAATCAACCCCCCCCACACACACACATATATATATATATATAATATTGAGTTATGATAATGTTTCGCACCAAGACTGTTGTTTTTTAAGTAGTTTTACTGAAAAAGGGTCTTTTGGCAAACATGTTCTTTTTTGTCATAAAGTGCTCAATATTGGTATGGAGATAGAGCGTTGATAGTCTTAGTGTAAAGAATTTGTTACTTTAACTAAGAATGCTCTATGCCAACTTCGAGGTTTCCTGAGAACACCTTTATGATGCCCCCTCTCATCGGGGGTGTATTTCTTACAGTAAAATCATATATATATATATATATATATGTGTGTGTGTGTGTGTGTGTGTGTGTGTGTGTGTGTGTGTGTGTGCATACATGGCTATACATTCCAGTATACGTTTATATATAAAAGAAATATTATTCAGGTGTTGATAAAACAATGCTGAATATAGTATAGAAGAGTTACTAATTATATTAATGAATATACATTTATCCTACGCCGATGGCACGACTTGGAGTTTTATGCCCTACGCAATTATCTGTTGCATATTGTAAACTATATATATATATATATATATATATATATATATATATATATGTTTATCTAATTTGTCTTTTGTAAAGATTATGTCTGTGTGTTCTTATTGCATATGTCTATCTTTTTTGTGCCTGATTCAAATGATATAATGTTCACTTCCTTTGTCAAAAACTGTCTTTAGAATAGTCTAAATGAATTTAACTTTTACTTTTATTTTTCTACGCTTGAAATGAGAAACATAATTTTAATAAAAATTTTGTAATGAAAATTTTTTAAAAATGTGCTTATTTTCTAAAATTTTTGTGTTAGCTAAAATTTGTGACTGTATTGATTTATGTCCCCTTTCTCTTTACTCTTTTTTTTCTTTACTCTTTTTTTGTGTATGTATATATTCCTTCTTAAAAATGTATCTGATTAATTCTGTCTAGGTGTTTTCTATGGGCATGTATATCCCTTCCTCCTTTTTGCGTATGCATAATTTATTGCTAATTGTTTTATGCATGTGTGATTTATTTCCTTATTTTGCATTGTGTTATATGTGTGATCTGATGTATCTATTCTCAATTGATTTCCGGTTTTAAAATTTCTCTGTTATAAACCGTTATTCTTTTAAATATGTATTTATTCCTCAAAGGTCTGAACAAGGCAACTGTAAAATTAGATGAAATCATTTCTGGATTTGGAACTTTTTAATTATGTGCCCAGTTTTTCATCTCAATATATATATATATATATATATATATATAAGTGTGTGCGTGTGCGCGTGTGTGTGTACAGAAAAATATACATCTCTTAAACCGCCTCCAATATAATCTATCAGTAGCACAATATATATATTTATTAATATATATAATATATTTATTTATTAATATATATATATATATTATATATTTATTAATATGTATATTTATTAATATATATATTTGTCTATACGATATAAATTGAATGTAAAATTGAAGAACATCATGGCAAAAGTGCCTTCTAATTGATGCGCACATTTTTAATGTTGTATTTACATTCAACGACATAATGTATAGACAAATAGATATGATTTCAATTGGTTCTTCTTTAGAACCCATTTTAGCAAATATCAGTGTTAGATTCCATGAGGCGAGTGTATTATCTGAATCAAATAAGCCTGATATGTATTTCAGTTATGTAGATGACACTTTTTGTCTATTTAACGATGGAATTGAAGCGGGCCATTTCCTTTTGTCCCTTAACAAAATCCATCCAGTTTTAAATTTACAGAAGAGAAAGATTCCTCCTTTCCTTTTCTTTAATGTTTTGGTGAGCAAATCTCCTTCTGGTTTTCTGACGTCAGTTTACCGAAAACCAACATTTACTGATTTGTATATCTAGTGGAATTCTTTTTATTCCCCAAAACGTAAAATTTAATTAAGATCCTTACTCCTAGAGCCTTGAAGATTTGTTCTAAAACTAAGTTGTATAAAGAACTCAGGTTTATTACTACTACTCTCTGTAATAACGCATATCTACTGGACTTTGTCTAATCAATAATTAGGAATAAGGTATTAGAGTTCAATAAAGTTAAACTAGCTAGTGTGCAAAGATTTCCTGTATACCTAAACCTCGCTTACATCACAACAGTTCTTTAATTTTTATGTTTAAATGTAGTTGTGAACAGTACTACGTAGGGAGAACCACCCAAAGATTAGATGCCAGAATTAAACAACACGTACCTACAAAAATCCTTAATTTTAACTGTTTTTCATCAGATAGACTGACCAATACATACGGGTCTGTTAATTTGGAACACCTTATAAATAACCATAATTGTACCGCTAACTTTAGTATGGATGTGTTCTCCATCCTAAGTACGTCTCATTCAAGTTACCATCTTAAAGTGTTGGAGGTCATCTATATTTAATCGTTAAAACCTCCGCTGTGTAAACATAAGGAACATATATTTGGCCTCCAACTATTTCCATTTAGAATTTTTTTCTTTTCCTACCATTGTTCTGTTTCTCAATTAATTATTCATTCACCTCGATTTAGCTCTGTCGAGCGAGGTGCGAAACCGGTTAGCTAGCCCGTTTTTCATTTTTTATTTTTTAACTATTATCATCATGGGTAGCCATAATAAATTTTGGTTATTCATAGCGGTTAGGAAGTTTGTTACCATAAATCATATTTTCGTGTATATATATATATATATACGAATATATATATATATATATATATATATATATATATATATATATTCATGTGAAGAGAGTCAACAATTTATCGCGACACGGAAAGTTCTTACTTTCGAGATTTCTACCTCGTCATCAGGCAATGTTAGATCATTGTTGCGAAATTGATTTTTTTATAATGTAAGGAAAAATATGTTTGTTATTTATCGATATGGGAAACAGAAATATGTGATCAATTTAACTAATAAGAATAGAGATTCACTTTAAATTTTAAAAAGTTTATATTTTGAGGGAATACATGATTTCTTTTCTCAATCTTAAGGTCAAAAGTTTCAGCCGATTTTAAAACCTCTGTCTAGACTCCATTTCCGTTGATGTATCCATTATTGTTACATTTTTTCCTGTAGTTTTTGCTGTATCTCAACATTTTCTGAAACAAAAAAGAAAAAGAAAGAAAACATTTTATATTTTAGATATAACTTAAAGGGACCTTTGAGTGTAATCATACTATTTTTTATTTCTATTTAGAATGCATTTTATTATAATTTTTAAATTTTTAATCTTAATTCTTAAATAACATTTCTATATCCATTTATTAATAAAAAAATTTAAAATTCATTTTATCTATGAAATCTATATTATTATTCAAATACAATTCTTAAAATCATAATACAATCTTAAATATCTATTTAAGTATTGAAAATTCAAATATTAATTTAATTATTTTAATATCTATTTAAATATTATTCTATTAAAACAAAATTATTAGATATATACTTTTTATTTTTAAGAAGAATTTTTAATTATTATATATGTGCAAGTTAATAGACATTTTTATTTTTAATTTTTAAGAAGAATTCTTTTTTAAATTCTTCATAAAAAAATGACTTCGTCAAAAGTCATCAGAATGTTACTAAAATACATATATATATATATATATATATATATATACAGAGAGAGAGGGGGGCATTAATGTAAGGAAGATTGTGCCTCAACTGAGTAGGTGTAAGAGCCCCGTTATGATGTCAGGGTTAAGATTGACCTTTTTCTTACCGTATTAGTATATGTAACCGCTTAAAAGATTTCTTTTCGGGGTAATGTCAGTGTTCTTATGCGTATTTGTGTTTGTGGGCTTTATGTACGATTATTTTTTCTCGTTTGGTGATTGTTATATTATTTTCTGTGTCATGACTGACTGTTAGCATATTTATATTTATATTTTCATTTATATGCTTTAATAATTTGCAGTTAGCTATATATATATATATATATATATATATATATATATATATATATATATGTAATGAATTATTTTGAACATTATTTTTACCGATACTAGTATTTAAGTAAATATTATGTTTTTAATTATATAGTATTTTATATTTATATCTACCGGCCTGATATATATATATATATATATATATATATATATATATATATATATATATATATATATCCAAATTGTTGACTTTTCCTTTATATATATATATATATATATCCAAATTGTTGAGTTTTCCTTTATATATATATATATATATATATATATATATATTCAAGTCTTATTAAAAATGACAGGCAATGTGTTGTGGGTTAAGTTTTTATATAATGTTTCATGTGTTCTTATAAATTTTCATTTCAGTACGTAAATTATATAAAAATTATCCGAATGTTTTACTTATCGAAGCCCTTTTAGCTAAACTTTTATCCTATACTACTAAGATGAGTTAGTATTTACATTATTTGCATTTTTCGGACTCTGGTCCAGTAGATAAAATCTTTGGCTATATCCAGTGACTCTACCCAAAGAATTTCGAGTTCATCAGAGGTGAACAAAAAAGGGAAATAACTAAGACAAGGCAAATAACTAAAGGAAGTTGCATGTTTACGGAACGAGAACAATATATCTCACTGATCAAAATAAAGGGTTTGATATGAAATTCCAATCACTTGAAGAGGGTCGGTGTATACAACGGCCAAAACGTCATGAATATGTCGATATAGATGAGGACAACAGTCCGAACAATAAAAGCAATACTTTTAGTCATGATCAAGGATGAATTTTATTTTACTTTTAACTGAATATATGAATTATTATATGGATGTATTCTTGAGTTATAGAAGTGTTTTCTTTTCCAAGCATGGTCAGCACATTGCTACAGTGTTCATAGTTGAATGAGATTGAATGCTGGATGTTTCTTTTTTTATAAATAATGCTTCCATTACATTTAGCTATTTTTTTATTTTTTTGCATTTGGATGATGCTATTATATTTTTATTATCAGCAAGTATGTTGCGGATAGAGTTTGATAGGCATCCACGTGTATTGAAATGTGACATAATAGAGCTATAGTCAGAAATATGTAATGTGGGTTTTCTTGTTAAGCATGTTGTGGTATATCCAATGTAATTATTTACAAATTTAGATTGATCAGAAACACTATTTCTTAAAGGGATGTAAATTCTGGAATAATATTGGTTTCCTATAGTTTAGAACTTCTAAATAAAAAATATAAAATCACATGAAAAATTAACCACGGCACCTTGTCTGTTATTTTTAATGAAACCTGCATATAAGAGGGATTGCTGCCTAAATATAGCATTTTTAGATAGATAGATAGATAGATAGATAGATAGATAGATAGATAGATAGATAGATAGATAGAACGAGCGTGCTGAAAAAACTTAAATATGTCTGCGTTTGTCTCATTTGTTTGTCTGCGTTTATAAATGCTTTATACATTTCACACACACACAAACACACACACACATCTATAAACGTGTGTGTGTTATTATCAACCATAAATCTAAAATAAGAAGCACGTGATTAGGATATCACAAATATTTTCTTCTTAAGACATTGTCGTGACTAGAATATATTCGTTATAAAACCTAAGAGACCCGTATAAAATTGCGGTAAAAATGGAGAAAATATTCATCACCTTTTGTAGGCGTCTTAAACTCAGTAAAACGTTTTCGTTTTCAGAAAAAGTTATACAATAGAAAACTATTTTATTTTATATGCGTATAAGAACGTTTCTGTATTGTCAAGATGTATTTTCCTCCCAATTCTTGCAATATTAATAAAATGCGTCGAATTCACCGTCTGGTCTGGGAAGTAATAAGTCCTATAATTAACTTACTTTATATTTACAATATAAATTCTTAAATATTTTACGGATATAAATGTATTATATTACCAAATTAAAGCAGTACCTCTACCCTAGTTGTTATCAGAAAGAGAAATGCTTACAATATGAATTGATTGTAATCTAGCTCTGTTCTTGCTATTTCAAATTGTATTAGACAAATCAATATTTTCATAATAAGATAGGAAATTGCCAAATAATTTAGGTAGAATTTTTGGAATATTATGAGCAGTATATAGGCTGATATTTATTTCATAATAACATATAACATATTTAATGTAGGAAAAAAAAATAAAAATGTACATAGAAGAGGCTGGGCTAGTGGTAGTTTCACACAACACCGCAAATTGTTACACAACATTAGCATGAAAACTGGAGTCAGGATTTTCAATAGCTTCGTCATATCGAGACTTTCACATTGACTTCCTGCATGGTGCCAAACTCATTGAGAAATATCTAAACTACAAACGTCTTTTAAAATCCATGATTCAAAATGACTTCGAGCGAGAGAAGTTAAGACAACTATTCTTAGAACCTTGTCAACAAGCACTGAAGAATCAGAAATAAAAAAACTAAACAAAATAGCAGAAACATCATCTTTCGAGAACTACCAACAGCAGCAATAACTAAAACGAATAGCACATGTAACTCGAAGAGAAAATAATGACACAATAATGATTCTGATGTTCCACATGATTCAAAACAAAAGATTAGGATGGAAATACCCATCAATACTGGAACAAATGATAACAGTTACTGAATTGGTGAAACCTATTTTCCTGAAAAAGATTTTCTAAATTTCTAGTGCTGGTTTTTCAGTCAGCGGATTTCAAATTTTTCTTGTAGAAAAACGGCTGATATTATCATTACAATTTTCATTATATAAAATAATACAAATAAGTTGTATTTTATTTGTATGTTATTCAAACAAAATGCAACATAAATATTTAGATAGCTACAAATAACTACAAATACAGAGAAACATATATTTGGTCAACACAATATCTTATATCATATAACTGAATAAATTATTATTTTAAATGAGCTTCTTTCTATTCCATAACCTTCATCATTAACACTAACTTCTTTTAATTTGAATTTAACAGCATTTTCTACTGCTAACAGGAGATATTCACAGTTTTAATATTGTTTTCTATTTTTATATTCATCTCTTTTAATGATGGACCATATTTTTTCTATCAGTTTTCTCTTTATATTGAAACTTGTTTTGCTTTTGTCTTTTACAACTCAATAAATGTCGTGTTCAAGTTTTTTTTGTGTTTCCCTTGACATCAACATTAACTTTGAAATGTCCTGTAATTCTTCTACCGGCAACGTACTAATCCACCCACACATTAATCTTTTCTAATCCGTTTTAGTTTATTATATTTATGGACTCATCATATATTCCAACCATCAGGTCAATTTTTCTATTCATCAGCGTGGATCTGATAGTAAGCAGAAACTTGATGATAGAGATCTTCTGAGAACTGTGCGAAAACCCCACGTAAAATGCCACCAGGAAAATTTGGGACAATTGTTTTATCACGCACGGTACGGCACACAACAAACCAAATACGGTTGTAAGAACAAAAGCCAAGGAAAGCCCCATAATTCAAGAAAAAAACATAAAAAGAAACGACTGGACTTTTCCCAAGAGTACTTGGACAACTAACTGAGAGATTGATTTTTGGCAATGAATACCAGCATTATGTTTAAAGACGATAAACAGAAGTTAATAGAGAAAAGAAAATTCAACCAACAGTGAAACATGGTGAAAGATTTATGATTTTGCAGGGCTGCTTTGCTGTATCTGATACTGGATCATATCACATGAATCGTGATATCTGAGAATTATCAAGAGATTTTAAAGCAAAACGTTCCACTCAGCGTAAGAAAACTAGGTTTGAATCAAGATAACGACCAAAGGCACACAATTTTTGGTTGTGTGCATTGGTTCGTTATCTTGCTGAAGAAAGGGTGAAAAAGAAAAAAAAGAAGAAATGGGTTATTTTAAACCACTCAAAGATGAGATTTAATCTAAAACCCAATCTATAGAGTCAGCTGAAATCTGCCATTAGGGTAAAGAATCCTGCAAACGTTCAAGAGCTTGTACAAATTGCAAAGGACAGGTGGAGAGAAATACCATCCAAGTGCGAGCAGCTTATAGATGAATACCAGAAAGATTTGAGGATATTCATCGGTGCAAATGGTGGGGGGGGGCAGACAAATATAAGATAAAGACGCCTTTATTGTTCATGCCATTTTGTCTCGTTTGAAATTGCAATATGAAAGTTGAAAAATCTTGTTTAAATTATTTTGGACCACTAATTAAAAACAATATAAATTTGTATCTATTCCACTTTTTTTAATAATCATTTCATCTAAAGCAAGGCAGTACTGCCACTGGCGCGCAGGGGATTACAGGAGGTGTCAGAGAATGGATAAGAGAAGGATGAAAACACTGATTGAAGCGGGTAAAATGATGCAAATCAATAAGATAAGAGATAGCAATTGACCTTGCATTTAAATTCTTGGAGATTGTAGCTGTCAGGGAAGCAATTATACGGAAGGGAATTCCACAGGCGGGAATTACAAGATAAGAAGCTGATGGAGTAGAAGTTGCAATTACATTTGATCGGTTTTACTGTAAATAGGTGGGACCTAACCGCTAGTCTAGTAGTTCGGATAAATTCATGCAGAGGTAGCACCAGTGTGCTAAGCTATTTGGAGAAGAAACCGGAAAAGTATTTATAGAAGAGACAGAGCGAAACAACCTTACGTCAGTGCAAAAGTTATTAGAGTTGACCTACTTGGTCTGGGTCAATTACATTGCAGATTCACCGCTGGATTTTGTCAAGAATCCTCAGATGAATAGCAGGGGAACTTGACCAGATGTGGTAGCAATGTACAATGCACATTCGGATGGTAGATTTATACATATGCTAGATGGATTCAGATGAGAAAAACTTCCTCGCTCTACACAGTGAACCGACCTTCTTAGCAGCAGATTTAGCTATGGCTTCAATGTAGTCATTCCACTTGAGGTGGGCTGGTAGAGTTAGGCCGAGGAGATGCAGTGTTTTGGTTTCAGGCAGACTAGCCTTATCTATGCTGGTGTTAGGTAGGAGCGATTCTCTATGGTAGTTAAGGGATAGCAGATTCGGTTTGAAAGCATTAAAATTTACAAGTCATTTCTTACCCCAGTCCACTACAGATTAGAGGCCTTTTTCAAGATCATCAGCGAGATTAGCTTTGTCAGCCTGGGCAGATTTCTTCCCGAGGCGAGAGTAAATAGTGGTGTTGTCAGCGTAGATGCCTACTTGGGATCTGATTATATCAGGGAGATCGTTGATGAAAATTAGAAAAGACGCAGAATCTAGGATATAGCCTTGACGGACATTCACGTTTGTGTGATAGTATCTGGAAGCATGCCCGTTCAATACTACCTTCATTACGCGACTTGAAAGGAACGGTAGGATTATATCAAACAAGGATCCAGTTATACCATAGCCCTGTAGCATGCATAGAATGACCAGTATGCCAAACTCTGTGAAATGCTTTGGAAATATCCAAGGCAACAGCTCTAGCTTTGTCGTTCTTATCGAGAGCCTGGTATATATACTCTGTGATGGTCGTTAGCATATCAGCAGTAGACCTGGTGAAGCGGAAAATATACTGTTTATTCGGAGAAAAGGCCGTAGGCTGTGAGATGTAGTACCTCTTCAGCATTGATAATAGCCTCAAACACTTTGCCAAAAATTAGTAGGGTACTGATAGAGCAATAGTTAGAGGGGTTTGAGGGTTCTCCAGATTTCTGGAATACAGGAACCAAAGAGGGTGACTTCCAGCAGTATTTGTAGAGTTTGGAGGGGACAGATGAGAGTTCAAGGGCATATTTCTTCAAGAGTATTCCGTCACCTCCGCTCGCCTTATGGGGTGGGGGTCAAGCTTTGAAATTATGATAGAGACCAACGAGTGGGTAATATGTATGTCACTCAGTTCATCTCAGTTCTAGGTGGGAAATCAGGTGTGGATACCCCAGACGAATCATATGTTGAGTTAGTGGAGAATCTACGAGTAAAGCATTCCGCCTTGCCCGCTGAAGATGTGAGGACCTCAAATTTATCGATTAAAGTGGGGATCGAAGGTTGGTTGTTGTTTAAGACATTTTTACAAAGCTGCCAGTAGTCTTTCGAGTCTTACTTTACGTTGCTTCAGTCTTTCAGCAAACAACAGCTTAGCATCATTTAGGATCCTCTTGCACTCATTACCAGCAGAGATAAAAAGATGCCTTTTATGGTCTGGTCAGATGCGTGGCTCCGATAAAGCTGGAAGAAGTGATTCCTGTTGGCAATAGCAACCGATCAAGCAAGAGAGAACCAAGCGTATGAAATGTGGTGGGATGAAAGTATCGCTACTAGCTTTAACCTCGGATGCACAGACTTCAACGGGAAGACTACAAACTTTGTTCCAAGGAGCGTTCCACAGGAAATTGTGGGACAACTCCAAGTCAGATCTTTGGTAGCAATAAGATATTCTACTGGTCTACAGTGAGTCAGTTCTATTAGGGTTATTGGAGAATCGTGTGATTGAAACGTTCATGGTTTAGACACCAGCAAGATCCGTGACAGAGTTTTTCAAGCACGTGGCGTGGTGGGCATTAATCTCCAAACACGAATATATGAGCAAACGAATGAGACGAAATGGCCTTATCTATATTATCTGAGATGTTGTCAAGTATGGAACAGTCAGACGATGAAGGGCAGTTAACCGAGCTTAGTAGGGAGTGACTACAAAGATGGCATAATTCAACACGAAAGAAAGATAATAAAAATATGTGACAACTGTCGTATAATATCTGTAATTTTTTGAAAATATTAACTAGACTGATTCTGAACTGAATTATCAAGCACATCGTCAATTAGATTTAGCCGGAATTAACGGCGAAAAGCGTCAGCAAATATTCCTGTTGTTATGTTCCGAGATCCTTGCTGTCGTACAATATGCGATCTTGTAGTTAGGTCACTAGTCAGACGGAAGTGTTACCAAAGACACAAACATAAAAACTGAATGAGATTGTCGGATCCTCATACATCAAAAACAAAGGAAAACTTGCTTATATATATATATATATATATATATATATATATATATGTGTGTGTGTGTGTGTGTGTGTGTGTGTGTGTGTGTGTGTGTGTGTTTTGATAGATCTTATAAAAACAAATTTGCTGACACGTTTATTCTATGAATATTTGCTTTTGAAAAATGATTTTACAAACATGGTTGAACTGATTCTATAATACGCAGAAAAAAGAAAATAAACAAAATATACCAAATACTCCATAGATGTTGTTGATGATGAATTTCTTTTTGTGTCGATAGTAGTGTTTTGTTAATGCAGTTCTGATGGAAGGAACGCGGACGCCAGAAGAACATTTATCATTTCAGTGCAGTGATTGAAGCAACTGAGGAGGATAGAAACAAAAGGAAAATGAAAAATGGAAAACATGTTTACACGATTCTTGCTTTCTTGATTAGTGAAAAAAAAATTCACCTTGGAAAACTCCGATCTTAATTTATCTCACTTGACATTTTCATTGCTTCTTGTTATTCGGTTACGTGGCAATTATGTGAATCCAAGTTAGCATCCTATACAGAATACAAAAAATGCACTGGCCAGAGGCCAATAGGAAAACTTTGTTTCTCTGACTCTATAGTTCATTTACTTTATTGCTGTGTAAGCACGAACGAGGACATAATTCCCAATGATGAAAGTGGGAAACCCGAATATATTCTACTCAGAAGAAGCTATTTCTAAATAATCGAACAAGTGTTTCTTGACAGAGAATAGAATTTTCAATCAATGGCGTAGGATTATTCCAAACAGGCTGTTCTAAGATTGGATGCTAAAGACTTTTCGAGTTTATGAGTCTTTTCGGGAAAATTATACACTGTTCTTTTACATTGTAGAAGAGTTATAACGTTAGAGTGTAAATAATTATAAACCCACTAGCATCTATATACTAAAAATACTCGTTAAAATTAGAAACAGCAAAACGTAAAAACAGCAAACATATTATTTATTACCTGGTTTTTATATGGTGTTGGAGACACGGGTGACAGTAATACTGAATAAAATTGTGAGTTTGGGGTCAAATGTCGATCAAATATGGATTGGAATCTGACAGAAGAATAAGATGAAGAATAAGCAAAGTGAAAACAGTCTTTCTTGTATGTTTGTTTAATAGATGGGCATAATGAGTGTTAAGATAATTTAGTTGAACAAATAAAATAAATATTTGAGATTTTATCTCGAATTTTTGTTGAATGCTAAAAAAATAAATGTTACTATTATGGCTTGTAAAGGAGAGAAAACTTTCGTTGAGTCACGCGTTGATAACCTATCTGTGTGAACTGCCTGTCTGATTGTGAGAATGCTACGTATGTGTGTGTGTAGAGTAGAAAGGTGGGTTCAATTATAATTGCTTTAGATAGTGTGAATTAATGATATCTATGGTTTTATAATCATTTTATTATAATTAATTCTTAAACTATATTTAAATTATATGCATTTACTTCACAGCATTAAGGAGGGAAGTTGATTTCTGGAGATTTGATATTTGGAACATGACTCAAAAATAAACGGGGCTGTACACACGCTTTAGCTTTCAGTGCAATATTATTATTAATAATGTTTTGGTTGTTGATGTAATTACTGTTTTGTGCTGTATGCAAAATAGTTGGTTTCCTTGATAATTATAGATCAGAACACGTACGTATTTTGAATGGAACATATTTTAAATTCAGCATTATTCGGAATATCATGTTTTGAATCTCTGAATGCGTAATGTATTTGGATATTAGATTAAGTTTTTTCGTTAATTTGTTTGTTTTTGCAATTTTTTTCCAAACATTTTGAGATTTTTCTTCGTATTTTATGTTTTCAGTAACTTGTTAACTCATAGTTTGCGAAGAAAGATACGTTAGCAAAGTCATGTGTTAGTAATCTATTTTTTGTTCATTTTATAATCATTTTACAGCTCATATTCCTATACTTCTTTATATTTCCTTACCCTCATTCGATTTGCAATGTGGCAATTGGTGCAGATTTTTTATGAATGTTCGCTGAGCGAACGTTGTTTGGAAGTTTATGTTCTTTTGTATACAAATGCAAAGTTGTATTTTTCTTGTGAGACAGTGTTCGTTGCTTGTTGAACATAGAGATAAACAGGGAGAGCGCGTGAGAGTGAGTGAAACTTCTCTTTTTTTGTAGTAGGTACTAATATGCAGAGGTAGGTGATGCCCGAGGCGAACTCCTTGAGATTCATGTAGGAAGGATGTAGTCCTGAAAAATGTGAGAAAGTAAGACATTTTAAATATATAAAAACAGATGAAAAATAAAATAAACACTTTATTCAAATTATACATAAACTAAATTTTTATTTCACTCTTTGACTGATTGTCCTCCTGATATGAAAGGCCAGAGCAGTTGCACTCTATTTCCTCTCTTCTCTACTGTACTGGTAGTAGGCAGTCGTTCTGATTAGTTCGTTATTGGTTAGTGGAGTGGGCCAGCATATTCCGATTTTGGCAACAAGGTAGAAAGGACTAACCTATAGGCATTATTTTCCTGATCATACTGAGGTCCGTGAGAAATCAACGAGGGGTGCAAGTACGAATAAGATTATCCTTTGGTTTTGTTCTGATTCACTTATCCAAGTACCTGGTCTCAGAAATAAAATTAACGATTGACCTGTCCTTAAAAATGCCGATGTATATGTTAATAAAGTATTAAGCTGATGACAAGTAGGTCATAAGAAATATTTTTATTTTATTTTATTTATTAAATGTTGCCTAATACTCCGGCAATAAGAGAGAGAGTATGCATGAGAGTATACTTTTCTTTTTATCAAAACTATTCCAACAAAACAAAAACAGCATTTAATAAAGAGAGAATCGTGCCTCCTACGTCTTCTACACAAACCGGATGTTGACCGTTCGACGAACTGAGCAGACACGTTTTCTGCGCATTGGCTCAATGCATACATCCGTTTTAACCAAAAACAAAATTAATAATATATCAGTCAGTGTCTCTCCCACTCAAAAACCAAAACTTTAATTTCGAGTAGACTAAAAACTATATGTACCCAAATTCAAACAGATCCGACATAGATCAACGGTTGATGTCAACACTGACACGCTGAGAAAGACTCCAACAACGACAACGGCAACCATCAAGTGCTCCTTTCAGTTCTTTCACTTCTCTCGCTTTCTCCGTCTCTTCTTTTACTCTCTCCCTATTGCCTTATCAACAGCAACAAATAGGATTTACCAGTTTTTATATATATGTAAATAAATTATACATTTATTTGCCCTTATTCAATATTTTCTTTTGCGTGGCGCTTAGATTTACGTTTGTAATGAGGTAATTCATTCAAAGAACACTAAAATCAACAACAACAAAAAGGTACCCTTCTCCTGGTTACTTATTTCTGCCTCCGCAACAAGAACCACAATATCGTGAGGACCAATATAGAAAGAACCTTTTCTCTAAAATCCATTAAACCTCTGGCGAAACACATACCATCATCTCTGCTATTAGTTCCCATTTAATTGATACATTCTCTGATATTATTCAATTCAAAAGATTTTATATTTTTCGCGATTTTCATTCATATGTTTATCTCAATTCAATTTTATTACGCTTGATACAGTTAATTTTTTGGTCCTTTTTGTTGCATTTACTAATTTGTTCACAGTTTTTTTTTTACCTTGACGCCTACAACTTACTATTTTTCTCTCCTCTGTTATTAGTAATCCACTTAAAGTATAACTTATATGAATAATAATAATGATAATAATAATAATAATAATAATAATAATAATAACAACGAATTTCAACTTATTCTTATTTTATTTGTCCAAGTGACGATATCACAGCGGCGGTCTCATCATGACTAATATTTTTTAATTACTCGAGAAACGTACTTTTGTTTAAATTAGGTGTTTGCATCATCATCATTATTATTATTGCTTCAATAGAAGTTGATTTTTATGAAAATTCTCGTAACAGATGGAAGCTTACTATAAGGTTTTCTTCTGCTTTGACGACCCTAATTATAAATGACTCCAAATCTTTCACAAAATATCAATGGTTTAATTTCCAATTTACTCTGGATATAGATTACTAAATGAATTACATCTGTTGAAAACAAAATGGAGCTTGAGTGAAAATAAATAAATAATTTAAAACTTTAATCTCCATGCCTTTGTTTTCTCACTTGTTTGTTCTGTGATAATGTGTTATACAATTCGATTTATATAAAATATACGTTCATGGAAAATACAAATTCATGCAACTCTTATATGATGTTATTGATTCTTGTTCTTCTCCTTCATAAGTTGAGCGATCATGGCTCTTCACAATTTATTCTCCTTTCTAGCCTTAATAAAATTTGTATTTATGCTATGTCTTCTAACACTAATGTAAAGGCTGGTCACTCGTAACCGAATATGCTAGGGTCACTAGCAAATCCCTATTTCTGAAGTCTGCTCAAGCACATCTGAAATCACCTGTAGTTTATACTACTACTATGCTGAGCAAAACTTACTAACAATTTTGAGAGAGAGCTCAAACCTGAACGCATGATCAACAATCCGAACAATGGCAGTCTGCTCAAACTCTCAGTCAGAATGAATAACTCAACCATCGACGGCTTCCAAATAATCTTGCTTAACCAATTTCATTCACAAGGCTTAGGTCAACACGTAGTATAGTTTTCAGAATTTCTAAAGGAACCGCGTGCTGGGATCGCCTTTATAGGCCGATAACATCAGCTTCCTGACAGATCGACCATGAGTGCAATTCTCGTGGTCGATAAGTGAACTTTCTAACATCTCGGCTACATAACTATTCTCTCTTCTAATATTAAAATGCCATCCGTTTACACAAGATCGTTAGGTAGGTTATGCCCTGCTTTCCTCTGTAACTGTTGCCTTCAATATGCCCTTTCTTCATTATGAATCTAATAAAAATCAATTGTCTTTTTCCGATGTATGAGTCTCTTTTTCTATGTTTCCATTGCCTCAAAAACTATGACCTCATATGTTCAGGTCATAGTATTCTCAACATCCTTCTATTGATCCACACTTCTGTTACTCCATCTCTTTTTCATCTGTGATGAGATGGTTCAGCATTCCGTCATATAGAAGTTTCGATTGAAATCACATTTCAGTACTCTTTTCTTTGTTTCCAATAAATTTTTCTTGTTTCTTAATCCTTTGTTTAGCTTTTAGAAGGTGTATTTCCCTATTGCTATGTATCTTCGGATTTTGATGTCACATTTTCCAGCATCTGTCAAAACATTTACTAGATATTTATGTTTTTAGACTTGTTTATTTTTGGTATTAATTCACATGTTGTTGTTTTTTTTGTTTTGTTTTTTGGGTTTTTTTTAGCGCATTCCGTTTTCTTACATTTGGTATTTAGTCCTTTTTTTCTCACATTTATTTTCTCCTTTTTGCACAAATTCATGTAGTTCTTTTCTGTGTATGTTATTTACATGGTGTCATGTGCATATCTACATTGTGCTATATGCATATTGCTTACTTCAGTTGGATTCTAACAATTATCAAGTTAAAGTTAAATGTTTAGAAATTTATATAAGATTTATATTGAAACAAGTAAATGAATTTCATCAACCGGAATTTATCAAGAAAAATGTTAATTTCGATTGAATCAAGAATTTTTTTTTTTTGCCGCATCATAGAAATATGAAAAAGATATTGAATTTCCACATCTGTACCCTTTATCAACATTTATTTTTAGTTTTATTTCCGGAAACATAATCATTGAAGGCATTGGCTTTTCATTGAAAAGCGGAATGAATACATCGGCCAATTTTCTGTGATGAACAAGAAAGATATTGTCTTCAAAAGAAACGAGTTATCTTGCGCTGAAAACAAACATCTCCTCGGGAAACGAATGTTCGGCACATATCAATTCATACTTCTGCGTCAGGAGTGGAATTTGAAATTTGAAACTGGAGAAATTAGAAAAGAGAACGAATAAAGAATATTGGCGCCAGTCGCAAAGGAATAACAGAATCGGTAATGAAAGAATGACAATGAATGATAATGAATGACAGTTATTGGAATTAAAACGAAAAATTAGCAGTTATGATGACGATCAATATTCTAATGACAAAGGGATTCATTTGGAATGGCACCATTTCAAAAATAGGATATTAATTAAACCTTTATAATGTACCCTACATGACCACCTTCATAAAAAAATACGAATCACCCAAAAATACAAGCTTGTGACCATATCACGTCGAAACTACGGTCCCTCCACGATCGCCAAAGCTAAGCAACGTTGAACCTGGTCAGTAGCTAGACGAGTGACCGCTTGGGAATACCAGGTGCTGTAAGCTTGTATATGAAGGAGTTCTAGTGGATTATGGGTCGGAGTTTCAATCCCAGTCGGGTTCGTTATATTCACTTACGCGTAAATACCTTTGGAAAGACATGAATTCACCTATTCTCTCTCAGTTTTCGGCTAAAACATGTAACACTAAAATCAATATTATCTTTAAAAAATGCGTATAAAACATTTAGATTTAGGTATTAAATAAACCATAGAGGTTGATATGCTGCTACACAAAACCAACCAAAAAATACAATTATTCCATCTATAAATACTTCAGATAGAATATATTTATGTAGTTACCTCCAAAAAAGTGATATTTAAAGCACTTTAAAAAATGAAACGTCTTTCTAAAAGCTTGGATTTTTTATTTAATTTTATGCTAATAGATTAAAATTAATATTTCCAATAAGAAAAGTACTTTATCATATTTTAAACCAATGAAAATAATGTCACATTTTCCCAGGGAATTAACGAAAGTATTGCGAAATATGACATTCTTGTACATTTAAACTCAATATTTTAAATGGTTGGTTTTGTTTGGTTGGTTGATTTTTAACGGCATATCAACCTCTACGGCATAATTGTTTTAACAATCATATCGCCCTAAACAAGGAAGTTTACTGCCACTGGTGTGCAGGGGATTACCTAGGAGGAAAGTTATGAAAAATAGTGACAGGTTATAGGGGGTGTCAGAAAGTGGTTAAGAGAAGGATGAGAATACTGATGAGAGTAAATTGGATGGAGAAAAAAGCATGAGAGAGAGGAAGCAGGTTAGTGACTATTGACTTTACATTTAAATTCTTGGAGATTGTAGCTGTCGGGGAAGCAAGTAAACGGAAGGGAATTCCACGGGCGGGAAGCGCGAGAAAAGAAGCTGAGGGAGTAGAATTTGCATTTACATTTTATTGATTTCACGGTAAAACGATGGGACCTAGTTGCTAATATTTTGGCTTGAGTAAATTCATATATAGGAAGCACCAGCGAGCTAAGTTCATTGGAGCAGAAGCCGTGAAGGTATTTGTAGAAGAGACACAGGGAAGCCACATTGCGCCGGTGAGAAAGTGACTGTATCTGAGCTGCCAAGTCGGGATCGATCACATTACAGATTATCCGTTGGATTTTGTCTAGAACACCTAGGTGGATAGCAGGAACACCTGACCAGATATTAATGCCGAAATCTAAATAATCTGAAAACTATTTTAAGGCTTCAGCTAAATTTATGTCAAAGCAAACATTAGAAAATTATTTCTTAATTTAATTCACAAATATTTCTACATCTCACCCACACTAAAAAGATTTTCAACAAAAACAATGTTAAAGTCAGTTATAATTGCGTTAAAAAATAGATAAATATATTTCACAACATAATAATATGATATCAAATGAGTACTTCGCCCACGTGAATAATCTCATTTACCTTCTAATAATAATAGTAACCCTTCTAAAAATAATCGCAACTGCCGAATAAATAAGACCCGTCCATTGAATGGCCAGTATATGTCCGAAAGTATTATTTATAGAGCTTGCTTGTATTCGTATGATAACTTTAAATTCTATTTTGGAAATATCGCTTCAATAACAGTATGTTGCCTTTAAACAACAGTAAATACAACAAAAGCACTGCTTTATCCATAAATTATTGTAGATTAAAAAACAACAAAAACCCAATTATTATCTGGAATATCGTTGCTAAATGCAAATCCCATAGTAGAAAAGGAGACAAAAGTAACTTATGCCTTTAAAAAAATTTGTCATCTTAAATCATATAAATAAGCCTAATCTATTTACCAAAAATGTAAATTAATAAACACATGATGCCATAAAAAATACTTACTTAAATTCTTATATCCCGATTGATATAAATTCTTTTTTATGTTTGTCTCTTTCTTTCTAACTCCCTTACTTTCCACTTTCTTTCTTTCTTTTCCTGCAAATATTACTATTAATAATTACGAACTACATCCCTTTTATTTTATCTCCCTATATTTCAATCATATTTTTAATTTGATATTTTCATTTCAATTTGTATGTCTGTAATTTAAATTATTATATAAATTTTACCTAACTGGTTGTAGTGCAGTGCATATCGGCTCGGAACGAGAAATTGAGGGAGCCGAGTTCGAATTTCAGTTGAATATCTTCCATTCATTTACGCACAAGTAACCTTTGGAAAAGTATTATTCCATATCATCCCTTCAGTTATGGGTTAAATAACAGGACAGATTGGTTTCTATAGTCTTGAATGGCAACCAGTCTACCGCAGAAACTAATGACAACATACTGCGGAATAATCTTCAGCCCATTCTTTTGAGACATGATCACTCGAGCCCGTAACACGTATGGCATTTAACTGACTGACCCTAACATTATAAGATTTAACTCCAATGAACATAGAGTTAACTTAAATTCAAATCTCTTAAACGGTCACTCCATAATATGCACCTTATGATTGCTTAATGTATGAAACCCTGAGTTGTACCATCCATATAGTATAATATATATATATATATATATATATATATATATATATAATATATATATATGTAGGGGATTATACAGTATCATAGACATTTTTATTAAGTCTCTACGCGGAATCTTTTTTGATCGGAAATTGTTGTGTTTGTTGGTTGGTTTTTCTTTTAAGAAAGTGATTCAGAAAAATCTGACAAAAGTCAGGTAATTGTCGGATTTCAATAAAATATTCACGACTTTCTGTAATTTTTAAACATTTAATCTTTCCAGATAAAAATTACTTTGTTACTCGTTAACTTAATATTATGAAATTGAGATTCTTTTTGTATTGCTTATTAGTTATCCCGCTCCACGGACTTGAAAGCAATTTCATTAATTTAAATGTCATTTTAAGTTAAATTATGGTTTCATTTGCAAGATATTAGCCTAAAGTTTCGGAAAGTTAAAAAACTGTTGAAATTCACCCCCTAAAAACTTAAATTTTACCCCACACCCTAGCTTAAAAAGACGCGAGGAAAAATAAATGGAAACGCCAGTAGTACAGTAATCATTAATTTGGTACATTTTAAGAATAACACTAACCCAAAGCGGTCTTGATTATTCTAAATTTAAGTTATTAAATTGTCTCCTTTCGATTGGAAGAGGACTCAAAGGTGGTAATTCAGAATATTGCTTCTTGAACATAATTCAAAAACATATCATCTAAATTTTAATTTTTTCGATTCTTCAAACCTGTATTCAATAAGATATGTTATTGACAGCAACGGAATGAATGTAAAAAGTACGCTAAAATTTGCCACTACTCCTTTGAAATATATTAAGTGTAGATATTTTCGATCCAATCTGGAAAGTATGCAAGCACTCTTGAGTCTTCTTGGATTAAGGTTCCGGACAGAAATTCCCTTCTAGTACTCTATGAATAAATTACTCTGTTTTAAAAACATTCGATAAATTTTTACAAGATTTCTCGCTCTTTAAAATTAAGCTGAATAACCAAACTCTTAAAATTCTCTATTATGTTGAAGCGGTCAACTGAACTTTTTAAATGAAGTCGGTTTACTTATAAATTGAAAAACTCTTTACAATACGATTCCCAGTATTTAAAAAATGTTTAATCTTGTCCTTATAATGGTTACGTTTTTTGTAAATACGTACATCCGTACACGACATTTGACGATAAGAAGTTTATTAAAATTCTAACATTTTCTGAAATTGTCTTCGTAAGTCGGGCTATACAGCCAAAGCATTTTCAATTCAATTAATATTAGTGTTTTTAAGAGGCTCACATCTTATTAGTAAACTTTAGTTCTCTCCCCAATAAATTTCTCAAACATCATTCTCCACTCGATCAATACGTCAGAAAAATTGTTAATTACGCTTTTCCATGATGTTTCCAATTAAAAGTAATCTATGTTTCAATTCATATTAAACTTTAATCGGCTGATTTTCCTCATTGCTTCATAAAAGTTATCTTTAATCTTTTCATAAAGAATTGACATTTTGAATATAGACAAATGTATATTTTACTGATAAGTAGAAAGATACCTTTTAAATTTTAAATTCGAATTTGAAACATACGAAAGTATTTCGCTTATTGGGAATATTAAATTTAATCTCTTAACTTGGAATTAAAAGTAAGATTAAATCTTCACATTTTAAAATATATTTTAATCTTAGGTGTCGTTTTACCTTTTCCTTTTAAGATATCGATTAACTAAGTGAATTTTGTTAACCTTAAATTCGGTTGCTTTGACCCAGATCACCCCGTACATCGGCCTTAAGTTAAATACCAAAAATTTTGGTCATTTAGAAATCTCTCCACCGTGATCAGCGTAACTAGAAATAACCTTGACTAAACAGAATTGTTTTGTGAATGTTTTTGCTCTCCGAATTCAAGTGTTTCTAATTAGTCCAAAGTAATTCAAATTTTAAACGTAATTATAATTTCAGTTTTTAAGGTTTGGAATTTTATTTATTCTTACCATTGAGCGAATTCTTGTTATATACTAGACTCTTAATAAAGAATTGTTATATCTGTCAATATAGGCCGATATAGATTTTGCTAATTAGAAGAAAATCTAAGTTAAATTCGATTTCAAGTACGCCAAAGTATTATTAAATATGATTTAAAATTAAAAATAAAATTACAGTTTTAAACTTTGTATTCTGTTTCTGACCCATACGCGCGCCTCACATAATTAGTTAAGAAAAATGTTATTAATTCACTTTACTTAATTAGATGATGTACCAAAACTTAAGTAAAAATTTACTCTACTACCTTTACTGAAATACTCAACTCCCATCATAAACACTATACTCACTTAAATCACTAGTAAATACATTTAACTTACTATCCAGGCTAAGGTGGAATTAAATCACCTTGAGTTTTAAGTCAAAGATGTATCTCTCTTTTTCGACATCTTTACTAGGGATGATACTCCGAGAAAATCGCTCAGTTTTTTGTGCTGTGAACGTTAGTAGAAGATAGGTTCTCCTATCGCCCGACTCGTAATTCTTCTAGATTACTTATTCATTTGTAATACGTGTTTTCTAATTACCTTAATTGAACCTTTTGGTGATTTGAGTGACTGCAACTTTTCCTCAACAAGGCATCGATATGGCATTTTTATCTGCTTTGTTTAAAATGGTAGCAAGAAACATGAATTCTGGTAACCGTTAAGAGCTGCTCTGATCAAAAGCTTCATAATATCATGATTTTGCGTGCTATAATGTGCCGCCCCGTATTTTGGGGTGAAAAATTTTTACGTTGCTGGCCGTGACAAGAATGGTCATCTGGACGTCGCGAATGGAGGAAATTTTTAAGTATGAACGCTATTTTTATCAGGATCTGATTAGATTCTTTAGGCATCAGCTCAAGATGAAGATCAGATCTAATAGAAATCGTTTAAAATTGACAGATTTCAGTAAAAAGGTGGGTAAATGCAGCGAACCTGGTTCGTGTGAGTGGGGTCAGTTATGATTTCTTTTTTTTTTAAATACCTTTTTATCACAACAGGGGGATTTTCCCTGGTTAAGATACTCTTTGTTTACCTAGATAATGTGATTAGGTTTTGATCCAAGTCTGTTCCCGGCGTTATTTTATGATCCACGTCGAAATTCTTCAACCTCCCCAGTTTGTTTGTTCACCCAATTTTTTATCTTGACTGGGTCAGTCTTTGTCTTTTTCCATTCCATTATATGTTATCCTTTCCCTCTTCGTTAGCGTGCGTGCTTCTTGATTTTGTCTATTGGCAGAATACAGCGGTCATTTAGTTTTGTGGAGTGAACAGGTCTTTCTAAGGTTTATTTTTAGTTTGTTTTGGGTTTTTATCGCCTCCCTCTCATTTTTAGATATTTTAAGACTCACCAAGTGTGGTATTTCTATGCCCCACTCCCATGATACAGACTGAGTACAGATATCTGCTGACCTTATGTCTGCCACTACCCCACTAGGAAGGAGAGCAGGCGCTCGATTGCTTTCCTACGGTCTTTACAGAGAGGGAGTACAGACAACTGATAAAAGATGAATTTTGGCCCCCATAACCTTTTCGTACTATTCCAGTGCTTTCTGTACCACCCTAATGTCGCTGCGGCAGGACACAAAAATGGATACGTCATCGGCGTACGCAGAAACACACCAGAGCGTAAAGTACGAGCAATGGAGGACAACCATGACGAACCGACCGATACAGCGCAAAATCGCCCGACCTCTTTCCGTTCACATAGCACTGAAGGAGCGATACAGGAGGCGGAATTCAGTGGTCTGCTGAACAGAAGGTGAATATTGCTTTGAATTGTTTGCCTCTTCACAGCACAAGTCTGCTCCGGTCACAAGAGAATCTCAGCAACTGACTGTAAACGCTCTGTCTGGATCTTTGCCAAAATCTTTAACTCTGTGTTTATCAGATAATCTGTTCTATAATCTTCTAAATCTCGCCCATCACCCGTGATCTTTTTCAAAAGTATGATCACTCAGAACACTTGCCGGAACCCTTTGTTGAACACAGCCGTCAAAATCAGCACAACCTCAAGTAAAACTATCGGGTTAACCACTCAAGAATTGGAGACTTGCCCATGCCGACTTGTTTAATGCTAAGTAGACTGCACCCTCCATGATCTCACTCCCGCAATTAGCTGCTTCAGTGAGTGTAAACCAATGAAAGTCAGCGAAATAGCTGCGAGACTCGTCGTCAGAGTCCAGTCTCCTTGGTAAACTGATTCTCAAAATTCCGGTGAAACGTCGCGCACATAATTTTAGTCGACCTCAGAACATGATCCTCCGTGGAGTGATACATTCTGTCGAATATATCAGTTGGCACCTCGACGTATCTCTTTCTTGCGTAATTCTGTGCCCATATTTAGGGCCTCGTTAGGCATCTTGTTTAACCTATGCCTAACTACTTGAGCCCAGTAGCGTTTGCTCGTCTCATGCTCCAGAGCTTGAATTTCTGAGACTTATAAACCTAACGTTTCAGTAACCTTTTATTACCAGAAATCATATTGCAACGTTGTGATGTTAATGTTGTTCTCTAGTATTTTTTATGTTAATCAATCACTGTTGTCTTCAAGGGTACAAGCCCAGTAGATACAGGCGTTGGTTAGTTAAGTGACTTGACCCAAAGAGTTGTGAGTTCAATACCAGGCTACAGTAGTTGTAAACAAGGAACATAGGGAGTCGGGTTAAAGGGAGATAACTCATTACCACCAGAAGCGGCTTCGCACAAAGAATAAGAATTATATACCCCAGTGATCATAATAAAGAGTTCGGTTCGAATTTCCTAGCACCTGAAGAAGGCCGCTGCGTACAACGATCGAAACGTAATAATGAAAATAGTGTAAATACTATCTCATCTCAGAAATATAGACAGACAAAAATTCGCTAGACACAAAACTAGCATCAGTGTGTCTCCTGGATCACAGTCGCATCTACCCCAAAGGACAAGAGATCACAAAGCAGGTGGGGAGCTTTATTCCTATCTTAAGCGTCTCGCATTCAAACTTGCTCGCATGATTTTCTTTTCTAAATTTAGATCCCTTAGACACATACCAGGACAATTCCACCAACGTCCGTCGTGAATGACAACCTTAACGCCCTATACAAAGGAAAGGATGATCTTTAGAGGAGATGAGAGGCTCCTTACCTTGCCTGGGGTCTACTGTACTTTAACTCTTGAAGTAGGACAGATTAGGTTTTAGCATTTATCAGGGCCTTTTCCATCCTGCTTCGACTAGCTATCATTTTCGTTCCTTTTCACCATCATCCTCCTCTTCTTTCACATCCCTTTCCATTGATGAGAATGGAGGTGGAGACATCACCTTCATTTCCATGTAAATATTCAACTGCAGTATGTGCTTCATAAAGAATAGGTTCTTGTTGTTCCTGTTATTGAACATCCAGTTGATTCTGCTGCTGCTTTGGCAACATCTTTTGCAGTGGCTTTTTCTCTGGCAATAGTGCCTTCTTTTAGACATCTTGCTAAGAAGGAGGGGTTTCTGATATTCCTCTCCACCTCATAAATTCTGTTCATTGAAATAGTGATGGTCTCATTTTCTTCTATGTTCCCACCACCGTTTCTTCTTCTGCTGCCAGTTTTGTTTTTACTTGTGGCGTCACCGGATTTCTTGGTAGTGACATGTTGGATAAGTGCCCCGCAGCACTCCACGACCAGCAGTGTAACCATCTTCTTTCCACGATGACAAATTATTTTCTCCTCCTGTACTCTATGTTAGGGGTGTTTATAAACTTTTGTCGGTTTAATGTAAAATGACTTTAGTCAACACATCTGTCTGGTTCAACCCACAGGAACATTTTTCAACTAAGCCAAAATTGGACAAAAATCCTCCTACATTGTCTGTAAAAATGTCTAATGGCACTTTGTGTATGGTAAACTTAGTACACAGTTTGTAGTCGGACGTTCTTACTTGCTAGCTGCTTTACTTTGTCTTCAGCAGGACGTCCCACATTAGCCTTGAACGTTTTGTCAAACTTTTCGAAACTATGTTTGGTTTTTCAACGCTTTCTTTATGTCTCCCTGTTGACACCAATTAGCTTGCATGTTTTTGGCATGGGTGGTCAACAGGAGATGATCCTGGCTGTCACAGTATCAAGAGCCTCAGTACTCCTTACTAACTCGTTTCCCTTAATGTATTCCCTGTAATGATGCCGCATTTTCTCATAGCAGGTCGCATCCTTTTTGGCTAAACTCGTGGTTCAGACCGGTGGTGTTAATGACATCGCCGGTGTAACAATCGGCTGAGGAGACTCGGCCATGGTCCAAATGACAAATAAAGCTTCGCACTAAAGTCCATTAGTCAAAAACAAAATCAGTCTCATCATGTGGAATGAAACCAATACGTAGCACTGGAAGATAAGGTTTTTGTTTTTCTAAACGCTAGAAATGGAACAAGGTCGACAATACGGAGCATCATTGAGAATCGAACTCGCTACTCAATTGTAATGATTCTAGCGAGACAAGATTACACCAAGTCGAGCTTCCCACGTCACTCCAGGAATTAATGTAATTCTTGATTCTGTCTACTGACAAATATACAGCGGCCACTTATATTATTTTGTGGAGTTGATAGGACCAACTGATACGTTTATTTTAGTTCTAATATTTTATTTATAATAGTTTCATTTTCTGCGTTCATCTCCTCCCCCTTATGTCATGACCAGTATATTTTTATATGTTTGAATAAAAAAAATTTTATATCATTGTTTTTAATAGATTCCTTGTGAATATGTTGTTGATAGATACGTTATTATGAATGAGTTAGTTGTAACTTTTGAATGGGCCATGAATCTAATCAGATTAGGTCAAGAATTGTTAATGTTGACCAGCCCTACCCAACTTCTCCGTAAGCCATGTGCTATAATTAACGTATTTTTACATTAATAAATATCAAGATCATTGCAGTTTTATATCGCTCATTGATTGCTGCTCCTAGTGTATCCAGTTCAGACTGTTATACTGCAATGTCCGGTCAGTTTATTTTGTTTGGTACAATGAACAGCAATTGTATTTTAATTTTTATTCACTTCGTTTCTCTGGGATATTTCTTTCCTGGTGGCTCTGCTGCCATAATCTTTGATTAACAAAATGAACTCGAGAGGTTTTTATGTTAATTCTTTCACTCACTTTCAGCTCACTCTTAATGTAAAGTTAAGATTTTTCTTTCAAAGAAAACCACAACTGCTTTCTATTTCCCCTGCTGGGAGCAGGTTTATTGGCAACAGTGTAGGATGGGAAATAACTATAAAAAGGCATAAAAACTTTCAATAAATAAAACGGTCTTCTAATTAGACTATTCCACTGTCTAATACAAGAATCATTTAGTTGTCATGCATGATATAAGCTTGGGCGTGTATCACGTATGACGCTTAACTGACTAGACAGCTTCAATGTAAGATGGATAGAGGGTTTGCTGTTTGTTAGCATAACTTTTGCAAAGCCAACAGTAGTATTTAGAGACAAACTTCGACATGCCATACGCTGCTTAATTCTATCAGTAAACAACAGCTTAGCGTCATTTAGGACCCTCTTGCATTCATTACAGAAACAAAAATACGCCTATCGTAGTTAGAAAAGTCGCTCCAGTAAAGCCGAAAAAAGTACTTCCTTTGGAAATGATGGCCGAGCAATGAGAAGAGAACCAAGAGAATGAATGATCTTTAAGTCGGAAATTCCTGGCTGGGATGAAAGCATCGATGCTAGCTTTCACCAAGGAGGAGATCACAGAGGTCACAGGGAGACTAAACACTTTGTTCTAAGTAACATCTCAATTGAAATCGTGTACCGATTCCCAGTCCGCTCATTAATAGCAGTAAGATATTCTGCTGGTAGAAGGTTCCTGGGTGAGGTAGAGTGGAAAAGATATATATATATAATAGAAACCACAGCATAATCAGAGTTGATAAGATGGCAGAGCTGCATGGCATGGCAAGAGTCATGGTAGAAGCCGAGATCTAGAAGGGAAGCAAGTCCTTCATGGATAATGGGGAAATGTGTGGGGAAATTCACCCCATTTGTGAGATAGTGAATGATTGAGAAGTTCAAGATATGGACGCCAACAAGATTAGTGACAATTTTTCAGTCACTTGGATATAGGGAACATTGAAGTCACCAAAAACAAATATATTACCGAAAGTATGAGAGAATACTGTCTTGCAAGGAATAGTCAGGAGTGGAAGGAGAGCTGGAGAGAGAGATATATAAGAATGATTTGCAGATTCAAAAGAAATCAGCCTAAACAGAGGGAGATGTTTGCTGACATAAACACTTAAGTCCTTCATAGACAGGGTAAGGTAACCAGGAATCGGGAAATCAAAGAAGGGATGGTAGGGTTAAAGTTCGTTTTTGCAGACAGCTAGAATGTTTGAGGACATTTTGTAGAGGAAAGATTCTACACTGAAAAAATTGGTACATTTACTACACGGATGTCATGTTAGAGAAAGAAATGTTGGTGCGTTCAGTTTTGTTTTTTTGGCTAGTGTATTTTTGTATATTTAGCTGTGAGTTTTTATTTTTGGATTATTTTAGCAAGAAAGGTCCTCGTGTTGTAGACGCAGACGTTCGTCAACTGCAACATGGTTAGAAAGAGAACTGGCAAAGATTGCAGCGTAGTGTAGCCTCAGGGTTGTCATCAGAAAGTGCTTGCAGAGACACGCATTCATGCGCGTCAAGTCACTGCAAGAACCCCGATATTTTGTGACTATTGATCAAAGCATACTCTAGTTCAAGCTCCAAAAAACAATCTAAAGCAGCAACCAGAAAAATGCCAACCCGGTACCATCAGAATGAAAGACGTTGCCAGCATCCACGCAAGACAAAAAAAAAACAAATTAGCGAAATCACTGCTAATGAGAGAAAAAGAACAGGGAAGCCCTTCCTAAACAGGAAACAAGGTATGTACCTCTACTTTTTAAAAGAAGGAGAGGGTAAGATCCGAACGATAGGAAGGCCTATCTACTCTGATTGAAAAAAAAGGTTTTAACTTTAACTAAGTTAGAATGAATCAGTAACAGATACCCTAAGAAAGCAAAGAAACTATGCAAGATTAGTGAGCTACCAGGGAGAGTGAAGTTAGTCGGAAAAATTCACCTCTTTTTGGCAACTCTGATCGGCGAAACAAAGTCGATCTCAATAAAAAATTTAATATAAATCATATATGACTAGTTTATATTAAAATTTTATTTAGATCGACTTTGTTTCACCGATCAGAATTGCCAAAAAAGAGGTGAATTTTTCCGACTAACTTCACTCTCCCTTGTAGCTCACTAATCTTGCGTAGTTTATATATATTTGAATTTGAAAAATACATCATTTACGATGCAATTAGGACACATCAGTGATGTTAGCCTGGTTCATTGACGGTTCCGGTCCTTTAAAACATCATACCTTCTCCCCAGGTTGACCCGGCCCCGGCCTGTGTCCTAATCTCTATTTGCTACGTTATTGGAATGCAAGATGTTTTGGTTGCACAGAAGAAGTGGAAAAATTTCTTGAATAAGGTCGTCCACAAATACATGAATGTCCAGTGATGATAATATGTACATGGTTCCAGTAAATATCCGGAAATATATAAATTAAAATAAATTGATTTTCGTGATATTAATGTGAAGATGAATGGTTAAAATAGCTAAATGACTAGATAGTAAAAAAAAGAAACTCATTAAATATACTAAAATAAATACATAAATTACGATGTGGAAGATACCATTCCATAGGGATGAAGGAATATGCTATTAAAAAAATCGAAAATCGTACCGAATACGGTAGATATGTAAATAACTAAAATTAAAAAACGAATGATATTAGTGTAATATTTCTGAGTAAAAAACTACGGGGATTGTAAAGATAAATGAATAGATAAAAACTGGATCAAAATACAAAAGTAAAGCGAATGATATTAATTAAATATTTGGGATTATTAAAAAAAATGATTGATATGAATAGATAAATGAATAGATTAAAAAAAATCGTCGCATTTGGTGACATTAATCTAGGTTATTTCATTTCCTCGCCATGGTTTTTGGTCTATCGGACACTACCGTTATTTTGTCCCGTCCAGGTATTATTATCTCGGCATATCCAAATCCACCTGGATGACCCCAGAGTTGTATCTAGGATTGTTTGAGTCATTTTCCTCTTTTTTAACCCTGTAATTCCCATTTTATTGAAGGCCAAATTTAAAGATTTCCCAGTGAAACCCCTCACACCAATTTCAATTGGGTAGCATATTGCTTGCCATTCTCGTTTTCTACACTCATCAACAAGTTCTTGGTATTTGTTCATTTTGTGTTGGTGTGCAACTTCCATGTTTTCTTCCCATGGGACTGTTAGTCCCCACAGAATAATCTGTTTTGTTAAATTCGAAAACAAGACCATATCTGGTCGTAAGGAAGTACTTTATAACGTGTTCTGGTAACCTCAGTCGGCATCCTAGGTCTACCATGAGTTGCCAATCTGAGGCTGAAGAAAGTACACATCTTGTGGGTCTCTTACATACTGTTTTTTTTTTTCGCCCGCCCTTACAAGTTGAATTTTCTCTTTCTTTGGGTTAAATTTTGAACTCCGGATGGCTGTGTTGAATATTTCGGTTAGTTTCTTTAAAACTTTATCATGGCGCCAGCGATATCTCCCATCACTTAATGCCTTGGGACAACTACTAAGTATATGTTGGAGTGATGCTCTTCCTGAACATAACTTGCATGAAGGAGTTTCTTTTTTCCCCAAATATTGAGGTTCACAGGGCTTGGTAGTGTATCATAAACTGCCTTGATCTGGAATTTTGTATATGTGAATTCATTCCATAATATATCAGACCAAGTAATTTTTCGTTTTGTTATGTTCTCCCATCTGGTCCATGCGTTTTTTTTTTTAATCATATCACCTCAAGCAAGGCGAAAACGCCACTGATGCGCAGGGGGCTACGTAAGAGTGAAAAGATTGGAAAAGAGAAAAACCAGAAACCACAACCTGAACAGGAAACAAGGGATAAGTCTCTTCACCTGTTCAATAGACGTGGGTGGAGTGTGAACCGGGCAATCCTTGCTGGCTTAATCCCACCATTTTTGTAATTCTATCCTCCTCCACACTGGCTCTTACTTCATTTTGGAGAAGATTTTGGTAATCTTTCTTATTTGTCTTGTCCATACGTTTCCGCTGGATGTAGCCTAGTCCCATTGTCCCTTCTGCAACAGTTCCTATAATTGTTTTCATTTTTAGCCTCTCTTCAGCCAACCGTAATTCTCTTCCTGCATCCCATTTCTTGCCAGTATGTACTAATATCCCGGCGTCGGCAACTTTAGGGTTTTTAGAATTTTGGTACATCAGAACTTCTCTTGTGCGAGAGACCTTAAATTCTTCGACTAACCCACTAACGGGCAGTTGTATTGGGTTTGTCTTCCCGTACAGAGCTGTGCTGCTTAGTGAACGTGGTAGGCCAAGCCATTTCCGAATAGAACTACTAATCTTCCTTTCTAGGGACTCGACCGCTGATATTGGCACGCTATAAATCATTAATGGCCATAAAATCCTGGGTAAAATCGCGTGTTGGTATAGCCAAGTTTTAAAATGACCTGGGAGCCCAGACTTATCAACTTTTTTAATCCATATTGTTAGGTTGTTGATTGTCTCATTAATGGAGGTCGTATCTTTTAACATGTGGTGGAATAATTTTCCTAAGCTTTTTACTGGTTTCTCTGTCAGAGTGGGAATGTCTTGGTCTGCAATTCGGAAACGGAATTTATTGACTACTTTTCCTTTTTTTTTATGACGACTGATCTTGATTTTGTCGGTTTTAATTCCATTCTGGCCCATGCAATAAGCTTCTCTAAGCCACGTGCTAACCACCTACATCCAGTGACAGAGGCCGCTGTAACTGTTAAATCGTCCATATAAGCTCTTATTGGGGGTTGCCTTATTCCAGATTTGGTAATAGGACCACGGAATTCCTTTTCAGCAGAATTGACGATCATGTTTAATGCATGTGTGAAAAGTGAAGCAGATATTGTGCAGCCAGTGATAATTCCCTTTTCTAGTCTATGCCAGTCCGATCTCACTGGTCCCGATGAGATCCTTATTTGAGAACTTTCATAGTAATCCAGGATAAATGTTGTAATTTTACCTGGAACGTGATATTTTTCAAGAGTAAGCTCCACCGGTTTGTGTGGAATGGACCCGTAAGCATTAGCCATGTCCAACTAGAAAACGGCCAAGTCATCTTTGTTTTCTTTTGCTTCTCTTAGCAGTTGTGTCACAATTCCCGTGTGCTCGAGGCAGCCTGGTATTCCAGCAATCCCGACCTTCTGCACTGAAGTGTCAATATATTTGTTCTTTAACAAATAGTTCTCCAGCCGCCGGGACAAAATTCTGAAAAATATCTTGTCTTCAGTACATAATAAAGAGACACTTCTGAATTGTTCTATATCTTTTGAACTTTCCTCTTTAGGGACCCAAACGCCTTCTGCAAATCTCAACTGTTCGGCTATTTTTCCTCTCCGCCATATTGTTTTGATTATAACCCATAGTCTCCTGAGAAGTCTTTATACGGCATATATCACACCGCTTGGCCCTGGAGCTGACGCCGATCTTGCTGCTCGTACGACATCTTGGATCTCTTTTAAGCTCGGTTCTCTCATGTCAAAATTTACCGTTGGAAGTTCGGGTGTGATCACTGAGTCGTTTCCGCCCAGATCTTTCTCTCTGTCAGGGTCATGTGTCGTGTTGGAAAGAATTAACAGTGCTTGAAGAACATTTCAGTTGCCCTGTTCGTTTGTCACCAAGTAGCTTTCTAGCAAATCCAAATGGGTTTGCTATGAAAGCTGTTCTTTTTCTGGCTCTCTCTTTTCTCCGTTTCCTGAGCCACTCTGCTTTTCTGGTGAATTTAAGTTTATTCCTCACGATGTCGCGAAGCTCCGCGAATGCCAGACGTTCCTCTTCACTGGCTTTTCGAAATTGTTTCCGAAGGGTTTTTAATTCCTGTCTTAACTTGTTTAGGAAGGGGTTCCCGGTTCATCCCCCTTCTCCGGTCTTAGTGTTAGTTCAGCTGGAAGCTCTTTGCAGTTACGGAGTATGGTGGCAACATCTTTATATTCTGAGGGTACCGGGTTGGCAGTTTCCTGGTTGCTGCTTCCGACTGGTAATTATGAGCCTGAACTCTTGCGTAGCGTCTTGAGAGGCTGCTCTAATCAACAGTTGAATAATACCGGGGTTCTTGTAGTGCCATATCGCGCATGGGCGGGCGTCCCTGCATGAACGTTCGGTGGGCAACCCCGAGGCCACATTATGTTGTAGGCCGCGCCAGTCTCCATCCTTCAGAAGTTGCAAACGATTGACTGACTGATTCTATTCTAAGACCTCTCCATAACTGAATCACTATGAAAAAAGGCAAACATAATAGCAAAGCTAAACCAGCTCATTTGAAAACGCCCAAACCTGTCTGCATCTCTTTCACTAACATACGCGGCATCCGCACCAACTTCCTCAGCGTAGATTCATTCCTCCATAATAACTCACCTGATATATTAGCCCTATGTGAAACTAATCTTAACCCTTCTATCCCCTCATCTGAGTTCTACGTTCCTGGCTACCTTCCCCTCTTCAGGAAGGACTCCAATGTTCATATGCTTGGTGTCTATGTCAGTGAACACCTTCCCTTAGCTAGGGTGTCATCTTTTGAATCCCCAGATCAATCTTTCATGTGCTTCCGCCTCTCACTCGATTAGCTATCTCTTCTTTCTCTACCGCTCTCCTTCCTCCCCTGACTGTTCGTTACTTGACATCATTTCTGACAATATCGACAAAGCCATTTCTTCCCATCCCTCTGCCCATGTATTCGTGTTTGGTGACTTTAACGCCCACCACACCAATTAGCTGAAGAACGCTGTCACCGACCCTGCTGGTGTCCACACCATGAACTTTTCAATCACTCAATCCCTTACACAAGTAGTGGACTTCCCCACGCATTTCTCCGCCAACCCTAACGGAAGGGACTCACTTCTAGACCTCTGCTTCACTTCCATCCCAGACTCTTGCACTACCAGACAACTCTGCCCACTGGGAAACTCTGACCACACTGTAGTGTCCGTCAATATTTCACTCCACTCCGCCCGACCCATGAAACCCAGACAAGTAGAATACCCTACTGCTATCAAAGAGCAGACTGGGATTCGTTCTAAGACTTCCTCTGTGACATCCCTTGGAACAACGTTTTTAGTCTTCCCATCGAAGAATGTGCATCCGAGGTCTCCTCCTGGGTTAAGGCTGGCATCGATGCCTTCATCCCTGCTAGAAAATTCCAGCTTAAATCTCATTCGTTTCCATAGTTCTCACCCGCTTGCTCAGCTGCCATTGCCCACCGGAATCATTTCTTCCGACTCTATCGTAACTACGCGTCGGACAAAAACAGGCGCCTTTTCACTTCAGCTCGTAATAAGTGTAAAAGGATACTTAACGAAGCTAAGATGTTGTTTGCTGCCAGAATGAAGCAACGCATAGCATGCTCTAAATTCGACGCTAAAGACTACTGGCGACTCTGTAAAAGAGTACTTAACAAGAGCAAGTCCACAATACCCCCGCTAATCAACAAATTTGAGGTCCTCACCTCCCCAGCAGATAAAGCTGAATGCTTTGCCCGCAGATTCTCGAACAATTCGAGTCTGGACTCATCTGGAGTTTTTACACCCGACTTCTCACCTGGAATCGAGGCACAACTGAATGATGTCCACATTACACCTTCGCTTGTCTCTAAGATAATCTTAAAACTTGACCCTCACAAAGCGAGCGGTGGTGACGGAATCCCAACCATAGTCTTAAAGAAATGTGCCCCTGAACTCTCCTCTGTCCTTTCTAAGCTCTACAACCTCTGCCTATCTGCTTTCTGCTTTCCTGCCTGTTGGAAATCTTCCTCTGTAGTTCCTATATTTAAAAACACTGGAGAACCCTCTGACCCTGCAAATTACCCCCCTATCAGCCTTCTTCCGATCTTTGGCAAAGTGTTCGACGCCATTATCAACGCCGAGGTGGTTCAGCATCTCACAGCACACAGGCTTCTCTCGGACAAGCAATATGGTTTCCGCTTCACCAGGTCTACTGCTGATATGCTAACGACCATCACCGAGTACATATACCAGGCACTCGACAGGAATGGCGAAGCCCGAACCGTTGCATTGGATATATCTAAGGCGTTCGACAGAGTTTGGCATGCTGGCCTTCTATGTAAACTGCGGAGCTATGGTATAACTGGACGTTTGTTTCAACTAATCCAGTCATTCCTCTCTAACCGCACAATGAAGGTGGTATTAAACGGACATGCCTCCCAGAACTACCATACAAACGCAGGTGTCCCCCAAGGCTCCATCTTAGGTCCTACACTCTTCCTGATATACATTAATGATCTCCCTGATTCCATAAGAGCCCAAGTAGGTTTGTACGCTGATGACACCACAGTTTACTCTCGCCTCCTACAAAAATCTGGTGTAGGCGTCAAAGCTAACCTCGCAGCCGAGATTGAAAAAGAACTCCAATCCATATTGGACTGGGGTAAGAAATGGCTAGTAAATTTTAATGCTTCTAAAACGAAACTACTCTCAATTAACCATCATCGACAGTCTCACCTACCTCCCATTAGCATGGACCAGGCTTGCCTCCCATAGAGTAAAACACTACGCCTCCTTGGTCTCACACTTTCAGCGGACCTCAAATGGAATGACAATATCGAATCCATTGCTAAATCCGCTGCTAAATGAAAGTCGGTTCTTTGTGTAGGACCCGGAAGTTTTTTCCGTCTAAATCTATCCTGCACATATATAAATCTACCATCCGCCCGTGCATTGAATACTGCTGCCATATCTGGTCGGGTGCCCCTGCTATTCTCCTCGAGCTTCTCGATAAGGTTCAGAGGAGGGTCTGTAATGTGATAGATACCGACTTGGCAGACCGCCTGCAGTCTCTCTCCCACCGGCGCGACGTGGCTTCCCTGTGTCTCTTCTATAAATACTTTCACGGCTTCTACTCCGATGATCTTAGATCACTGGTGCCCCCTAAATACGAATTTGCACGAGATACTAGATTAGCAACTAGATACCACCCTTTTACAGTGAAACCGATAAAATGCAACCGCAACTTCTACTCCAACAGTTTCTTTCCTCGCACTTCTCGACTGTGGAATTCCCTTCCACACGATTGCTTCCCCGACGGCTACAATCTCCAGGAGTTTAAATGTAAGGTCAATAGACACCTCCCAACACACTAACCTGCTCCCATTCTATCAAACACTCTTCTCATCTGCCCAACCCTCATCCTCGGTATCCTTACTCATTTGTCACCTTCCTCCTGACATTCCCTATGTCTAACCACTCCTTCTCTTTACCTTCCCCTATGTAGCCCCATGCGTAATAGTGGCAGTGGAATGCCTTGCTTGGGGTGAGATGATTAAAAAAAAAAACAAAAAAAAACTCCTTAATTTTTTCTGTCCGACGATTATTCTTTTTTATTTCTCTTTCACCCTCTTCTACGCAACCGAATCTGCCCGTGGCGTAATTAATTATGGTAGTTGCCATAGCTTTTAGACGTATGTCTGCATTTCCTGATGATGTTGCGTCTAGAATCATACAGACGTCGTGATCGAATTCAAGCCATAAATTTGTCTCACTCGCCTTGGGCCATTTATCTTCTTTGACTTGTTTGGTTTCGGCAGGCCAGGTGCGTGAAGGGACTGGGCTCTGTGGTGTGACTCCGGGCCTGGCTCCTCCTGCGTCTTACCAGGTAAATTACCTGTGCGGTGCACCTGGCTTTGTTGTACCAAACATTTCATACGGGTTTGATGGATCTTTAGACCACGTTCATTTTTGCATTCTTTACCGCAGATACATGTTGGTTTCATAGTCCTTTGGGCGTTAGCGCAAGTCGTTCTCGAAAGGTCTGTCCTATTGGGGATCTCATCCTCTCCCCCTCTCGGGATCCCCTGGGGGCATTTATCTGCAATGATACTCGTAGCTGTTCTTCGGGCCTTCCTTATTGGAAGTTGCGAGTTGAGTTGCTGACACAACACGCCCCGTTTGTCGTCTTTCCAAACAGTCAACAAACTCTCCAGCAGTCACCAAGACTATTCCTTGGTCGTCAGCAGGTCTTTTCCCTGCAGTCACTGTTCAGTACAGGGGGAAGAATTTGAAAATTACAGCATTTAGATGCAGTTAGGACACATCATCAGTGATGTTACCCTGGTTCATTGACGGTTTCCGTCCTTTAAAAACATCATACATTCTCCCCATATATATATATATATATATATATATATATATATATAGGTATTTTATAGCAAGCTGGCAAAAGGCCGGTCAACCAGATGACACATGGTGGTAGTAACATCTCAAAAATGAACAAGAAAAATAGTCCTTACAAAAATATATTCTGACAAAATTAACTTCTAAGTGTGGACAGACGTCTATTGAAAAATATAATAAATAGAGGTGAAGACTAAAGAGAAAATAACAAATAAAATGAAATAAAAATAATGCTTGAAATTTACTTACATTAAAAACTGAAATTTTCATGCCAGTGCAGACTGGTCTCAGAAAATGAAGATGAGAGACAAGATACTCTTAACGTCTTATTTCAGAAAAAAGAAACTGACAGGCAAATGGTTACTTTTGAGTAAAAACAACGCTTTCAACATCTTCAAAATAATCCTATTACTAAAAATTATAAAGAATTGACGAATTTCTATGCAATATTGTTTTTAAACTAGGTACCAAACAAATAAAACTCATTTTGTTTTGTTTTGTTTCTTTTTGTGTCTTTTTTCTTTGTGTGTTTTTTTTTCTTTTTAGTACGTAGTTTTAAGTGTTGTCACCCGGAATAACTTGTAATCGATACATTCATATGGCTGTCAAAATCTTTTAGAAATATCCAAATTGTCAACTGAAAACAAATAAAAATATCGCCGAGTTAGTGGAGCGTGTAGATCTTAGTCTAAACAAGACTATCCTTTTTCGAACCTCGTTGAAGATGTGTACCAGATAACAGAAACTGCATTACTTAATGATTTTTACCAACTAAAATGGATATTACATATAATTTAAAGAATAATAACATAGGATGATGACGTTCTACACTACTTCAAAAGATAAGACAAGAAAGGAAGTCCGCCATCATTGCAGAAAAGAGCAATAACAGCTACTAGACTTGAGAAACGTATTTTCCTGAAATATTTTATTAATTTCACTTGCAAGCGGCACTGATTCACTTCATTAAGAGATCGAAATAATTGGTAACAGGTATAATCTCAGGTGAGTAAAATTATTATTGTAGGACATTCAAACTAAGCTGTACTATTTTCTACTGGGTCTGGTATTATCCTGACGGAAGATGAAATCTTTCCGATTTAGCAATACTGTAGACTTTTCACCAATTGCTACCTCTTACTTGGTCCAGTCGCCTGTTTATATTTAACGTCGAGATCGATTATACTGAAGATCTTTCTTTGGATTTATCGAGAACATCAAAGATGCAATTAAATGCCACAAGTGTGTGTGGGGGTGTGGGGGTGCCCGCACGCAATATTTTTATCATTTCACCCCAAGCAAGACAATAAAACTACTATAATTTAAGGGGTTACTGAGTGTGAAAGAATAAAAGATAAAAAAGATAATTAAGACGAGAAAACAAAAAAAAGAACAAGAATTAAGAGAAATATATATCATAACTTTCGTGTGAAACAACACTTATTGAAAAAAACCTGCGAACGTTTGATCTAACCTCAAAAATAGCTAAATATTTGAATATATATGCAAACAGAAAAGATTTCTAAATAGTGTATTGATTTTTCTACAACTACGCCGTTAAGTGTACGCAAATTTATATAATATCATTTTCTCGTTCCCTTGGATTTGAACATTTGAAAATATTACAAAACAAAAAAATAGAGCTGAATAACTGTATAGATTCTTGTCAATACAAATAACTGCAGCGATATATTTTATGTACATCTATACAGACATGATTAATAAGGAAGAGGTGTATGATGGAAATAGTAGAACGGAGAAAAATCGGATGAAATAAAATGAAAGAAAGGAAGAATCTGAAGCAGAAATTACGCTAGAAAAATAAACACAAAGAATGCAAGAATGATAAACAGAATGTACTTAATATTCGACATCTTATTTATTTTAGATAAAGGAAAAATCTATGAAAAAATAACATTCTACAAAACTACTTATGCGCATATCGATATATCCAGAAAATGAACCACGGTTGCCATTTTGAATTTGGTTGTAAATCTCCTTTTATACTGAAGTTTCAATACAAGCTAAGTGTATGAAATGAATGGTTATAATCAGTCAAAAGTGAGACATGAAAGTCTTTCTACACGCCTAAGGTCTTTAAATCATAACCATAAAATGGCAGATGAAAACCACACAATTCGATTAAAATCACCTCCGAGGAATGTTGGCTTCATAACTCAGCGTCTTCTGCTTTTTTATTGCCTTTTCAAAAAAATTGTTCAGCGTCAACTTATATTTTCATGATTTCTCTTTACGCCCTTTAGCCATGAAATGAATTACAAAGGCGCATATACTGATCAGCAACAAGGATGATGCAATAGGCGACAAAAGTTATTTTCCTGATATTAGGAGTTTAATAATGGAACATGTTTCAGGTGCATCATTTTTTTTTATTTCAGTGAAGCCTTGTTTGGTGACTCCATTAATATGTAGCCACTAAAGAGTATTCCACTGATATAGCATAATGCATTTTACTTTACGTCTGAACGTCAATAACTGGGTTTTTTCATTAAAACTATCTTTATTATGTGACAGTTTGTCAGAACGTATTCTGTGTCTGCTAAAATGAATTCTAGCAGGAATTGTGTTAAAACATTGTCAGCAACCATACAAAATCATATCTTTCATGATTTCCTTAGAGATTCCACGTGGCTCTTCGTGATGTTAAGTATAAGCATCACTTTTTGTTTACATTTGTTTTAAAGTTTCGTCGTTGCACACTTGCTGGATCTATGGTATTCTCAGTATCCTTCTGTAGAACCAGATTTCTGTTGATTCAAGTCTCTTCTTCATCAGGGAAGAGATTGCATAGCGTTCACTGCCATATACGAGGACTGATGCTGATAGCAAATACAGGAAAGAAACGACAAAACCTTCTACAGGAAGTAGTTAAAGCGGAAAAATGGACTACAAATAAACTACCAGAAAACGGAATGCATGATCATCAACAAAAAGAGGAGCCCAAAGTGCCACCTACAAATTGATGATACGAAAATCAAACAGGTGTAGAAATCTAAATACAGGGGAAATGTTCAAACATAGGATGAAGAGAGTGATACGGAAATTCCAAGGCGTGTTGGCATGGACAAAGATGCATTTCAGAAGCTGAGTAGAATATTGAGAGACAGGAAACGCTGGAAACAAAGAAAAGAGTACTTGATTGTTAAATAATGTCTGTTTTTCAATATGGCAGCGAATGCTGGAAATTTTCATAAAAGATGAAAGAAAGATATGAAGCAACCGAAATGTGGTTCTATAGAGGGAAGCTGAGGATACCATGGATGGAACAAACAAGCAATGACGATGTTTTGGAGAGGATGGACACAAAAAGGAAACTGATACTTAACACCATTAAAAGATGTTTAGAGGACATGTAATGAGAATAGAGGGGTTGGAGAACCTGATGCTCACGAGACGGATAAGGGGGAAGAGAGACAAGGAAAAGCAACACATAACATACCTGATAAATTTGAACAGATGGATAGTGGAGCGGGGATTGGGTGGAATAACAGAAGAAGATATTAAGAGCGACAAGTGATAGGAATAAGTGGAGGGCCATGATCACCTACGTCCTGAAGGGACACGGCACATCGAAAAAGAAGAATATTACGTAACAGTTCAGTCCTTTTTTTTCTTTGTTTGTAACGAATTTTTTCTGTTTTTTAATACTTTGCTTAGCTTTTGGAAGGCTGCATTCGCTATGTTAATGCGCCTTTGGATTTCATTGTTGTACTTTCCATTCGATGTTAAAACATTTCCTAGATATTTAGATGGCTGTATTTGTTCGATTTTGTTACCTCAAATTTGTAATTTGCATATTAAGCTGTACCTTTTGCTAAAAACCGTGCATTCCAACTTCTTGCAATTAATGCTTAGTCCTTTCTTCATTTGGTTCTATAGCCTTGGCTGGAAACCAGTATATTACAGAAATAAATTGCAACCTGCTGCCGGAAAATCCTTCTGCATATTCAGTCATGGATTAATTAATATATATATATATATATATATATATATATATATATATATATATTATAGCAATCGGATGTCTAATCGCACTGATGAGCTGTAATACAGCAAAACAGATCTGTCTGCGGATGACTATTTACGCTCTCACACCCTGATTGAGCACTCTGGAAGAATGGTAGACTTTGAAAAACAGTAGCTACTCTAGCATCTACGCATCGTTCTTTCAGCAATGAATTAGAACACTCTCAGCTAATGAGCGTGTGTATAATAATAAAGTACACACTAAAAAGTGTGCCGCCTTCTACCGAGCGCCCATAGTTCAGAGGTAGAATCGCCGACTGACGTCAATTCGGTCGGGTTTCAATCCTGGGTAAAAAGCAATCGGATGTCTAACCGTACTGATGAGCTGTGATACAGCGAAACAGATCTGTCTGCGGATGACTGTATATATATATATATATATATATATATATATATAAGATGTTTTTATAGTTCGTCATTTCTCACCATGCTCCTCCTCCTTAAGTATATATATATATATATATATATATATACGCTTATCATTAAAAGTTCTATATCAAATCCCGCAAGCCATTCCTCAGTAAACAGAAACTAATTACTGGATTTGAATGTTGCCAGGCTCTAGTTTTCCTTGCTTACTTTTTTCTTTTCATTAGTCATCTTCTATTTATTTAACACGTCTCTTATTTTAATTCCCAGGAATAAACTTGATAAGACTGTGACGAAACCGGTTGTTTTTTAGTTTTTTTAGTTAAAAAAGCCTTTTATATTATGCTTATTTCTTGCTAATATATATATATATATATATATATATATATATATAATTATTATTATTATAAGCTTCAATATATTTTCGCTGATTTTTCATGAAAAGTATTATTTTATTTGCAAAGATTAGTAAGAAACATGTCACTGAAGATATTGTCCATGGCTAACCACTACTTTTTTCCATGTTTCTGACAGCATTTGAATTCCACGTTGGAAAATGACACGTCCTTTGAGGCAAATTACGAGTTGATCCATTTTTTGTCATTTTAATGATCCTGAAAGTACTGCTCAGCCAGGCCATGTGCTATCGATACTAACTAATGATAATCGGACGAGGCAATGTCTGGTGAATACGGCGGGAAGGGTAGGACTTCCCATTTAAGCGTAGGCTTTTATCCGTTTCGCAACATATGGGCTAGCGTTTCCATACTGCAAAATCACGTTGTCGTGTCACTCTCTGCTCGTATAGTGGGCGTTTTGTCTTCAATACTCAGCTCAAATGAATCAATTTTAGTCTATAGCAATCTTTTGTGATAGTTTCAGTCGGTTTGAGTAACTTGAAATAAACTACACTCAACTGATCCCACGAAATGCAGAGCATAAGTTTGGAACCATGGATATTCTGCTTTGCCACCGATATTGATATATTACCGGCCTTACCCCCCCCCACGATCTGGGTTAAATAACAGGACTGCTTGGGTTCTATAGCTTTGGCTGGCAACATATATATATATATATATATATATATATATATATATATATATATATATTAATAAACTTACATATGAGGTGAATATACATATGTATAGTATTATTATTCAGTTGTTAATATATATATATGTTGAATATATAGATCGAAATCCGACAAGATGAATAGAATAAGTAAAGAACATGTAGGAAAAAAAGTGTCTTTAACTTAATATGTTTCACTTTAACAAGCTTCTTCAGAGAATTTGTATACATTGGTATAGACCAATGTTTAAATTTCATTTTAATTTCCAAGAAAGATATATATATTAGGAAGATATAATATATATTATGTATGCATAGTAATTATTAACAACAGATTATATTTTAGGAGGTTTTAGAAGGTTAATTTTTAATACTTCGGAAGTTTCTTAAAGGGGCCTATGAGTAAGGTTAAAATTTAATTAAGTAAATATGATATACTAAGCTATATTTGAGGTCAGGAGAAAAATTGTGGGAGTCATTAATTAATAAATAATACTTGCCACCCATGCATGAAATCTAACGCATATTCATCATTCATCCAGCCAAATTCTATTCAATCTCCATTAAACATTTACTCTCCTCTATAGAATATAGAATTAGTAATAAGTCATCCAGTGAAGATGTATTTTATAACCATAACGATTTTTATAATCATGCCCTAAAGAATAGCGGCTCTAAATGCTATGACATCAAAACACAAAACAATATAACCATAACCCCCCCAAAAAAAAGAAACCGAAAAATAATTTCGTATACAACCTCATTTAAGCGAATGGTTAGCTCTAAGTTAGCGCAGAAATTCCTCAATTTAATTGAATAACATTTTCCCAGAAAAAGTAAGATCTATAATAAAAATACTTTTAAATTAGGTTATAGCTGTACAAATAATCTAAAATTTTAAATCAACATTTAATTATTCCAAAAATATAAACAATAATAATACAAATTTATAGAATTGTAAAAATTCTAAAAAGTGCCCACTGGAAAATAGGTGTCTCACAAATTCATTATTTTTACCAATGTATAATATCATCTAGTGAAAACCCAACTATTACATGATTTTACACTGGTATTATTAAAAATACTTTTAAACAGAAATGGTACCAACATATAACTTCCTTCAAGAATAAAGCGTACCGAAGTAAAACATTCCTTTCTGCATATATTTGGCAGTTAAAAGGTAAAATTGAAAATTTAAAAAACAAGAACCTATAAAACATTGTATGACATTTGTCTTCTGTGCCTTAATAAAAAGCTGCGGATTATAAAGTTTCCTAAAAATAAAGTTCTTCTGAACCATAGAAATAAATAAACAGTCTTATGTAAACACCAAAAATATTTTACTTTAGTATTTACTTAAATATAATGTTCATAAATAACTTATGCTCTAAAATTACATAACCATTTTTTTTATTTATAATTAATGACCCACACAATACTTATTTGTTTTCCTAACTTCAATTGGGAAAGACTTAAGAGTAATCAAGAATCTTTACTGGCAGCAAACCGTTTGTACACGGACAGATAACAAATTCAGCAGATATACAAAGATAGAGAGGGGCGTAAGACAAGGATGTGTCTTTTCACCAGATCTGTTCAACTTTACAACTAGAATATTTTGAGGACCCCAGAAGTTATGCCTGTATTCATCATCGGAGGCCACAAGTTAAACAACCTAAAGTACGCAGATGATACAGTGCTGATAGCAGACACAGAAAGTATAATACAAGACCTCATACGGAAGATATATGAAGAGAGTGACAAGCAAGGACTACAAATAAACTGCAAGAAAACCGAATACATGGTCATCAGTAAAAAGGGCAGCCCAATATGCCAAATACAGGTCGGGGATACTAAAATCAAGCAGGTACAAAAATTTAAATACCTGAGAAGTGATATAACAGAAGACGGAAATATAATATAACAGACGTGTAAATATGTGGAGACAATCTCAAATATTGATAAATCTTTCCGTATAAATATAGTATACCTATAACTAAATATGTGCGCACGCGAGTGTGTGTGTGTGTGATTATCTCTTTTTTTCTCCTTGTCAATCTGAAGCTTTAACTCAAACAAAGCTGTCTGTTACGTTTAAAATGTATGGGCAATTATAATGACTCATGGTGTATATTTAGTAACATTCCCTTTATTCTTACGTGGTCATAATAGACAGTACCATTAAAGAAATTTGATACAATTGTTACAAATGCGAGTTCAGTTAACCGTGTTTAATTTATGTTGTCGCTTTCCGTCTAATATAATTTAAAAATAAATACGTAATATTGTCTTTGAAAATTTTGTTATTTTGATATTTTCTCGGTACCGGATTTTAGTGGTTGGCAGAGAAAACAGTATTTATCCAAGTGTAAACTCAAGAATCAGCACTCATACTCAAAAACAGCCATTTAACAGAAGACACTTCTTCTTCTTCTTCTTCTTCTTCTTCTTCTTCTTCTTCTTCTTCTTCTTCTTCTTCTTCTTCTTCTTCTTCATGTACTCTGTCCCTTCAAGCCATAGGTGATCATGGACTTTCACTTGCCCTGTCTCTTGTCGCTTTCATATTTTTCCTTTTGGTATCTCTCTCAAAACCCGCTCCGACATTCGTTTGTTCAAACTTATCAGTATGTCTTGTGCTGCTTTCCCCTGTCTCTCTTTCCTTCTATCCGATCTCTGAGTATAAGATTCTCTATACCCTCCTTCCTCATTACGTGTTCCAAAACCTCAGCTGTCTCTTCATGATGTTAAGTATGAGTTTTTTTCTCGTTTTCATCCTCTCCAACACCTCATCGTTGCTCATGTGCTCAGTCTATGGCATTCACAGTATCCTTCTGTTGAACCACATTTCTGCTGCCTCAAGCCTCTTCTTCATCTTTGATGAGAACGTCCAACAATCACTTCCATATAGGACAGATATAACATAGTAGTCCAGCACTCTTTTCCAATGAGATTTTCCTGTCTCTCAGTACTCTAGTTAGCTTCTGAAATGCATCGTTAGCCATGCCAATGCGTCTTCGGATCTCAGTGTAACACTTTCTATCTACTGTCAGAAAGCTTCCCAGATATTCAAATTTCTTTAATTCTTTTATTTTTGTTTCTCCAACCAGCAGTTGGCATTTTGGAAACTTCTTCTTACTGATAACTATATTCAGTTTTCTTGAAGTTTATATTCAGTCCTTTCTTCTCGCCTTCTCTTGCTAACTTCTGTAGAAGATCATGCATTTTCTTTTCCTTGTCATCCGCGTATCTTACATTGTTGAGATTGTGGCCACCAAGGACAAATCCTGGCAAGGATTTTATTTCTCTGCCGATTAAAGTACATTTTAATATGTGTACATTATGTGAGAAATAATACAGTGAATATTAGACAATCTACTCACAGACGAAGGAACGACTTGAGATAGCATGAATTTGGTTCCACAGAAGGATGCTAAGAATATCATGGGATAAACATGTGGTTAACTAAAAGATTTTAAGAAAATTTGAAACATAAAGAATACTTAGAGTCAGAATCAGAAAGAGTCAGTTGAAATTCTTGCTATATATAATGGGAAAAGAGACCTTAGAGAATTTAAAACTCACAGGGCAAACTGAAGACAGGAGATACAGAGGGAAACAACAAATAATCTGAGTAAAGGCCTGTGCAATTAAACTGAACGGACAAACATTATTTACAACTATAAAATACTAGCAGTATAGCCCGGCGTTGCTCGGATGTAATGAAAGCTTTAAAACTAATCCATGATCCTGGAGCTCAAGCTAAAGAATATTTGTGTGAAGTTTGGTGATAAAAATTGTGGATTTGTGTAAAGGACATACAGACATTCTGAATATCGTTTCTTATGTCTTTGTCTATGAGTGTATCAAATTTGATTAAAATCGGGCCACTCCTTCTATAACCCGATTTTTTCGTTTATCGATTTTCGATATTTATCGGGGGTACCTCGACACAAAACCTAGCTAAGAACACTTGAAGACGCTTATATTACAACTGTGTAAATTTTCAAGAAAATCGGTTCAGCCGTTTCGGAGTCTATAGGAACGGATACACACAGACAAAGTTCCATTTATGAATAAGTTTAGATATGAAGTTGTGGAGGGCTGTTACGGCTCACGTCTAGAATGAACGCGTTATATAACTAAAGGAAACCTTTTTGTCATTTAATTGTAGCTAACAAACATTTAAACTTATCTCTCTATATATTCCAGTCCAAAGTTATTCAAGACGTGCTATTCACTGAACGTTCTTTTTGTGGGACTCGAAATCGAACAACAATGCGATTCCGTTAAAGACACTGGAACAAGGAAAGCGATATTTATACTCACAATCATATCACAATGAGCTATAGAAATGCAAAAATATATTTATCTATATCTTAAAAATTATGAAAAGCGTTTGATGTACATCGCAAAGAAATGTTAGAACAGCTAGGCAACCTCGACATATTTGATAAGCATATTAGAATAACCCATAACCTCTATTGGGAATAACCGTCTACATGCGGAAAGAAAATAAACACATTAAATTTACCCAAATAGAAAGGCGTGTAAGATAAGAATAAGTTTTTGTCATCGGACTTATTCAACCTCATACAGTGAAGTGATTCTGAGAGAAATGGAAGTTCTGCCAGCATTTTTACTGGCAGCCAAATACTTTACAATCTAAGATATGCCGATGACACCATATTGATAGCAGATACAGAAATAACTCCTACGGAAGGTAGTGAGCGAAACGAGAAGTCAGTCAGTTAAGTGCCATACGTAAAACACGCTTCGGCGAGATATGACCGACAGGGCAGTATATTTTCAAGCAGTAGGTTGTCATTACTTTCTGTGGTAGGCTGGTTATGAACCAAGCATATAGAACCCAACCCGTCCTATTATTTAACCCATTGTTGGAGATAAGACACGGATTAATGCTTTCCCAAGGGTATCTGCGCGTAATTGAATGCAACGAATTCAACCGGACTTCGAATTCGGCTTTAAGATTTCTTTGAGAAGAAAGAACTAAATATCAATTGCAAAAAAACGAAATACATGCTCAGAAAAAGAAACAGCACAAGATGGTGATAAAAAAAATCAAGCAAATACAACCATTTAAATATTTTGGAAGTATTTTAACATTGTCCGGAATGTGAACACTGAAATCAGAAAATGCATTGGTATAGCGAAAGATACCTTCTAAAAGCTAAGCAAAGTATTCCGAAATTGGAAAATTTTATTAGAAACCAAAAAAGAACATTGAACTGTTATATAATATCACGTATCCGATATGATAATGATGATAGAAAATCTCATCACAGATGAAGAAAAGACTTGACTTAACGGAAATCTGCTTTTACAGAAGGATACCGAGAATACTATGGACTGAACACATGAGCTACGATGAAGTTTGAGAGCAAATCGAAACAAAAAAGGACACTTATACTTAACATCAGAAGGAGACAGTTAAAATTTCTAGGGCACATAATAAGGAAAGAGGGCTTAGAAAAATGGACACTCACAGAACAGATTGAATGTAAGAGGGACAGTGAAATATATCGATATAATGAGCTTGTGAAAATGGATGACAGTTTTAGAAGAGCTAGCAAAAAGACAAATTTACTAAGAGCTACAAACGAAAGGAAATTGGGAAGAGTCATGATCACTAACGTCCTGAAGTGACACGGCACATAGAAAAAGAACACAAGAACTGACACAGTTAAACTTCCGATTCTCTACTCTGACGCTAAGCAGTACCTATAATACATCCCTTCATCAGTATTGTAATGAAGTCAAGAGATGCTAGTAACTTCAGAGACTCGCTTTGCGTGACGGTAATGTCAGAATATAGAAAAAGAATAAATAAAGAGAATCGGATATTTTATAGCAAAGAATTATTAACTCGGTCACACATGAGTGTTTGGTTGTATTATAGAAGGGTACTAACCGGGGCAACTGCAATTCGGTCGCTATAGAAACCAATAGGCGTAGAGAGGAAACGGAAAACTAAGAGAATACACTCTGATGCTGTGTTTAACGTAAGACAAGGAAGGAAGTCAATATCAGAGTATGAAAAGATATCACTTTTCTTATAACTTGATTGTCATTCTTTGTTGTCAGCCATTGTACTTACATCCGAGTTTTTGATTCCCAGCGGGAGTTTAAACTTGCTATAGAAGCGACATGTGAGAAATTTCTCATGAGAACGAGAGGTCTGTCTGAAGGAGTGATTGGGATACTGTCTGTTGAGTGAGAGACTGCCTTTTGTCAACCATTGGCACAAGTGCTTCGCCTTTTGGAAATTTGCCCGGGATATTGTCAAGAGAGAAAAGAAGAGTAAAACACGGAAGAATAAAAAACTTTTTTTAGTCACTTGAACTTGACGGCGATTAAATAACAAAAACGTCAATGGCAAAAATCAGAAAACGGAATAAAGGTGAACGTCACGAAATGCAATATGTCATGCAGCATTAAAAAGAAAAAAAGAAAAAGTACAAAGAGTTACAGAAAATAGGAAGGAAGATGTGTAAGAGGAAGAAATTAAAGGGGGAATGAGTAGTGATAACAAGGAAAAAAAGAATTGCAAAAGCAAAAAAAAAGAGACAAGGAAGGAACATCAAGTCTTGTAAACATATTTGGCACACCAGTGATATTCGATAACGCAAAACATGTTTTGATGGTAATAACAAACTTAAGTAACTGTACTCAAATTTAAATAATGTAAACAATTAAACAACCAACGTAAAAAAGAAAAGAAAAAGGGAAAATCATTTACTTAACGCATTATTCCATACCATGTACAAGAGTTCTACAATTTTGATTGTTTAGCTACATTATTCAATTCAAACATAACAAATTGAGTACAAATTCTTTCGTAAAACTAATCAACACCAAGACTTGTCAAAATCTTAAGTTGTTTATTAAAATCGTATCCTGCTAGGCTTTTCCCTAAAAGTCAGGAAACTGATTGATTTCTAAACTTTCATGTAAAAATCCTCGAATTGTATGAATGTAATGGTTGGTTTTTGTCAATATAGAATAATTCATTTTTAAGTTTCTCACCAAGATGTTTCTCAAATTTGTCTCAGTCACTTACGCACAAATAAGCTTGGGAAAGATACTAATTCATCTCTTCCCCCTTCAGCTATGCGAAGAATAACAGGGCAGATTGGGTTATGTTGCCTTGGTTGGCAACCGGTCTGCCACAGAAAGTAATGGCAACCTACTGCCTAAAAATCTTCTGCTACTCAGTCATGTCTCGAAACAGACATGATCGTCTAATCGTGTATCACGCATTACACTTAACTGACTGATCTGGATAAAAGGATGGAATAGCAGGGTATATTGGGTTCTATAGCTTTGGTTGGTAACCAGTCTACTGCAGGAAGTAATAACAACCTATTGCAGGAGCATATTCTACCTAATCAGTCGTATTTCGAAAGATACATGATCGCCCAAGCGTGTATTACGTATTGCACTTAACTGACTGATCTGGATAAAAGTATTGAATAGCAGGACAGATTGGATTCTATAGTCTTAGCTGACAACCGGTCTACCGCAGAAAGAAATGGCAACCTACTGCGGAAAATATTCTGCCTAATCAGTCATGTCTTGAAAGAGACATGATCGCTCAAGCGTGTTTCACGTATGACAATTAATTGACTGACCAAAGTGATCCAAGTTTTACCTTTTGAGAATCGAGATTACTGGAAATGACTGATTGTAATCCAAGCAGTTCTTGATTCCTTGGCTTAGCATGGATTAACTCAGATTAGCCTATTTAAGGCGGTGATTCGTCCGTCATTTTTTCAACTGAGAATCTCGCTGTCAACTCAGGCAAAGCAAGCAACAGTTCACGCTAAACAACTAAATTGAAAATCTTTTAACAGCAACACATGATTAGAAACAGCGAAGACTTACGCAATTATCAACAATAAATCTTTATTCTTCGTGTCATAAAATATGTGTAAGAGTCTCTAGTAGCCTTATTTTTAAAAAAGAAAGAACAAAAACACATTTGAGAATCAATTTTGGTTCTTACGTATTCAATATTTTTCATATGTTGATAAAAATGGTGCCGAACAGTGTGACATGCGCTTTTTTCAATTTGAAGAAAACATCAGAAAAAAAAGTTGAGTATTGTATACCGTCAATATAGTTGCAGTATTTATAATGAAGTTCGAGAAAGATTAAGACAACCCACGCAACAATAGTTTGCATGATGATCCCAATCCAATCAACGTTGTAATTGACTGAAAAAAATGGCACTGATTATTCAACAGACGTTAAATATTTTCAAAGTATGAGGAAGATTAATGGGCAAAATCCGTTCTATTTGGTGATTTTCTAAACGTGGCTTTAATATTGCACAAGGCCGAAATTATGTGGCATCTAGTGTTGGTCGAACTTACTACTCAATCGTAAGTGTTTATAGCTAGACAAACTTGCTAACCCTTACACGACGTCGAAGTGCCAAATTAGTTTACAACGAATTAACGTAAGAAAAAATTGGAGCGCTTCCCACCGTATGTATTATACTTCGTACTAGTCATTAAAAATGTTTAGTTGTCAGTGTGTTAATTAGAATCAAATAAAAATGCTGGGTGAATCTAGTCAGTCTGTAGTATCATCATCAAAATCCAACTCTAGAAAATGTTATCTGGTGAGATGCGGAAGGTCTAAACAATATCAGCTAGTCAGTTAAGTGCAATACGTGATACACGCTTGGGTGGTCATATCTCTTTCGATCCATGACGGATAGGAAGAAGATTTTCCCAAAGTAGGTTTCCATGGTAAATTGGTTACCAAACAAGGCTATAGAACCTAATCCGTCCTTCTATAGGGGAAAAGAGATGGATTAATGCATTTCCCAAGAGTATTTGTGCGTAAGTGAGTGCAACGAATTCAACTGGAATTTGAACTCAGCTCTCCGATTTCTCATTCCGAACCGATATCCAGTTCGCCACAATGCATATCTACTCAATAAGGCCTGACAAAATTGTTACTGATGACGCGACATTGTGGGTGATGAATTATTTCCCTACCTTAAACCCTTTCCTACTGTCGACACATTGCGAGCCTTTTACCGCCCTAAATCTAATCTAGGACTAACTGATATCTTTCTTGCATAGCCCAATGGACTTTGCTTCATAAAAGACCACTCAGTAACCCTCTACTTCGTATAACGTAGGTCTTGTATTGGTGAACTTTCATGTAAAAATGAACGTTACAGACGCCATATTGGAAGAAAACATAATTTACAGAACAGGGAAGCCAGAAAATCATATCGTCGCGTGACAACGCTTGTCCATACGTTGCTTACTCACCAAAAACATCATAATGGAATTGGAATAGGAAATTCTTCTTCAGACGATATATTAACCAGACTTGGCGCCATTGGCTTCTCATTTGTTTCGATCAATGCAGCGTTCCGCGCCTTATCAATGATTCATTCGATCTTCATCACTTCATTGAGTTTGTTGCGTCGAAACCAGAATTGTTTTATCAAAATAAAATTCAAAAACTTTCGGAACCCTGGCGTCAAGTTATTGAAAATCGGGTACATGTTTTGATGATAAATATCATGATAGAATACAAAAGTATTGTAATAAAATGTCTTGTCATTTTAATGATCATCACCGTGACAATATGGTACTAAACTAAAGAAAAGAGAATTACGCAAATCAATAACATTAATGTTTTGGCAATAATGATTGTAGCAGAAAATCGACAATGCAGAAATATTTGATTTTAGTGTTAAGAATACTAATACAATTATTATATTATTCCGGCTTGATTAAATTTCCAAAACCAGTTTATAAAACTAGCCGTAAATTATTTCAATTGATATTTCGAATGTTTTTAGATCGACTGGAATCTCATTATTTTTCGATATGAAAATCAATGAGATTGACACCTTTTGTCAGAAGGAAATGTTGAATATGCAATAGTAAAAATAAATGATCTTTGAGAGAGGGCACGGCATTTCATATCCCTTCCTTCCTTCCTACCCCAACCCCAAAATAACTTTCTATGAATAAAATGTTATCCTCCTAATTCCAGTTAGAAATTTGTTTTAGATTTAGGAAATTATTTTATAAATTTTAGAAATAAACGCTATCAATTTTAGATATTTGTTCGTTGCAAGCTCGATCGGTGAATATTAAAATTAATGTCCAGTTATTTTTTATTGAATGTTTTTACATTATCATCATTTTCAAATGAATAAAGAAAATGAATCAATCAAAAGCATTTAAGAAACCAGAAGTTATCTTCCTTGGGAAATAGCATTGAGCGGGAAAATAAACCTCACACTGCGAAATTGTAAATAAAATTCGAAATTAGCTTTTCTACAAATTAGAGATTTTTTTAATGAATTGGGATAAATGTCCTTTTGCTGTTTTACGCCTACAAATAAATTGAAATATGTACATCTATATAGAGAAAATATGAATAAATAAATATAAAAAATACTCTAGAATTTAATGTAAAGACAGTAAGAAGATACTGAGTGAGAAAGAATTAAAAACAGAAACATTAATTAGTGGAAAGAGAAAAGAGTAGTGAGGCCAATAGTAGATAGCAGTTGACATTGCATTTAATTTTTTTCGGATTAAAGTTGGCTAGAAAGCATTGAGTGGGAAGAAATCTCTATAAATAAAAAGTTTGCGAAAAGTAAATGTTAGCATAGAACTTACGGTTATATCCAACCAGCTGAACTGTAAACTGATGAGACTCGTCACCAGTCTAGTACTGCGTGCTTAAATTCATAAAATCCAGCTACCACAACGACGAGCTCATTCGAAAAATTACCATGAAAGTCTTTATAGAAAAGATATAGAGAAGCAACCTTATGGTGTAAATAAGTGACTGAAGCCGTGTAAGCAACTGAAAACCTTCCCTTTTTTTGCGCGTTAATATTATCTCATTATATTTGGGTGCTAAAATCGTTCTCTTTTCTTTTCTTTTTAAAAGACAAAATGCATTGTTTGTATGAATTTACATAATCCTTATTCAATCTTTAAAATATCTTTTCGATTTCAACCGTCTCCCATCTTTCAGGTAACTTACCAAAGAATAATTCCAGATTTGATTTGATGAATTCTTCGAGATGTTTTTCGATATCTTGAACTAGATGAAGCTGATGAATATAAAACGAGTGTTGTATTGTGAGAAACAAATGATAGTTTGATGTTTTTGCTACGTGCGGCTTGCTGTCTCATCACGTTGAAACATCGGCTTCTGTATGATCACCGAAGTTAAGCAACGTCAAGCGAGGTCAAGTACTTAGATGGCTGACTGCTTGTATTGCTTAATAACAGGTGTTGTAAGCTTAGATATGCAGGTGACGTAATGGATAATCGCCGAGTTCTAATTCCAGTTGGGTTTATTATTTTCATTTATGTGCAAATACTCTTGGGAAATCTAGTTTCTTTTCCCCGTTACATGTTAATTAGTAAAACTTGCATTACTGTATTATTATAATCTTAAAATTCTTACAATGTAAAAATATTTTCTCACTTTAAATAACCTACCACGGGTCGTTAGACGGTAATAAAACAAACCAACCGAATTGCGACGTGCGGAAAAACTACCTCCCTTTAGTTTTGTGATTCTATTCTTTGCAGGGTGGAGATGGGCATTGGCATTCAATGAAACCAACAATTGATCTATTTTAACCCCCATCATTTCATTTCTGGTGTGTCATTTAAATGAACCAATTTCTCTGTGTAGCTTTACAAAGTAATACTATGTAGATATTGCAGCAATTTTTTATAAAAAAAAAACTCTTCTCTTTGAATTCCACCAAAACCAGAGAATTACCATCATTCCTAAATTGGTTCCGCTTACAGTAAAATATTAAATCTACTCTCTAATATAACCACTATTTCCTAGACTTTTGATTCTAATATAGCCATTTTTATTGCCAGGAACTGTCTTGTCTACAAAATATATTTGGTCAAGTACAAAAGTGTTTAAATACTGATTGATTTTTAATTTTAACCAATTCGCCGAATTTTCTCACGGACGGTTCTCGCTAGTTTCATTATTTCCATTTACATGCAATTGATGGGTGACACTACTCTAAAGACAGGGTAATATTTGAAATAAAGCAGTAAGCTGTTTATATTTCTGAGATGTGCTATTGTAATTATTTACATTATTTACGTTGTTCTCACTGTTGTCATCATATTTGTTGTCATATTCATAGCCTTTAGATTTAGAAGTACCCCAAATTCACACACTGATGTCCCAAAGGAACGCATGGCTGATTGAAGTAATCCAGTTACTTGACCACTTGAAACAGTCGTGAATTCAATATCTTATTACAGCAGAGGTACACAAAAACTTTAATAGTTTAGTTACTAAGGGAAATAACTGAAAATGAAGCTGATATATCTGAAAGAGGCATGGTAGAACAATCTACTCCGGTGAACAAAATATAGTGTTCAGTTCTAAATTCAAATCATCTCAAGAAGGCCGGAGCGTACAAAGGCCGAAATGTTGTGAACCTTACAACAAAGATGCGGCCAGAAGTCCGATGTAAATAATATAAAAGCAGTAAACACCAAAAGCATTTTGTTATATTTTATTAATAATGAAGTTTTGTCTTAATCTTAATTTTTTCAAAAAACCGGCAGATTAATTTGTAATAGTACGGTTCCGAGTTAAAACAAATGAAAGCAGAAATTGGCAAATGCTACCGTCCTGAACAAATTAAAAGCATGTGTAATGTTTTCTCATGATAATGCATGAGGAACCCAATTTTATAGTTTTTTGCTCATCTACTGTAATCACCAAATACTGTGAATTTTTATTGATTATTATTTATTCTGGCCTTCAGAGAATTGTTTTTATTCAGTTCTATGAGAGAAATGTATTATGAATAAAAACAAAGGCATCTGGATCAGTTATTTGCTTCAAAAATGTGTATCGAGGCAGAAGATAATTTTCTAAACATATACTGTTACATATAAGAGACAATGAATGTCTATTATGTTTAATCATGAGCCGTTGTAAACATCGTATTTTGGTTTTAATTTCAGGTGAAAATAAAGCCAAAATACGATTTTCAGAACGGCTCATGATTAAACATAATAAACATTTATTGTCTCTTATATTTAACAATATATGTTTAGAAAATGTGATGGATGACAAAAATATAAATTTGTTTGAAAGATAGCAGAACAGAGAGGAACAAAACGTAAAATATATTAACCAATAAAGATGATGTGAAAGCTGAAAATGTTGGCTTTTATCCTTACTTAATAAACAAAAGCGTTTATGCGTGTCGTTTAAAATGGGGTCTTCTTTTGGAGTTCTTACTGTTTCTATTTGTCTTTAATAATATAAATCGATAAATTAATGTTTCTTGCAAGGGAGACAAAACTCGTACAGTCGCAGTTACACTCAAAAACATTTCGCATACACATATAGTAAAAGAAAAATGTGACTGAATACAGAAATATTCAGGAAATATCAGAAATGAAAATTCAGAGATCAAATCATTTTAAGTCGATTTTTGTACGTCTTAACAAATTTTGCCGGTTATTTAAAGCCAGGAAATAGCTTCAGGTTGTAAGAATATTTTAATGATTTACCGGTAGATGTACTACTAATTAACGCGAGAAGAAATAATTGATACAGTTCCCAAAGGTATTTGTGCGTAAGTGGTTATAATGAATCAGGCTGGAATTGGAACTTGGCCCTTTAATTAACAATTCCAAGCCGTTCACTGTACCACCCGCACATCCGAGTTTACTGCACTTGGCAACCCAAAGTGGTCACTTATTTAACTAAGGACGAAGTTTGACGTTGCTTAACTTCTGTGGTCGTACGAGAACCGGTCGTATGTCATTTCAAGTCGGAAGTGAAATGCAGTTTATAAACTATTAACATAGTAATAGATCATTTTGTTTCTGGTTTGAATGACAGGAAATTGCAAGAAATTTTATTCTAGTTTCAGTCAGTCAGTTAAGTGCCATACGTGAAACACGCTTCGGCGATCATGTCTCGAAAGAGACATGACTGACTGGGCAGAAGATTATCCCGTAGTAGGTTGCCATTGCTTTCTGCGGTAGACTGGTTGCCAGCCAAAGCTATAGAACCCAATCTGTCCTGTTATTTAACCCATAACTGGAAGGAAGAGACGGATTAATACCTTTCCCAAGGGTATTTGCGCGTAAGTGAATGCAATGAATATCAATTGGAATTCGAACTCTGCTCTCCGATTTCTCGTTTCGAGCCGATATCCACTGAACCACCACGCACATCCTATTCCAGTTTACTTTTCCGAAAAATTAAATCTAGAATATTGCAAATTTCTAATATTTTCACCATTCCAAAGCATATTGGATTCTTATCACATTTGAAAAACTGAAAGCTACTTAGCTTTACATCTCGATAAAGATATTTTTAATAAATGCGAAATAAGCTGAGAATAAAGAATAAAGTTTCCAGTATCACCAAAAAGTGATTCTATAAAAAAATGTTCTGATGTTAGGTCATATTTTAAGAAATGAATCGTGCAGCACCCTTGTCAGAATTACATGTTCGACTTAAAGTATGGTTATGTATGTGCAAAGTAGAGACAAAGACAGACAAAGTATGGATAAGGTAAGATATTTATTGATAAATTTATACCCTGGCACAGAATTTGATAGTGGCTCATCTCCAATGAGTACAAGCTTTTGATTAGATGCTTCACTAGACCCAGTTATTAATACTCGTTTGTGGCCTGTCCCCAAGGTGCACACAAATAGAAACTGCATTACTTAAGAATGATTAATAATATACGGTTTGCTGCTATTAAACAACGTAGCTAAAGTCCTAAGGCAGTGAAATCTGCCTCCACTTCTCTCTCGCCGGCTCTCTTTTTTCATCATTCGTTCTTTTTGTTTTTGTTTGACTCTCTTAATTTTATCTTCTTTTTTTCCTCTCCTGCTTCTTCTCATTGGTTCTTCCATTCTTATAATTCTTTGCAGTTTTCATTCATTCTGTTTAACCATACTGTTTTTTTAGGAGTTGAATTCTTTTTCTTCAATATTATTTTGTTTAGCGTGTCAACAATGACTGGTCAATAATTTTGATGCCCGATACATAATTATTAACAGAATGCTGATCTGAAATCTTCAAAACGATTTGCGATCAGTGTGAATAATACAGTCAGTTATGTGTGAAACTCGTTTGGCCGATCATGTCTCAAAAGAGACATGACTATCCAGACAGAATATTTTCTCGCAATAGGTTCCTATTTCTTTCTGCGATGGTTGGTTGCTACCCAAGGCCGAAAAACCTAATCTATCCTGCTATTTAGTCCATATCTGGAAGAATAGTATTTGCGCGTAAGTGAAGGCAACGGATTCAACTAGAATTCGAACTCGGCTCTCCTATTTCTCGTTTCAAGCCGATGTTTACTGAACCACAACGCACATTGCACGTAATTAATACAAACGGTTTCAGTGCATTAAAAAGGATATTATCATATATTTAAATATAAATATTTTTTACAAAATAAAAATAATTTTCATCTTCAACGTTATTGATTTACTTATGTATATATTAATTTATTGATTAACCGATTAATTCGTTTTCTACGACTAATCAACCCTTCGCAGGTTATTTAAAGCCAGAAAATATTTTTAAACTGTAAGAATTCTTTTTTTATATATATATATAATAATGATTTTCAGTGATACAAGTTTACTTATCAACCTATAGCTAGGAGTGGATTACTAAAAAGCATTTGATTGTAAGTGAATATAATGAAACCCAACAGGAACTCAACTCTCTGTTTGACAATTCCGAACCATTAACCATTATACCACCCACACATCCAATTTTACAGCTCCTGGTATTCCCAAGCCTGTCACCTAATTAGGTACTGACCAGGATCGATGTTGCTTAAATTACGGCAACCAATATTTCGACGTGATGTGGCCGTAAGCTTCATGTATATGTACTTACATATCTGTTTTAATTTGTTCATATGTCGCTCTTTATGTAAACACTCAGATATAAATAAAATATATCTTTAAGGACGATATAATTGAAAGAAAACACATGAGGCATTTTATGCCAGCGCCTTTAGATCAAATTGTATTGTATTTTTTAATCATTGTGTTGTCTGAGCTAGATCAGATGAGAGATCAGCTGCCAAGCTCTGCTCATCTAGATTCTTTGAAGTGTACCCATAAAATGTGGTAACATCTTCATAGAAATTTACTAACGACCTGAGAATGTTCCTGGGCAGATCTTTAATTTAAAGCAGAAGTAGGCTAAGACCGAGGTGCGACGTCTGCATTGACCCCATGGGCTTCAGAAGCCTAGAAATTAAAAATGTCTTTCAAGAGAGATATCTTAACTGACTTTGTGATTGCGAGGACTCTTACAGACATACTGTAGCTGGTAAGTCTGTCTAACTGTGAGATCTCTGATCACACTCATAAATTTATTTTTGAATGCCTCACAGATTCTGTACTTTATGACAGTGAACATCAGCAGTGGATCTAGAAAGTGAAATACTGCTTGTCATTCAGTAGGTTTTTTCTGCTGGAGTAATCAACATTTTTCGTATTGATTACAGATACAAAGAGTTTACTGATGACACTAAAGAGGCTGGTGGCTCAATAACTCTAGATTAAGCTTCTTAAGCATGACCATTGATATTTTATGAGTAACTCTTTGTAGAGTCAAGTTTTTAGATTAAACTGGAAAATTTCTGATGCTCCGTACAAGGGAAGAAATCAAAATAGAGAATGGTTTTTGTCGTCTAACGTGGAGTTACAGGCAAAGTTTATAGAAGAGAATTCAAGATTATTTATTGTAAAAATACTAACGGTTTACAACTATTGAGAACTATTTTCACTATTTATATTGTTTGGATTATGTACCTAATCTTTGTCATTTTCACAACATTTCGACCGTTGTACGCTCCGGCCTTCTTCGGGTGATATACGTTGGAATTTCGAACTGAACTCTTTATTTTTTATACCGTGATAGATTATTCTAGCTCCATGTGCCATGTCTTTTTTGGATATCACATTTCCAGTTAATTCCCTTTAGTAAATCAACTCTAATTTTATTGTTTACTCTGCAGATTGTTGTTTATTCTTGCAGGTATTGAACTCACAACAATTTGGGTCAAGCCACTAGATTACTACAATCAGTGCTTTTATCTACTAGGCCATGTATCCTTGGGGACAACAGTCCGAACGATGTAAATAGTGTAAATATTTATAATACCGCATTTCAGAAATATAGACAGATATTGAGAAGTTTGAAAATTTCTAGAACACCGACAGGACCAACTTTTAAATTTGTCTTGAACTGCCTGTGCCTAGCTGCACTTTATATTTTCAGAACACTTTTGAAGGCAGTCCTGAAAGCGCCAAGTGTTCCGCTACATCGTTTTTATGATGGTAGTAGTGGCTACGGTGTTAAGACTGCAGTATATTCTGGCATGAACCAAAGCTGAAATACCTAAGGCAAGTAACACTTCAGCGGAGCATTCGTTAAGACAGGAGATGAGAATGAGGTTGAGATGTCATCCATCCATGTCAGGAAGACGTGTAGTTTTAACCACAATATGCGTTAGTTTGGAAGCGATGGAGGAGAAATAATAAGTCTCTTCTTCTTCAGCAGTTTTGTTAGAATAAACTAAACATTCCTCGTAATGAACGTCAAAAAAATTCATAAAGCCATGGACCCTTCAAAATGTGTGTATCTACAGGGAAAGACAATACGAAAAATGAAGACTAATTGGGTTTGATAAAGTGATTAATAACACATCACTCAATAAATCCCGGACTTAACTAATAAAACAAATTTTAGGCAAAATTCGACTTTATTCATCAACAGAGTCATCTTCTAGGGTGATACACTGCTTCCAACACTTCTCTAACAATTTGATGCTTTTTTGTAGAACTGTCTTTGGCCTTAAAACACACCTCAGTTTCCGATATCACTTCTTCATTGAAGCCAAATCTCTTTTCCTGGAGCATTCTTTTGAGGTCTGGAAACAGTCAGTAGTCGCTGGGGGACAGATCTAGAGAATAGGGTGTATGTGGCAGCAATTCAAAGTGCACTTCATGTAGTTTTTCCATCTTGTAACACGGTGCGTTGTCTTGTTAAAATATCACTTTTTCTTCTTCATTTGTGACCGCCGTTTTTTGGCGATTTCTTCCTACAAACGCACTAATAATATTCGCCATTGATGATTCTTTTTTTTTTCTCAATGTAATCGATGGACAAATTACTTTGCACAATCCAAAATACGGAGGCCAAAAACCTTGCTTTCTGATGTTTGCATCTTTGGTCGCTATGGATGGCTTTCACCTTCTGCTCAGCTAACAGTCGATTTGACTCCAGAGTGAAGTGAGGGATCCATGTTTCATCTATCGTCACATATTAACGCAAAAAAGTTGCTTTGAAACAGTTGCAAACAATGCTCTGAATCGTCGACGCGTTCTTGTTTTTGATCGACTAACGCGGCACTTACTTTAAACACAGCATTGATAAATGTTCATGCAAAATAGTGAATATACCACCTTCTGATATGTTTAACTCCTCTGCTATCTCATGTAACTTCATTTTACGATCGGCCAAAAAGAATTTGTGTGTGTTTTGCTTTTTTCTTTTTGTTTTTGGTGATTTCCGGGAAAACTGCCGATTTGGGGCGACCTTGGCGTTCAGCATCAATTGTGTCTGTATGACCACGTTTAAAGTCAGAATACCACCTTTTAACCATTGTTTCTAACAAAGCAGAGTTTGAATAACACTTATCAAAACAGTGCTATACTTGAACAGTATTTTTCTTATGAGAAAGCAACGCTTTATCAACACATGAAATTCAGATTTTCACATTGTTTTGAAATTTTGCAACAGTAGTTTCACTTAAACAATTGTAATGTGTGAACTAATAATTTGATTAGGCTCAAATTTTCGCACGTGACGTTTAAAGATTAGAACTTTATAAATATCATATGGATTTTTTATTAGTAGTGCTATCTATATGTCTGGCCCGGAACTTATTGAGTGATGTGTTAGATTTACTGTGTGAAACTCGTAGATTTTAAAAATAAAAGAAACATGAGAGGAATATAGTCGGATATTTCTCTACTGGAAGTGCCTGTCTATCTGTAAAATCTATATTCGAAATTCTACATTTTCATAGGACAATTTGCTACATTCTCAGCAACAAGTTAACCCATACTTAAGCAAATAAACGAATGTAATAATTGTTCAGTATGATGATGTATTTTCTATCATCATTTGAAATTATGTAAGTCGAGTCGAGACCCCATGGATCTGCGTCCCAAACATTATGCCTCAGCTTCTAATGGCGTTGCAGCATCTATTATGTCTGTAAAGTGTACTGTACAGTGGCTTTCTCCTGATGTCGCTTAATGGTCTTATTTTCATCAAGCACGCTTTAAGCCGGCGGCAAACCTCCGATTCTTTTCTCCTCACTCAAGACCTCGCATCTGCAGCGTAAGCAATCTTTGGTGACGTTTTCTTTTCTCTCGATATCCGTGTCCATCGTTCCCCTGTCACTCCTGCAGACGTCCTTGAAGCGAAGATGAGATCACTTTCATGTGCTTCCATCAGTGGTATTTTCTGTTTTGACGTCATGGTGACGCGACGCTGGAGTGTCATCTCCAGCAGACAGACCTGGACAGGGTATTATGAGAGATCGACGGCTGCTCATGCAACACATCTCCACTCTTTACGCTACCGATGTTGTCTAAGGGAAAGATAGAGTCCAAAACAGCTTGACACCGGCATCGTCGCAGGAGTTTCGAGAACAAAACTGAACATAACATCGGACTGTTATAGGGACTCCGGCCTCGTAATTTTCCTTGAGGTATATTCACCAAGCCTTGCTCATGAGTGGATATGGTAACGAGGCAGCAGGGCTTTACATTCTGCCTGATGATTTTTAAAAATTGAGTATTATTTTGATAGGTTCTGTAGACATTGGCATTGCTGTTTTGGTTTATTTTATATTTTAAACTTTTATCTTATTTTTACTTTTATTCTTACTATTTGGGTATATGTGCTACTAGATTAGCATTAAGGTCCCAACATTTTACTGTGGAAATAGTAAAATGTAACCACCTCTACTCGCACAGTTTCTTTTCTGTGCACTTCCCATTTGTGAACTCTCTTCTTGCTTCCTACCCTGACAGCTACAATCTTCAAAAGTTTGAATGTAGCATCCAATGCCATATTCTACCTCCTTGTTTTTTATCCATCTCTTATCCTTTCTTTGACATTCCCTGTACCTTATTTTTTTTCTCTCACTGTAACCCCCTGCGCACCAGTGATGATTTTGCTTTGCTTGGGTTGAAATGTTTATTAAAAATATAAAATAATATTGAGCACAACCGACATAAGACCGTCTGTTTCAGTTTTAAATTCAATTTTCAGATCATGTGTGTTGTGTGGTGGCTCGACTCTTTATATATCTTGGTCAATGACGCATACTGTGTAATAAGGCAAGCTATTTTCGATTTATTGCATTATCCTAACAGTTATTTTATAGACAGCAACGGTTATATTTCAAATTATTCTGAAGGCCATTGAGCAGAAATGATTGTGGATCAGAATGCAGTCATTTGTAGCGATTGTATAGCGTTGTTTTAACTCATTATTTTTCATTAATTACTTAGGTGTTCTGTACTTATTAATTAAGTATTTGTTGCTGATTATTATTACTATTATGTCATTTTTCATCATATTTCGATTTCTGCTTTGGTCTCACTACCAACCAAGTCTGCGGGGAGACCTAAGGCAGGTAGTGGCGTGTTGTTATGACTCCATTTCATGTTTTTCTATCTTCCCTATAATCCCCAGCATTACATAGATAACGTTTTCCTTAGTGTGTGGGCTGTACTTAATAAGACAATTTTTTGTATATCTCTTAAGCTGGGGTTTCCAGGGATTCTTTCAATGTGTTGTTTTGTTCCATTTTTTATCATTCCAAGTGCACCTACTATCACTGGCACAACTCTTGTTTTCAATTTTTACATTTTTTCTATTTCAATTTCCAGGTCTTTATATTTTGACAGTTTTTCAAATTCCTTGATTGCTATGTTACAATCCGCTGGACAAGCCATATCAATTAATAGACAAGTTTTCTCCTTCTGGTTTTTAACAATAATGTCTGGCCTGTTTGCTTCAATTTTTCTGTCTGTGTAGATGGTGTAATCCCATAGAATCTTCTATTTCTGTAACCGGTGCTGGGTGATGTTCATACCAGTGTTTGCCTACAGCTTTTCCATAATGTTTGCATATTGCCCAATGTAAATATTGCCCAACTCTATCGTGGCGATTTTTATATTCATTTGGGGCAAGCACAGAACAGCCTGAGATTAGGTGGTCTATTGTTTCTTGGTGTTTATCACAAAACCTGCATTTTGGATCCATATTATTATGCATAATATTTGCCTGAAAGTTTCTCGTGAAAAGACTTTGGTCTTGTGCTGCAAGAATAAAGCCTTCAGTTTCGGACTTTAATCCAGATGCACGTAACCATCGATGAGTATTAACTTTGTCAACATTAGATTTATTGGCACGTACTGGATATTGGCTATGTAGAGGTTTGTCTTGCCAGCGCTGTTTCATCTGTTCAAGAGATTTGTCTTTGGCTTTCATTTTCATATTCTTTGCCGCGATAGTCGGCTCTTGGCTTCCGTTCTGCTTTTCTACAGAATCTACTAACTGTAAATCTTGTTTGAATTTACTGCCTTCTTTTATTATTGAATATTTTTTCTTTCTTTCTTCATGTTGCCTTACTAATTGTAACATCCAATCCTTTGTTGTTTCTATGTATGTTAGTAAGCCAATAGTTGTTGTCTTGTATGACAATTCCAGCTGAATAAGACCTCTTCCACCTTCTTTACTGGGTATGTATAGACGATCTACATCAGCCTTTGGATGATGCATCTTATGCTTAGAAAGAAGCTTTCTTGTTTTAGCATCCATTCGCCTGATGTCGTTTAGAGTTTATTATTATCATTATTATTATTATTATTATTATTATTATTATTATTATTATTATTATTAAATCTGCTTTGTTGTGGTTATGCGTGCATTTGTATTTGTTTTAATTTGTTTAATTTGAAAATTTATTTACTTATAACACAGGTTAAAAAATATAACAATTAGTGACACTTTAATGTAATTATTAGGTTGTCCAGAAAATCGGAACAAAAACAACAAAGTTTTATAGAGCAACAACAATATTTATTCTACAAAATAAATTCCATCATTCTTCTGCAAGCTATCAGCCAGCATCCAAATCTGTTCCAGATACCAGTCCGCGAGCTTGTGTGACTTTGCATTTTATTTGTTATGGTGCCCTCCTACGAGGAATGGACTATTTCTCTTACTATAGTTACCTGCGTGACTTCCGTAAGTAGTTGAGTACTACAGCTAGTACGCAGTTAAAGTTCAGGCAATAAGCAGTGTAACTGTACCGTTCGGACTTACTTATTTCTTGATACTTATTACTAATACTTATTTTGTATCTATGTTCTTGTCATACTTATACAATTTTAAACCTACCTCATGTCTTCCGTGTCTTACTTCCGGTCAAACCAGTCACTAAAATTTTGCGACGAAGGTTCGCCACAACTCCGCCACAAAATGGCGACGAAGATTCACAAGTCTTGACATCCTTTATAAAGTATGACTTCCTTCTTTACTTTGTTTTTCACACGGTCTAGCTGCTGGCAGTAAATTTTAGCGTTGATGGCGCAACCGTGTGGAAAAAGCTCGAAAGACATTACACCTTGGAAATTATACCAGATCAAGATTTGTTTCTTCCGCTTCTTATGTAATCAGGACTTGGAATTTTTCTGGCCAATCTATTATTTCTAGAATCTTGACATCATTCATTCATTGATTTTCGATCTATGTCCATCACAGAATTAAAAACACTTTTTAATTTTTTAAAGGCACATTTTTTTCTTTTTTAATTAATTGTTTTTCACCATTGCGCTACCAACTATTTGATACACTTACATGTGGATGAATGTAAATAAACGTGTATATTTATGTCAAGCATTGATGCGTTCCTGACATTATTTACGTATACGCAGGCACTTATCTAACAACATTCCGGTTTTTCCAGAATACGATTAAAAATTAAATACACTTTCATGAATAAACACATATTTATTAGTGTACTAGCAGTATAGCCCGGCGTTGCTCGGGTGTAATGAAAGCTTTAAAACTAATCCATGGTCCTGGAGCTCAGACTCTTTGGACGTTAGCACGAAAGGCTAAAAAGCAATAGTTGTTTCCAGTTAAAGCGAAACCGTAGACTGAAAGAAAAATGTACGGCTGTAAATCAAATTTTGATTTCCTGGTATCGATATAAACTAAGATTTTTTCGTCGTAAACTGAATTTTTAAATAAGTCCTTTGAGTAAATGGTATCATGACTGAGACTAAGAACTACAATTATACCTACTTAGAGCCGAACCCGAAGCAAAAACTAAAATAAAAGGGCTGAAAAAAATACAGACATACAAGCAGATAAAAAGACACACACACTAATATCTATATATATATCTTATCGATTTTCTGCACTATTTTAAGAACTGTAACCTTGAAACATCTGAATATAGTTTCGTATGTCTTTGTTTATGAATGTATCAAATTTGATTAAAATCGGACCTCTATAACCCGATTTTTTCGATTATAGATTTTCAATATTTATTGGGGGTACCTCGACACAAAACCTAGCGAAGAACACTCGCAGACGCTTATGTTACAACTGTGTAAATTTTCAAGAAAATCGGTTCAGCCGTTTCGGTGTCTATAGGTAACGGACACACACACACACAGAGACATAAACACAAACATACACACACGCAGACAAGGTTCCATTTATAAATAAGTTTAGATATAAACCCATGTACACACACATATATACACATGCAGGAAATCTTTACTGAAAGAAAAAATATACAAGATTAACATGCGAATAGACATCATTCGTCCAAATCATGAAATGACAGGATCATATTTGCAATTACAAAATATAATATCAGAAAAAATTATTTCACAACCAAATAAAATACGTTGTGCTTCAAGCAGAAGAAAAATATATTTAAATATCTTTATTAAAACAAAATTAAGAGAATTTATTGATTTTCCATTGATAAGTATAGCGTCAGACATCAGGAGCGCAATTCTTCAGTTTATCTAAGTTTTTTGGTTTATCTCAAATTTGAGAAATAATCGTTCTCAAACTCGTTTTTTGTTGTTTAGTCTCAAATTTCCTATCTTTTACTCTCTCACACTCACACACACACACACACGCACACACACGCGCGCGCGCAATTAAAGAAACACACACAAATGCACATACACATGCCCACATTGCTGTACAGCATTCGATTACTCCATCTACACAACTACTCTAGACAAAAATATCCTACAGAACACACCATTTTTTATTAAAATATTTTATCTTGCTTCGACTTCAAAAGTTTTCTAAGTATTTTATTAAAACAAAATATTCAATAATTTATCTTATGCACGGGAAACAAAACACAATAAATTGTAGTCTAGATAAAAGCATTACCACTTTGAGTACAATTTAAGTCAATGCGAAATCTCTACGCATTTGCTTTGATGTACGTATCGTTATGCAGTGTCTGGTTTGTATTAAGTATCTGAGAACATACATTTAGCAGGTCAAAAATGAAAGACGGCCTAACGTAATGTTACGCAACACGCGCCAAATATTAACATTCCCTATTCTCTTCCAGATATATCGAGGACGTTAACATAACAGCTGCTAATTCGGAAATGAAAAGACATGACATAATTGTTGCCCTAACCGTGAACTACTTCGATTCAGATATAATTTGTTACTTGAATGTGACCAGCTGGACAAAACGAAAGACAGTCTACGTAGGTACCAGCGGTGAAGTCTAACAAACGCATATCTGTGATGGGGTTCGTAAGCAATGAGGATCAGGTAATGTTTCCTGCAAGACCTTAGTCGGTGCCTCTGACTATATCAACAGGCTGGTTAGAATCGTCTGCAACCTGCTTATAACACACGTTACTCAGGAGTGGTAGGTCGAGAACGTTCGATATCACCTCACATCCCCTGGGCAACAACATGTGAGGCATCGCAGTAAAATTCAACAGCCCTAAAACAGCAAGGTCTTGTTGAAAGATGTTGTCGTCAACCTGATGCAGTTGCTCCTGAGTTTGTCCTCGATGGTGAGGGCGATTTTATGAAACAACATTTTTATGTTTTTCTAAATTTAATATGTTTGCATATTTAAGCGAAATATATTAATTTCTTCTATTGAATATCTTTGTTTTTCTATCATATTTTTTAATGTATGACTCAGTCTCCCTTACTTCGCTTTTTGTCTCTCTCCCTATATAATCGTAGAATCGAAAATTCTGATATATAAGGTTTGATTTAACATCGATTAGACTGTGGAATAAGTTGTGGTCGAGTTGTCTAAAACACACCAGATCAATTGGTAGCTTCCCCTATGTTGATAGGGGTCACAGGTTTTAATCCTACCGAATGACGCACATTTTCGTAACGAAATTTGTCGTAAATAATCAGGCCGGTAAAAATAAATATACTGTTTGATTCAAGTATTTATAATAAAATATTTAATTTGTAAAAAAGAAGAAAACATATCGTTAATCATTAGGTTACCAATTTTTCAAATTTAAAAATTTATGAGCGTTCTTAAGAATGCACATAAATATTCTTTATGTTAACTGTGATGGTTAAAATGAACTAAGGAAGAAGATAAGTGACGTAATTTTATGCTTAATAAAAATGCTATTATTTTAGTTATTGAAATTTTAATTCAATAATTATTTATTATTTTAGTTTGGTTTAATAATTTATTTATATATTCATTTGTTTTAAATAATAAAATTTTTTTCTTGGTTTGGAAAGAAAGTATAACTTTTAGAAAAGGATATATATTTTTTTTAAATCTAAGACGCAGATTAACATTTTGGCAATGTTAGATCATTGCACACGAAGGGAATTCTCCTGCACTGCTAGTACTCAAAAGACCAATGCTAGATCGTTGCATACGAAGGGCAGTTTCCTCTCTCTCCGACATTCAACAACCCAACCTCAGACCGCTGCACCCTAAAGGGCAGCTCTCATGGTAGACATTGCGCCTGTAATCGTAAATGTCCTGCCGTGCAATCACGTACAAAGTGAAATATTCAATATCAACGTAATTCGTCCATTTCTTTCTTTTTTTATCATCTGTCATCGTCAATTGACTCCGTTTTTTATTGCTTTTGAAAATGTAGATCACGAAAATGTGTAGAGAGCAATGAAAGTATATATATATATATATATATATATAACATACATATGTTATAATATCACTACAAAAGAAACCGTTTTTTACACTATCTGTGTCTTATCAAATGATGAGGTTTATTTCAAGTTGGAGAGTTTTAAAAGGTTCAAGACTAGCTAAACCCCCTTTAATCATAGACAGAGTGAACCAATCAAAACAAAGCAATTTATAATTTGAAGAATATAAGAAACTAAAAATAATTTATTATTTTTTAATATTTGATTAAAATAGAGATCAGCTAATAATCGACTATTAGATTCAATTTACTTTATTTTTATTTCGAATTTTAAATTCTAAGTTTAAGAAAATGATTACATTTAAGTAATAAAGTTATTTAGATATTAAACGAGTAAGAGACGTAGTTGCACACATATTCAAGTCTAAAGATATCTACATATGGACAAATAGACGAGTATAAATACACACGAACACATACTGGCACACGTACACATGTACAGACATAAATTTTTAAATGTTGTTTTTATCAACGTTAATATCTGTTAAATTTCAAATTCAGTTTTGAAATCATCTGTAAAGGCTACAATATTGAATACATTTAAGGACGAACTTTCAAGACAAGAGCCTAGAATCAACGCGGTTAATTCAGACGCAGAATTTGTATGGACAAATAAACGTGATTACATACATACTCACGCAAATACACAAGCTAAAAACAAAAACGTACACGGCAAAAACACTCCACAGATCATCATAATCACATACATGAAACTACTCATTCACAACTTCTGGCATAAATATACCCAAATAAGAGCAGGAATATTCACACAGACGTATACGCGCATATACAAATACATAGGCAAAAATATAAATATATATACGGAGTTACACACACACACACACACACACACACACATACATACACACACATATATATATATATATATATATATTGGAACAACCCTATTTCTTTTTCATATACATATATATATATATATATATATATATATATATATACCTTCCATGAAAAATAATGCTAACCCAATTTATATAAACCCTAGTTCTAATCATCCACCATCCGTTATCAAACATATTCCAACATCAGTTGAACGACGCATAAATATTCACTCCTCAAATACAGAAATATTCAATAAGCACAAAACAATTTATGATAAAATCTTAGAGAAAGCGGTTATCAATCTTCTGAGATCAGCGTTGTGGAAAGATTTAGTAGCTCAAAAAGGAAAAATAGAAGCATAAAAATCATATGGTATAAACCTCGGTTTAATCAGTTAGTTAATTTTAAACTGGAACATAAATTTCTTAAGTTAATAGATAACTATTTTCCCAAAAATAACCCCTTAAGCCAAATTTTTAATAGGAATACACTAAAACTCAGTTATAGTTGCTCTAACAACTTAGAAAAATAATTAAATTAATTAACAATAAAAAAATCAGACAACAAAAAGAATTCTAACACTCATGTCAGTTTACCCCATAAAAATAACTTTTGTAATTATAAAAACCCGAACGAATGTCCTCTACCTAATAAATGTTTAACAAAATCCCTGGTCTATATGTGTTCAATTTCATCCATGGGGAACCCTAAGAATGCTAAAATTTATATCGGAAATACAATGAACATTTTTAAAAAGCGCTTTTACAATCACCTCTCATCCTTCAATAATAAGGACAAACAAAATATGACATCACTTTTTAAATATTTTTGGAAGTTAAAAAATGAAAATAAAACACCTAAAGTTAAATGGAAAATCCTCAAACAGGTTAGAATATCTACATTGGTAAAGGAACCATGTTTCAATGTCGAAACAAAATGTACACTTTGAAATAGATTGTATTTGAACATGTTCTAAATTATAATTTATGATAAATATTCATAGCTCTATTTCTATATTGAGCACTGTTTCAAATTAATGTTTGAACGTTGTTCATATTTTCTTCGTTCCTTATTCATTTGGATTATAAATATATATATATATATAAACACACAAACATATATATAAGCATACAAATATTTGTAGGTACACATCCGAACATATATACACACAAATACATACACACACATCAATATGAAAATATGTAATTTTAATCATCTTACCCAAAGCAAGGCAATAAAATCAGAAATTCAAGAGTATGAGGGAAAAAAAACTATTAAAGGGAAAGAACAATAACAGAAAAGGAATAAAGAAGGCCACGATAACAACTGACATTGCATTTAAATTATTGATCAAACTGGACTGGAAAAAAAGAAACCAAATGAGTTTAGAAGTTTAGAAGAATCTCTTAGCATAGAACTTACGGTTACATCTAGCCGTTTTAACTGTAAAATGATGAGATCAATTTAGTACAGCCCTTAATTTCATAATGTCTAGATACTAAAAAAATAATAAATATTTATTTTGAGAATACAAAAATGTGGTATAGAGTCAAAAGGGGATAAAGAAAGGCTAGTCTTCACTCCGTTTGTGTCTGAATTGTATGTACAATTTGTCTTTGAGGGCAGGGGATAAAAAATAATAGTTTTCTTTTAAGAAAAAGAAAGTTTATCAGAACAATTAATATGAAAATATAGAAAAATCACATAGAAGCCACGTTATGGCGGTAGGAAAGTGGGTATTATCACAAAGCAATCACATAAAACATAACATTGTAAGGGGCATCATGCTTAGAATCAAAATTTTAAATGTTTCCTTGTAAGTGTTTTTATTGTTGCGGTTTTTCGAAGCAATCTTTTTACAAACAGTTTTTTAATCCCTTCCCTTTACAACTGACTTTATAATTGAATTTATTTACTTCACTGTTATTTGCTCTTGTGTTGTAATTTAACTCTGGTACCCTAACCATCAATTAAAGTTAGACTACTACTAACCATGGGTGTACAATGCCTGATTTTGAAAATATCAAAAAACAAATTAAATATAAATCTTTATTTGAAATATTTTAGATGCAGGCACTTCAAAATTTGTACATTGGGTTAACTTTAATAGGAACTCAAAAACATATTATTTAGGTAAGAAAATCAGGTACTGAAAATTTAGTTAAACTGTAATTAAAATGGCGTCATTTGCGCTGGGTACTATATACCTACGGTTAATGTTCTCGGGTTAAGAAATATTTAATCAACCATTCAGGTAAACAAGACAAACGTACATTTAATCAAAACTGAACAGCCTTATTTTGACGTTCAAAAACATTCGACAATTGTAAAAATGTTTTACTTTGGTCAAGTTTATAAGTCAAGTAATTCTTAAATAAAGTAGGTTTGCTTCTTGATCATAATCTTCCACTACTACCATAATTTTTGTTCTGTTCCTGTTCTTTTATTGTTTTCGCTTCTTTATAATGTTTTTATTATATTCTTTCCAACTCAGTAAACCCCTGCGTGGTTATGCAATATTCGACATTATTTCCTTATCATATAGGCATACATTAAACAAGTTTATAGGTTCACTAGCGTTCGGTTCAATGGCCGTTTTCTTTGTGAAATAAAGTGTAATTTACCGTGTGCGCTTTAAATAGTAATGTACACTGTTTAAAGACCAGCAGTCAACACATCGCTCTAATTATTCGAAATCACTAGATGGTAACAAGTGTAAAAGATTCTGCTATCAACGCATTACTCGTACTAGTAATTCTATTTAGAGTCAAAGTCGTTCTTCAGTCAGACTCTTCTAAAGAGGTATTCCGTTTTTTTTTTTAATATAATTTTATACATTACTGTGTCAAGACAAATCTGATTACTGAGTACGATTACCGGCATAAATATCTTCTCTCTTAATTATGAGTTTAAATTATAAAATGTTTTTACTGGTTTAACTTAATCTGAACAAATAGAAGCAAATACAGGTAACCACGTTTCACTCTTCGTGATTCACTTGAAATGTAATAAAAGCAGGCATTTTCTTTACAACATTCTCACTAATAAATAAATCAGACGTGAGAAGTAAGCAGCATTATGACTCATTATAAATGACGATGCTTTAGTTTGGTTTGTCTGACATTATTTTCAAGTCTGACAAAGGTCCTCGAATAAGTAGATTCGATTTTCCGTGTCAAATAGCAACAATATCTGTATTGTCTATATTTCTGAAATGAGGTAAGGTTCACACTATTTTGCATTATTCTGACTATTGTTCTCATCTTTACTGCCATGTTTACGACGTTTCGGTCGTTGTACGCTCTGGCCTTCTTCAGGTGCTAGAAATTTCAAACTTAATCCTTCATTTTGATCACTGGGGTATATCATTCTAATTCCATCTGCAGTGACACTTCTGGTAGCCCCTTTTAACTTAACTCAATAAGTTATTTGTTCACTACTGCTGTAGCCTAGTATTGAACTCTTAGCCAATTAACGGGAACTAACTAACTTCTACTATTGACATAATGGTACGACGACAGATTATGACGTTTAAAACTTGAAATTTAAAACTTCAAGGAATAATTGAATTTAGCAACTAAAATGAATTGTACGGTAGGAGCTATATATATATATATATATATATATATATATATATATATATGAGAATAGTAATGAAGGCTTAATCACTTTAAAGCTATTATTTATTAAATGATGCCAAAACTAAATAAAAACTCTTTAGAATACCTTAACTGATTATTTATACCAATTATTTAAAAGCATGACGATATGTTCGTTTTATTTTGTTTAACATATTGTCCTTTTGAAATTTTATCTTTTTGACATTATGTCCATTCGTTATTTAGTCAGGTAGCTCTTTTCCTTTCGGTACATTGCCATTTAACACCTTCTTTGTTTAATACTTAGTTTGTTTGACACTTTGTCTGTTCGACATTTTGTCCATTCGTAATATTGTTTGTCGATACTTTGTTTATCGACAATTTGTCCCTCAACACTCTAACTTACTACCACCATAATTTCCAGTTGACATCAAACTCGTAACTCTTTTTGCTCTATATTGTTGTAAACAATTACCTTTTCATCGTTGGTGTTTTTTCTTTCAAAAGAAAGTTGGTTTTACTGCATTTGAACAGAAAGTTACAGTTAGAAATGTGGTTAATTTATTTTCCCATTAAATGGTAGAAAATTCTAAATGCCTTCCAACGCAAATATAAGATATTACGCTATTTTCACATCACAGGTGACTCGAATTTTTTTTTTTTTTTTTTTTGCGAATTACAATCGTTTCTCCGTAGTTTCCCCATATAGGCTGTCTTCAGGCCAATACTCCAAAATTGGGACTATCTACTTTGTCCCATTTATCGTCAAAAGCATTCTTTTCACAACTCAAAAAATGTTCTTGTAATAATAAATAGCAGAAAGCAATGTAATTTGTATTGTCTACTTTTAATGTCCACAACAGATAAATATTTCCAACTACTTGTCATTGTCCTATGAAAAGTTCTTGCAGATCCTGCTTCTTTTTATCTTTCTTGCGGAACTTAGGACGGTCAACTGACACTATCAAATATATCACATTTCAGAAATATGATACATTTCCAACAACGTGTATCCGTATGATGTCTTGTTTTTGTTTTTACTTATAAGATTTTCTTTCTTATCTTCAACTTATTCTACTCTCTTTTACATACATTCCAATATGTGAAGTATCTCTGTGATTTCCTGTGTCGTGTGACCTGGATTATTTTTAATCAATATTTTAGTTAAATGTCATCAACGACTGCAGAACTGCTAAAAAGTCCTTCCATCTCAAAAACTCTTTGGGTCAATTCACTGAAACAAACTAATGTCAATATCCACAGTACAATGTGTCCTTAAGGACACATGACCCAGTGGACCCAGTATGTTATGAGTTCAATACCAGGCTACAGAGTCTGGTTAGAAGGACTCATGACTACCAAAAAGGTTTTGCACAAGGAATGAGAATGATACACCCCAGTGATTGTAATAAAGGGTTCGGTTCGAAATTCCTAGCATCTGAAGAAGACCGGAGCGTACAACGGCCCAAATCTCGTACAGATAAATGGCAACAAAGACGAAGACAATATTTAGAATACTGTAAACAGTGTAAATACTACCTCATCTCAGAAATATAGACAAGAGAAAGAGTTTTGTTTGATTTTCACAGTATCAGTTTGTAATGACTGATGTCGCTAGAATGCTGGCTACAGTTACTTGACTGAATCATTTTTGTCCAGAACTCACTGCATTTCATTTTTCTTAAATATTAAATGTTTTATCATTTATTTTAAGGATATGAGAAGATTAGATTTATGAATTCTAGAACTTGATTTCAAAATATATGAGTAAAAGTACTGAAAAAATACTTAAATTCAGGTTTTTACGATCATATTCGACAAAATATTCAATAAAATACAACCCTTTATTTACATACATGATTTAAATAAAATTCTCTTAATCTACTAAAATAAAGACAATATTGATATTATTTACACTGTTTAGCCTTAAAATCGCCGCATTATTCACTACATTATTTTCCACTGCATTGTTTTTCAAGGCTACATACTTTCAGTCGGGATCATTTTCTGTTGTCATAGCAAAATATGAAAACACAACTGCAAAATTCAAACATGATATCATTCCTTTATCTTGCTGTAGCAGGATATTTTTTCTTTGCAACCGGAATCACCTCCAGAATGTTGACGGTTAATTTCAACACAAAATAATGGCTGTTCAGTTTTATGTTTCTTTTTTGCTAAGTGCCATCTCGTTTCAAAACATAGTCAATCATATCTGACTATAAATTACTTTTCTTTGATATATGTAAATATTGCATTGCTATGATTTTTCTTGGAAATTTTATGGAATCGTTCTCGGTTACCTATTCTATGGTTTTGATTCTACTGTTGTTGATTTGTATTAGACTGGTTGCTCTACTAAAGTAAATATATTAGTCCAGCACGCCTTACTAGTTAATGCAGCAGCCTCGGCCAGAACTTGAACGCGACCTGCTGATTCAGGTTACCGCGCCAAAAACTCTTGCGTTATCCGAACCTTTAGATTGCTATATAACATTGTCCTCATCAGCTATCAGAAAAGTCTCGAAAGTATAACTTGAGTAAAATATAAAATGTCTACACCTGGCCATCAAGTAATCTTAATGGCCACATCCGCCTGTATATTTCGTAACATTTTCATTATTCTTTCAATATACAACGGCACAGTTTTACAAATGACCGTCCAACTCCTAGATTAAGTGATTACTTTTACCTTCTTACTCACCAAAGCTATGTATACGAAGTTCAATGTTCATAGATTTACTCTTTGCGTTAAAACATTCGGAATGAGATTTGCTACACAGACAACTTTATATGCTTATGTTGGCTTTTCATCAAAGAGAACACTACAAACGACGGCCTTTAATCTTGGACAAAGAAAAATGTTAATACAGACAGTAAGTATTTTTTCTCAAAGAATCATATCTTTCCATTCATGTTTGCGTGTCAGACTTCAAATCAGAACATACAATCGGCAGCTGAAAAGATCTGATACTCAAAAGTTTGTCATATTTTCATTAGAAATTTCATTTTCTAAGTACCTCTTAGATATGGCACAAGTCCAAAAGTATGGGATACTCAGTGAGGACCGAATTCGCTATTCGACTCTAATAGGTTCTAGCGAAACAAACTTGCTAACCATTACACCTCGTCGTGGTGCTCATATGGTCATTAGAGATATATGCATCCGTAGGCGCATTTACTTGCTCAAGTATAAAGATGCCAACTAGCAAGAAGCAGGAGGAAAAGGAGAAGGCGAATATTTATTTATTTATTCGTACATATTCAATGTCGATTCTTTTTCCCTGAATAAAAACTAGTTGTTATTTTTTAATCAATTACCGGAACTACTTAAAGTAATTTACAAATATTTCTACTCATTATACATGGCACTCCACAACATCATCCAAAATGTCATATGGCGGATCAAATTTCCTCAAATGTTCAGTGTACAATAGAGTGATTGGAACAACTTAATTCTTATTTTAATATCCAGTTCTTTCAGTTTTATAAGAGATGCTTTTGAGATTATTGCCAGTGTTCCAATAATTATCGGCACCAATCTTATCGGTTTCACAATTTCTTTAGTTAAGCGGCAAAGTGTTGATAATTAGATAATTTTTATTTTCATGCTCAATGATATTCTGAAACAGAAGTCTAGGATTAACCATTATCGTCCCTTCATATCCGTGTAAACTGTGCATCTAATTCTGTAGCCCCGGGCTTTGTACAGGACAAACACCACTGCAAAATAAATTCAATTATTGACTAACTAGCAGTATATCCCGGCGTTGCTCGGGTGTAATGAAAGCTTAAAAGTAATCCATGGTCCTGGAGCTCAGACTCTTTGGACATTGGCACGAAAGTCTAAAAAGTAATAGTAGTGTCCAGTTAAAGCGAAACCGTAGACTGAAAGAAAAATGAATGGATGTAAGTCAAATTTTGATTTCCTGGTATCGATATAAAATTTTCGGCACTATTGTAAGAACTGCAACCTTGAAACTTCTGAATATCGTTTTTTATGTCTTTGTCTATGAGTGTATCAAATTTGATTAAAATCGGACCACTCCCTCTATAACGCGATTTTTTCAATTATCGATTTTCGATATTCATCGGGGGTACCTCGACACAAAACCAAGCTAAGAACACTCGCAGACGCTTATAGTACAACTGTGTAAATTTTCAAGAAAATCGGTTTAGCCGTTTTGGAGTCAATAGGTAACGAATACCCACACATACACACACACACACACACACACACACACACACACACACACACACACACACACACACACACACACAGACACAGACAAAGTTCCATTTATAAATAAGTTTAGATGTATCCGAACTTCGAGAACGTAATCAGCTTTTATGTAAAAAGTCTCACATCATTATAATAATAATAATAATTATTATTATTTCTTTTACTTCTTCTTCCTCTTCTTCACCAACACCACCTTTTACTTCCAGGTTTCGACCGTCGGCTTAAGGTTAGAAATGGCTTCATGACAGCTGATCATTTTTGTTAAAAATAGGAAAGAGAGAAAAATTAAAGATCCCATATATTCTACATAGTTAAGCTCTACGCAAATATGTTAGCTGCACTTGCGAATACAAATTCTTGCATTTCCTTAAGGCATGGACTACCAGAAATTCCTTTAATGTCTCTATCGAACTTTCTCCAATCAATCCGTACGGCTCAAACTACAACTAGAATTATTGATACCCTCGTGTGCCCCATTTTTGCAATTTCCACTTCAAGATCGTTTTTCAAAGAGCTTCAAAAATGCTTTACAATTTGAAGTAAATGTCAAGTCAATACAAAAGAAGATTCTGTTTCTGTTGTCTTTGATCACAATGTCTGGGTGATTAGCTTTGATTGTCCTATTTGTGTGCATTTTAAATTCTTATGAAATTGTTGCAGGTTCTAACTTTGTAACACGGTCTGGGTGATGTTTACACCAGCTTCTTGAAGTTTCCTTTCCTTAAAAGTTGCATATTTTCCAGTGCAGATATTGTTCCACCCTGCCATGCCTAGTTTCAGTTGCTGGTAGCACCGTGAAACATGATACAATATAGTTAATAGTTTCAAGTTATTTATCACAGAATATGCATTTCAGGTAAACACAATTTTCAGTATGTGTACTTAGTAATTTCTAGTTAGCAAACGTTGGTCCTATGTAGCAAGAATAAAAACTTCCGTTTCCGCTTTTAACCCTGCAATACTTAAAAACTGATGGGTGCTGGGTTATTTCTACATTATCCTGTTTGGTAATGGCAGAGTAATGATCATGAAGAGGCTTACCTTGCCATCGTTTCTGCGTGTGGTATTCTTCATTTCCTTTTTAGCGTTGTGGAGTTGATGTGGCAAAACTTCGCCGCAAAGTTGAAGTAACCGGTTTGGCCGGAAGCAAGACACAGAAAACAGAAAGTAGGTTCCAAGCAGTAGAACAAGGACATATATACAAATTAAGTGTTAGTAATAAGTAAATAGAACAATACAATGTAAGTCCGAACGGTACAGTTACGCTGCTTATTGCCTGAATCGTAGCTGGCTTTAACCGCGTACTTAACTGCGTTCCGGAAGTCACGCAGGTAATTATATATAGTAAGAAAAAGAGTCCATTCCTCGTAGAAAGGCACCATAACATCTATGTTCTTTACCACCGCAGTATGCGTATTATGGTTTATTTGTACTTCTTCACCCACGTAAAATTCCTCTTTGAATTTGTTGGCTTCCTTTATTGCCGAATAAAGTCTCTTCTTGCTTCCTTCTTTTTCGTTTTTCTTCACATTATTATTATTATTATTATTATTATTATTATTATTATTATTATATCATAATCATCATCATCATTTTAAATTTTTTTCTGCTTTGTTTTGTACCAGCCAGAGACGTAAAGATAAAGTAAACTTTTGCATCTTTTTACGTGATAACAGGTAAAAGGTATCATGTGGAAAAAATGTTCAAAATTTCAGCAGAGATTTTAGAATCAATAATCCCAAAAAACATAAAAAGGCAGTTCATAAAATATTTCTATGTTTTAAAAAATCTTTTATCTCCACAGAGAAAATTTTGCATGTGTAATGTACGCACGAGTGGTATTTGTTTAGGAACTGGAAGAAATTAGCGTTATATATTTAAGATCTTTCAACCAGTTTTCTAGTGACTACAACTAGTGTAGTGGCTTTGAAATCGCCGCATTCTGCCAGTTTTACCGCAAGGTTCTCGTATTTGGTGATGTTTTGAGATACGTATTTTTGGTGGCGGCGGTGGCGGTGGCGGTGGCGGCTACGGTGGCATCATCATAATTATCATCATCATCATCTCTCATTTTCTTCTTTTATTTCTTCTTCTGTTCTTTCTTCTTTTCGTTTTTCTTTTTTCTTCTTTTTTCTTCTTCGAAAAATAATACTATCCCGTGGTGCTTTTCTTTGTTGGCGCATATTCAATTAGCTGCGTCAACTGGCAACGAAATATAAGGTTGGCTCTGATTGCAAGTTACGTGGGTTGGACTTCCACAGGGATATTAACCCACCTCAAGAGAACAGCCGATAATTAGAAAGAGGATCACAGTGCCTCGCAGCTGTGCGTAGTTTTATTGCGATTGCATATTAATGTTAGGTGACAAAAGATGAAAGCTACATTAAACTGGAGACTCCCACACATAAATTGGCTCTTATAAATTGCCTTTCAGGAAGAAACATTGAAATTGATATTTATAAATTATTGAAAACATTTATAACAAGGTTTTAATGAAAAAAATGTGTCAAAGGATTTGTTCATCGTTCTTGAGATGCGATTTTCAGTCTAGTAACTGACAAATGAATATCAGTTTTAAATATAAAAACGAGTGAACATGTTCTTTCAAATAGAATTTCTTTAAAAAAAAAAGCTGGTTTGTTTTTGGCACATTGATTCCATACAATAGCTATGTAATATCAAAATTACTTAAAACTGATTTCCAAGTGTATGTGTATATTATCTGACTCACTTACAGTGGCAGAATATTTTCTTTGCCACCGAAATCACTTCCAGTATGTTAAAAGTTCAATTCAAGACAAAAAATATTGATGTTCACTTATAATTATTCTACTTTGCTAAGTGCCATTTCTTTTCAAGACATAGTCAATCTTGTCTTATCATAGACTCCTTTTCTTTGAAATAGGCAAAGAGCGTATTGTTATGTTTCTTCTTGGAAAATTAGTGGAGTCGTTACCAGTTACCTTGTCTATGGTTTTGAACCCAATCGTTGTTTTTATTAGACTGGTTGATCTACCAAAACACCCGCCCCTTTTAGCTTACAATTTAGGAATCAGTTTATAAAACGGACATTAATTTCGACACATTAAATAAAAACATCATATTTCTATTGCGTCAAGTAATTTTGGAATGATGTGTTTTTTTTTCACTTTCACAATCAATGTTCTTTACAGCTTCCATTCCTTTAATTTGATTTCTTATTGAAGCTTACCACGCACTTACTTCATGTTTTAAACAAGTGAGTTGACTTTAAGTATATTTTATTTAGACTGTTTTTTTATGTTTTTTATTTTTTTCTGGTCGTTGTTGAAGAGCATGAGTGACAAGACTCTATTGCTGCGTACTTCATAAACGTTGTATTTTACAAAAAATAATCCAACAATAATTTACGTCATGTAGCTGTTTTGCCAAAAACGAAGCGCTGAAGTCTCAAACTTGGAAAGAGATTTTTGATAAGCAAATCTATATATAATAACTGATATATTCTACCGAAATCTTTATTCAATAAAAATATAAATATGGTTTAGCAAAACAAGCAAAAACTAAAAGAAAAAGTTTTGGGATTTTTCCTGTGATCTACAAGATTCATTATTTGACTAAAATCATTCTTCACAACAAACACACATAGAGAGTAAAAATAAAATAATTTCAGTATCACTAAAATGATGTCTGATATTCACATATCTCATTTCAGTAAAATTTATTTCAAATTTTTCAGAGAGCAAGAAAGCCAGCCTGGTGCCCACTGAAAACTAATATGAAAACACGAAAATAAAAACAAATATTTTATGGCGCTTATATTATGCTGTAGGACCTTAGACAACATTCACTTTCACAGTAAGTCTGATCAGTTTGATAAGATCAAGTTAGTGACTAATTTTAAAAAATGAGAGTATTCTGTTGTCAACTGAGGCAAGGGATGGCTTTGCTAATTTTAGCGCCTCCAAAACAAAACAGACGTCTATTAATCTCTTAGATAACAATTTCTGCTTTGTATCAGCATGAATAGCGCTAACCTCCAGGAGAGTCGCTGATAGGGCCTTTTCAGTCTAACATTTCTGGTGACAGAAAGTGAAAAGATTATAATCAAATTAATTGCTAAATTTGCTGCTAAGGCTATAGAACCCAATCTTTTTGCTATTTAACCTATGGCTGGATGGAAAAGAGACTGAAACAATACCTCTCCCAAGGGTATTGCTCGTAAGCGAATAAAACGAATTCAACTAGAATTCGAACTCGGTTATCTAAATTCTCGTTTCAAGCCAATATTCACTGCAATACAACGTATCGTACAGCTATGACATGTACTTTACATAAACCAATTGGCTACAGTTAATTATTACATAAATGTAGGCTTTAAAAAGACAAATATGAGTGCTACAGTATAAAAACAGAAATTAAAATACCACCGAACATATTCCAGTATATTTGGCACGAAAACAATCTAATCAGTTGTAATTTGAAGTTTACAATGAATCAACAATGGTTCAACAAAATCGAATTTACTTGTTATTGTATGAAAGTAAATGCACACCAATTTTGTCTTTTTTGTTATCTCTCTTAAGTTTTTTCTGTTCAAACTCGTCAAGCAGGTTATTCGTTGTTTTTCATTGTTCTTCTTGTCCATGAATATTAAATTTGCTAGGCTCTCTTCCACCACTGTTTTCCCTAGAAATTTCAACTGCCTTTTTCTGATATTAAGTATAAGTAAAACAGATCAAATAGTTCATTTCAATTCTGATCTTGATGATTTTCAAAAAGAAACAGGAAAAGGTTAAGCAACAAATCGTCCTCCACCTACAAAAGCAAGTATTGTCACTAGAGCGAGAAATTATGAGAAACCGAATAATAATACATATTTTTATTTCACCCCAAGCAAGGGACAATGCTACTAAGATACAAAGGGTTGCTGGAAGTGAAAGAGATTGAGGAATCTTTAGTGATTAGAAAAGACAATCTGGGTCCCCATCAATTCACAGATCAGCCAAATGCAGACGACAATTCTACTCCTTCAGCTTCTTTTCTCGCACTTCCCGCCTGTGGAACTCGCTTCCATCTTCTTGCTTTTCTGACGGCTACAACCTCCAGGAATTTAAATACAATGTCAATACTCATCTCTTAACCACCTGACTCTAGTTCTTTCTACACCACTCTGTATATCCTTTCCTTTCCCTCCACCTTTGCAAATGTCATCACACCTGTATTTCCATCCTTCTCTTGCTCCTTTCTAACTAGTTCGTCTTTCTATTCAATCTCTTCAATCTAATCATTTTACTCTTATGTAGCCCCCTGCACATCAGTGGCTTTACCGCCTTGCTCGGGGTGATACAATTAAAAAGAAGGACAGTGTTCTGGAAAACAGAAGATTAAGGTTGATTCAACGTTATTTGAAAAAGGACATCCATTTCCCAACTTGCCAGAAGTTACTGAGAGTGAAAGGAAATGCAGGAACTTTAGTGAGTATAAAGGATAATAAAACGACAGTGTCTAGGAGGACAAAAGACTACGGTTGATATTTGCCTAGATTTTAACGTTAGATTAAAAAGGGCATCCGTTTCCCATGTCACGAAAAAACAAGAAGGCACTAGGAGTGGTGAAAGAGAATGAGAAGATTTTAGTGAGGAAAAAGGACAATAAAAGAACAGATTTTCAGAAATCCTGAAGATTGCAACTGACGTTGAATTTACATTTTTGAAGACCGTAAGGTGGCAGAGAAACAATATTAAAACTTCAAGAACACCCTGAATTCAATATTTATATACATTAATGTTGTCAACATATCAATATGACAGATATATCTCTCAAACATATTACGAGTTAAAGTAGTTTGGTTTGTAAAATTTCTTCTAAAATTTTGAAATCGAAGATCTTGATTTTAAAATTCTGCGATATGGGAGAAATGTATTTATTAACTCCGCTTCTCTGCCTCCAAGAACACGGAAAGTAACCATCTTCCGTTGCAAACATTCCTGGCACATGTTTTCAGAAATCGACTCAGCAGGGATTCCGTGCAATCATTGATTTGTAAATATGTTCGTGAGAGAAAGAAATTTAAAAAGAAAGCCACGAGAATTGTCTGTACTTCTGAGATGAGGTTGCATTTACATTATTTACTCTGTTCGGACTGTTGTCTTCATCTTCATTGCCCTGTTTACACATGTCCCAATGGACAAAGACGTTAGTTAGATCCAGTAACTTGAACCAAAGAGTTGTGAATTTAATGCTAGGCTACAGCAGTGGTGAACAAATAACTTAGAGAGTTAAGTTAAAGGGAGATAACTAAATGGCATCCTGAAGCGATATCGCACATGTAATGAGATTGATATAACCCAGTGATCGAAATAAAGAGTTCGGTTCAAAATTCCCAGCATCTGAAGAAGGCCTGAGCATACAACGGCCAAAACGTCTTAAGCATAGCAATGTAGACGCGGACAACAGTCCGAACAGTGTAAATGAGATAAAACAACAAGATTTAATCGCACTAAATATACATTACTTTTTAATATAAGACAGTCTCTCTTGAGCAAAATTAGACAATAACATGGTAACAAAGCTCGCCAACCAACTTGGTTGTATTTGACTACCAAAAACTGAAGAAGCAATTTATTGCAATCAGTAGCGTTTCAATAAATATTGTTAAAATATCTATGTAGATACATTAAAGTTGTTAAATATTAATATGGAAAATATCCTTCAAGAATCATTTTATGAGTTAAAATAATTTTGTTCATTAAATTTTTTCTACAATAAAAAATGAAATTACATAAAAAGAGCAGCTTTTGAATTTATAAGTCGAAGATCATATTTCTTGAAACTAATTCAAAAACTTTATACCACAATTATTTATAATTTTTTTCATTTAGTGTAACCAGGAAACTGTTACGGTGGTAGTTTGATTTTTTTATAGTTGGACCCCATAGCATTGAAATTTTGCGCTTTCCAAGGAAGATTCAAGTAATCATGAAGTTTAAAGCAATTTTGTATAAAAGTATATTTAAAACTCGATATAACAATTCATTTCCAAATGAACCCCACCGACTGAGTGCCGGGACAACTCAGAACTGAGATAACTCTGCACTAGAAAAGAATAACTTTTTTATGACAGAATAAAAGTAATTTATTAAGGATTAATACCTTAATTAGTGAATATTTTTCTTCAAATAAGGCATTTAAAAAGGCATTGTGTAAAATACGAATCAGTTGTTTTTAATTATTTTTAACAAAGTAATTTGAAATTCTAAAATATTTTTATAAAGATATCATAACATTTAACTTTGCTAATTACTGAAAGCATTTACTTGATTAAAAACATTATTAAAAACAAATGTGTTTTATCGAATTATTTCCTATATGTTAATCTACATTATTAAGAAATAAATTTATTTAATTAAAAATAAAAATGTTCATACTCGTGTAACAATGGATCCCAGAATTCGATATTCAATTCAAATTCATTATATTAACTTACGTGCTAATATCCTTGGGAAAGGTATGAATGCCTCTCCCCGTCCACAAGCAGGACAGACTAGTTTATATAGTCTTATGTGGCAATCGGTCTAGGAGAAAGAAGGGCACTGAATTCAAAACTAGTCTAGGGACGGTTTCCGAAGATAAAATCTTTTATATCAGCTGGGGGATCACGGGTCTCCCAGATTAAGGTTTTAATCGTTTAATCAATAACTTTTATTCGGTTATGAGAAAAAGTTGTTTTTTCTATTGTTGTCTCGGTTCTGAAGTGTCTCGGAGATCAAATGACAGTGTTGAGTTGTTCTGCAGACAAGCCATTTTTTTCAATTTCTATTTCCAATTCCTAGACTTGATTTCAATATGGAGCTATGCATCCATGCCTGCGTGTCATCTAAATATGGCGGCAAACAAGTGATTATCGGTCGCATGGAGAGAAAATCAGAGTTCACATAAATTAATTATAATTAATAACCAATCTAAATGATGCGGTGAGTTTTCCTTTATAAATATCATATTGCTCTGGTTATCATCCATTGAGCTCTCTATACAGAACTAGCACTTAATATTTTATATTAAGTAAATCTTGTTGGATTATCCTCGCCATTCACGGACTTGACATCATTACGTATATATATATATATATATATATATATATATATAAGCAATGTAGAGAAGTTTGTCACTTAACTATGCAGAGTTATGCCAGCTTCGAATTGAAAAATAAGCCCTCCGGAGCTGTACATCATAATGCTGCCATCACAAAACTTCAAATTCGCTAGGACTCTGCTCAGTTAAGTGACAAAATTCTCCACATTAATCCTGTTAACGCTTTATTTCTATCTTTATATCGAGCACTTTACGACAAAAAACTTGCTTACGAAAATACCTTTTTAGCAGTACATCAGTGAAAAAACAACAATCTTGGCACTAAGCATCATCACAATTCAACACTGTACACACACACACACACACACACACATATATATATATATATATGTGTGTGTGTGTGTGTGTGTGTGTGTGTGTGTGTGTGTGTGTGATAAAATGTAGTTTTAATGTACATAATATTTATTATATGGGTTAAACTGCTGAATATTATAGATAGAGTGAGAATTGCGTTTGCCATGAAACAGACTGTTTGCTCTGGGTATTTCCTTCAATATATAGCGAAATAGTAATAGTATTAATATTATAGTTATTGTAGCGCATTAGTGTTACAACAGTATAACCCAGGTTTGAATCTCACTATGGTCAGTTGACAAAGAAGATTATCTTGATAATATCGGTTTATCAAAGACAATCCCAACGACCGGCATCGTTAAGAAGTCCTTGGAAGCAATAACATAGGTTGACCCAGGACTTAAGTGTGCAATCGATAGAAGGAACTTCGAAAGCCGTCAATAGTTGTGCCAGAATGAAGTCACAAGTCATCTTTACTCAATGTTCGTGCGCACCCTCCTTTTTTTTTCATTTACTGATCAGCTCAGATTATGCACTCTTTCTCCAAAACCCTGTCACTAAGTTCTGATCAGCATAGTGGCAGCATACACCACAGATTGGCTCTCTAGATGTTGAAGAAACATAAATGTACCTGAGCGTCTGTAACAGGTATTAATTATCCACCACAGCAAATGTGGAAATGAACAGCCAGATATTATATTAATTTATTTGTATTTTAAGAATTACGCAATTTTTTAGATTATTTTTCTTAACATATTTAACAACTCTAATTGTTTTTTATATGATATTTTTCATAATCTCTTTAATTTCAATAATTTCTCGCATTATGAACTTTTATCTTCTGGTTAGCCAACTTTTCTTAAACAGGGGATTGACGAAAATTTTTATTATTATTATTATTATTATTATTATTATTATTATTATTAATGCTATATCAGGTCACTCTCAAAGTGCAATTTATACTATGTAAACCAGTACAACTTGCTGCATCGTCAGGTTATCGGCGATTAAACCAGTTCACCCACCGGCATGTTTTGTTAAGAGAGAGGCTAAACACCGAACAAAAAGGAGACAGATGAACCGTCTTGTATAGTCGACGGCCATCAAGCACATTGAAGTGGACTCCATAGCTAAGTATGCAACCATTGCAGTGACGACACGGCGCCGCGAGGCGGAGAGCTTTCTAATTTAGAATTTTTAGATTAACTAACCAAGGTGAGCCTTCAAGTTGGAGAACATCGGTTGTGGTTTAACCTGAAGAAGGATGAGATTCACCAAGATACGCTACGTATTATATGGAGAAACTGGTCAGATTCACCGCTGTGCAGCGACCCGGTCATGGAATTGATGATGATGATGATGATGATGATGAAGTAATTTTTTTCACATTGGTGGCATTATTTTCTTTGTTGCAGCCACAATTTTTTTATCGTTACATATTCTGGTATTTTTTAGTGACTGACGTATTGGACGACCTTTTGAACCGCATCCTTTATCTAATGTACTCGGATAGATTGTTCTTTTCGCTATCTAAACTAAGAGAACTTTCATAGTTGTAATTAATCTTTGTGTTACTGCTTCTGCCGTTTCAATGGTCCAGAGCATATGTATTTGATGTTCCACTGCTTGATCTGGGAATTAAACTGAAATCACCACGTCCGGGTGACCAGTGGTGATATCCATTGTCAAGAACATCAATGAGATGACGGCATTTAAGAGATTTAAATATAACGCCTCATCTTTCCTGATAAAAGTTTGCACAGCTATTTTTAGAGAGCATTTTACTTGATAATTTTCTTCATCTTCCACGATCAACCCGTTTCGCAACACACGGTGTAAGTTTATCTCTTTCCTAATTCCCCGACTGTAAATTTCCTACAATCCGTTCTTGTCTGATTGTCCACCGCCATTTCAAAATATTATTGTAGAGGACTCAACTCTAGTTTTTATAACCATTTGTTTTCCATTCAATCAATAGGTAACAATAAATACAATGCCTCACTAAAATAAAACTTATAAATATAAAACACATATGATTGCACTCAAAACAAATAATATATTTATGTTCGTTTGTGTGTGTTGTTGTTACAGAATGCGGGATGGCCAGCGAGTGGTTAGAATACCTCGTGGACGTGGTATTCTGACAATGATGGATTTCCTTCTTCTAAGTTTTTTACTTAAGTCCAAAACAAAGTCAACAGATGGCTAGGAGAATTTTGAAGCGTTGATATGATTCTCATACCAAGGATCAAGAGACAGGCTTAGAAACACACTATGCCAATTAGCGGAATACGTTCCCTTGAAGTTCTTCCTCCAGCTGCCTCTTAGAATCCATGTTGCCACGTCTGTCCCTCTCTTCTAATAAAACGAGTAAGAATAAGAAACCGTTTTGATTGACACCATCTATGCAGTGGCGATGGAGTCCAGTGATGATACGGACCCCTTTTATCATAGGCTCCATAATTAACCACTCATGTTCTTTGCAATAAAATAAGAATGGAAACAATGACTTTAAAACGTAGTAACAGGTTCTTTTCAAGCAATAACTATTAATTAACAACACTGTGGTTTGCTGTGGCGTGCAAGACCTTTTTTAGAATCTATCTTACACATTTATAAGTCTACCATTCGTTCATGCTTAGAATATTGCTGCCACGTATGTTCCCGTGCGCTTGCTATTTACCTTCAGCTCCTTGATAAAATCCAAAGAAGAATCCCAATATGGTTCCTGATCTGGCGGATTGGCTTCAGTCACTTTCCCGCCATCGTAAAATCCTCCCCTTTGCTTTTCCTATAAATACGTTCATGGTAATTGTTCGGATGAGCTCTTTGTTATGGTACCTAGACTTTTTGAATTGAAGCGCAGTACTAGATTGTTGTTGAGGTCTAATCAATTTACAGTTGAGCTGGTTAAATGTAACCGTAAATTGTACGCTGACAGTTTCTTTTTATGCACTTCGCGCTTGTAGAACTCCCTTCCGGCTCCATTCTTTCTAGCTAATTTAATCTGCAAAAAATTAAATGCAATATAAAACGTTATCTACTCTCCTCCTGATTACTCTTTTCTTTTTCAGTTAATTATTAATGTTTCTTCTCTTAATTTTTCCCTATAAGCTCTTGTGCGTTCATCATTATCCTTCAACCAATCAATTGTTGGTTGAAAATTAACTGATAATCCCACCCCACAAAATGGGGTTAAGCATTGATGTACTCAAATCCTTGTTCTTTGAGTCGACGTCATTAAATCTTTCGATGGCTGATACAGACATGTATCGTTGGCCCTACATCCGGGTGTTTTTGTATACGAGATACTATTGCAAGGAAAATTGCTAACCAGGGCTCAAAATATTTTCAAACCAGCAACGACTCCCAAAATGATCCCGTTTACGCAATTTCATTCACAGGGCTTGGGTTAACTCGTGGTATAGTTTTCGGGTACTTTCCACGCTGCCTTTTCCAGACTGATAACATCAAGAAGTCACGTTCCTGCCAAATCATCTATGGTGAGATTTAAACCAGAGCTTCAGGATCAGAAAGCAAACATCTGAGAACTCGGGAACGCGCCCATAAATGCAATGTTAATTGCAATCTACTATCGTGCTCGTGTCGTCGTGGCTTTACTGCCTTGTATGGAGTGATACAGATTTCAAAATTTCAAAAATTCTACCAACAGTTTCAAGAAAGAATTAATTCAATTTCAAAAATTTCTTAAGGATAAACGTTTTCCCTTGTTGACAGTTTCTCCACAAAAAAATTCATTGTGTGGAATATATAGGAACGTTAATATTTATAAGTTTTTGTGATTGTTGGCTGAGAAATCAAACTTACCCTTTAGGAAGACGATGAATTAAGAAACAAACAAATCATAAGAAATAATGGCAAAAACATCAATTTCCCGCAAAGAATGATTTGAGTTACCTTTCATGCATAAACTGACATCTTAAAGAAACTGACAAGCTGGAATTGATTGCATCGGACATGAAGTTTCTCGAAAGCGTGCGCCTGGGTCCGGGCCAGAAGGCTTTCTTGTAATGGTTCGCTTTTCATGCGTTTTGCCGAACATGATCGATGTTTAATCGAAGGAGAGTCGCGAGAACCGAGCAGGAATTGAGTGATCGTGACGCATCAGCATTGATATTTTTCCTCTCTCATAAGAAATATTTACAATTTTATCCAAAAGCTGATGAACTAAAATGACCAAAAAGACACTAGTTTAGTTCAGATTTGTTAGTCTTTCGGCAACATAGTTCACCAACATTTTTATTGTCTATCATGATTTTTACATCTGTATATATAAAGTAATATTTGTTACCTACTACACTAAAAAAATGTAAGTTTTATGAATGGCTGTTTTTTGTTTGTTTGTTTTTTCTTTATTTAACAAAAATGTATTGCTGGGTTTTTTACCATTAAAAAATCTATTTTTATACACTCATTGTGTTTTGAACTCAGTTTTTGGATTAACCATTTGCTTATAGCTGGGACCCAAGGAGGTGCCACCATCCCGAGTCAAGGTGAGCCTTAAAACAACAACAATTAAGAAGTGGTTCCACGTTCCTCAAAAACTCCATTCCTCTGATCAGAGGCTTTGCTGCCGGATGTAGTTTATCGTCATACCTAAAACGGCTATGACTGTAGAAGACAGAATATATGATTGCAAGAAAGCGAGAGGCCAAGATGCGAGCTAGAAATATAGGGTCTCAAAATCAAACAAGTACAGAACAGAAATGCGATACTGAAATATGAAAATACATCAGAATAGCAAAAGATGCCTTTTAGAAACTATGTAAAATAATAAGATAGCGGAAAACATTAATAAAAATCATAAGAAATAAATAGCGCTCAACCGCTATGTAATATCAATCCTTCTATTTGACGATTTTTCCCAGACGAAGGATAAATTTAAAGCATCGGAGATATGGTTCTGAAGAAACCATCAATGAAACATGTGAGCAACGAAGGAGTAGTTATGAAAATGGAAACAATTTTGCTATTTGTTTATACTCCTGAGATGAGGTAGCATTTACATTATTTACAATTTCCCTGACACATAATCCAATGGACATAAGCATAAGTTAGATCAAGTGATTTGACCCAAAGAGTTGTGAGTTCAGTACCTGGTTACTTGCTTTTGATATAGATGGTTTCGAGAATTATATATATCAGTTTAAATATCCTTTGGGAGATTCTGTTTCTGACAAAATGTAAGTAACATGATGGCTTGACGGCAACAATATTATAAATACATCTTACACTCTATTGTAGGATAGAAGTTCTATCGCACAACATTTAAAGACACATTCCTGTCTACCGTCACAGTACAGGAAAATAATTGTTGACAACACCAGTATGCTACGCCATGAAAATAATAAACAAAACCATCAAATTCTCAAAGCTCCCTTCATCAAAAGCAACCAACCAACTCTGAACAATATATATATATATATATATATATATATATATAGGGGGTGAACAAAATAATGGAAACACCACTATGAAAATAGTATAATTCGTAAAATTTAATTTAAGTGTCAAAAGCTTGTCTATTTCTATATTTGTTGATATAGTATTAGTAATAATAAATTGTTTGCTAAAATTGTTGTTTTTACAGATATTATTTAAACAAGTTTATTAAAAAAAACAGTCAAGATAATTTAAGAATTTTAAGTTATCAACTTCATCCTATGAGTCAAAAACTGTTAACGGAAAAAATACCATCTTTAAGGATGATGACGCCCCAATTCATACTGATGAAGTTGTATCTGAATGGCATGAGGAAAATTCTAGGGAAATGGAACATTTTATCTGGCCGCCGACGTCCAACATCTCAACTTAATTGAACATTTGTATTTCATTTTAGAAAAACAAGAGAGGAATCGATATCTTTCACCATCATCTTTGAAGTAATAATTAAATTACGGTATCATTTTTAAGCTACGGTGTTGCAAACATGATTACTCGGATAACTTTCTTATTTATTTTTATTTAACAAATGCAAATGTTAATTAACCTACTTTTTCATGTCACTTGACTTTTTTAGTTACTGTATCTACACATTTGTTTATAAACTATGCAGCGTTGTTTGAATTTTTTGTCTGATCTAGGTAATTGAAAATTCATTTTAATTCTGCCTTCAAAACTCACTGAATTTTTTTCACTTATTTAACTTTCTATTATTTCCTTAAAATATATTAAATTTGAAAAGATTACGCATATTTCTCATCGCATGACTTTTTATGGAATTTTCCTTTTATAAAATCATTTCACTCCTCTAAGATAATTATGCAGGCAAGTCAATAAGTCTGCAGACGAATGATGACAAAAGAATTCATTTTACATAACAGATATTGATTTTTCAGTATCAGCTTTTTGGTCAATGCACTCAATTAATGGCAAAAATGTAGGTATATCAATACATTCTCAGTCTAATGTTGAAAAAGCATTTATTTTATAATCTCATTTTTCAATTACTCAGATACAACATAGATAGATAGATAGATAGATAGATAGATAGATAGATAGATAGATAGATAGATAGATAGATAGATAGATAGATTAGAAAACATTCTGATTGAATGGTTGATTTGTTTTACGTCTCATAAATTCGTAATGCGTTATTTAAAGCCGAAAAATAATTGTATAAGAATACCGTCTTAAAAATTTTGGGGAAAATTATAAAACAATGATTTCGTATTCCTTTCGTATTCCGGAGAACTGATTATTATTTAGACTAAAATTTTCATGTTCAGAAACGTCGAACGTAAGATGTGTTATAATAAATAGAGAATTAATGTCTTCAGAAAGATTATCTTGGCTGCAAAACAGAAGGTCAGATAGAATGATAAGAGATTCCTTTTTCTCGGAATTTGACAAACTTTAAGAATTCCAAAAATTACACTGAACAAGATGTTTTGTTTTAAACCCCAAAGTTGATGCCATTTCTTGACGTACTGGAAGATAAAAGCATAAACAGTCAAAGCACAGTCACTATAACTATGAAAAGGTATTCATCATTATCAAAAATAGTCAACTGTTTAAATAACAACTCAAGTAATTTGTATTTCTACTTATCTAATCTAGGTAAAGGAGATTCTCGCAAACCACTGGTATTATAGTGAGTCAAACCCTCACTATTTTGTTTTTATTTCAGTCTAATACTTGTTGATTTTCAAAGCGGCGCTTAGATATGGCACAAGGCCGAAAATATGCGTTGTATACTCTGAAGACAAAGAATCAAACAGGAACCAAAATTATATTTGTTGTAGACCTACTTCGTCGAAAATAAATCTGCAACCAAAATTTTGACAATATTCCACTCAATCAAAATGAGGGAAAATAAAGTAGAACAAAGTGACTTGCTTTTCTCGCTGACAAATTGAGGACATCAACACTTATATAATTATGTAAATAAAAATATACAATATTTTTGTTCGTTCCTCGGGGACTTGGCGTAGAGTAAAGTAGGTGGATTGGATCTAAGGGTTAGCACACACGTGTCGCGGGCGCAGCCACACAGTTACCCGCCTCCCTGTCTTCTGATACCAACTGCCGTTTGCAAACTGCTAAACTGACTACTGCTACTGTACTAATTTCACTTAAATAAATGAACCTCCCTGACATCTGGCACGCCCAGGTGCCTTTTATTATTTTCCAGGCGCTGACTTCTTTGACCCTGATCGTCTAAACAAAATTCGGCTTACCACCTGCATTCTACAACAAGTGACATCTCAAAGACATTTTTCCAAATCTTGCAACAAATTGTAAATACACTACCTGGCAAAACTTCACACCAACCAAGAATATATAACATATTAGGTACTCAGTGTTAACTCACTACTCACTTTTAATAAGTTCTAGTGAGACAAGCTGGCTAACCATTACATCAACTCAAGGTTAATTGTTAAAATAAATTAACAATGTGATGAAATGATGATAATACGAATAGAATTTTTCCCAAGCTTGGACAAGTAACCTTGCTAGAACTCACTACAAGTAACCTTGCTAGAACTACGTACACCTACACTGAATAAAATAAATTACCTTCAAACGGAGTTGTAAGACATTTGACGGGGTTTGATATTAATTGCGAGGTTCCGTGTTGCTGGTCCTGAGGTTAGCCAATTCGTTTAGTTTATCAATATTTGTTAATGATGAGTCATATAGATTTAGCACAAAGAAGCTAAAGTGTTTAACTGCCCACGCTAACTCGTCATTTTCAGACGAACGCTGGCAAACGAAATGCTCCCTCACAATCGCAGCTAAATCAACACAAGTACCAAATATAACTTAGACTAAATAAGTAACGGAAAATGGACAACACAGGAGTAAATGTTAAAACCATTAATATAAGGTATAAAAAAGGTTGGTTATAGTCTGGTTGACGGCACATAAGTTATGCCTGCTCAGAATTTGGCCCACGTAATTGAACGAGAATTGAGTTTATATCACTTTATATATATTGAGTTCTTCTTAGATACTTCTTAGTTTACTGGATAATACTACTTAAAAATATATTTTTCTATGTATGGCTTAATTACCCTATCTATATTTTCTCATACTTTCTGTTTCTAAAAGATCTCGCTGTACTTTAGAATTTTTTGGATTCGTCTCATAAAAAGATATTTTTCAGATTTTTTTAAACAAAAGGCATGTTGCTATGGCCTAATTTCAGTACACGAAAATTTTCATTTTTTGCAGATATTAAATAGTTAAATACAACCGCCACTTCTACTCAAACAGTTTTTTCTCGCACTTTCTTTACCCGTCATCCGTTTACTTCCCTGATAACTACAATCTTCAAAGATCTAAATGCAACGTCAATTGCTATCTTCTATTTTTTTTTAATCTCATTAATCTTTAATTCTTTCTTCAATCAGCATCCAGTCTTTCCCCTCACTGTAACCGCTGAGAAATCGTGGCGGTCCAGCATTGTCTGAGGTGAAATGATTAAAAGATATTTGAAAATTTGTCACTTTTTTTATTAAAACATGAGTGGACGTGTGCCATCAAAAATGACGGCAAAATATTTATATCAATATGCCGTCTAGAATGACGGCATCATATATATTGATGTACGTACTATTAAGTATCTTAGATTCAGGCATAAGCAAAAAATATAATAAAGAAAAACAAAATAATTCTGAGCGTGGTGACAGGAGGGATATATATATATATATATATATATATATATATATATATATATATTGTCATCCGCAGATAGATCTGTTTCGCCGTATCACAGCTCCTAAGTGCGGTTAGACTCCGATTGCTTTATATATATATATATATATATATATATATATATATATATAGTGAAACATCCTGCCATCCCCGAGAATGAAATGCTCTAAACTACAAAGGAAGGTGAGAGGTGGTACGAGAGTGCAACACTTCTTAGGCGAAGGCATTCTCTAGTTGATAGTTTATTCCGCTTCTGCTCGTTGATTGCTTATTTGTATCTTATTGTTAACTGTACAGTAGTACAATAAATCCGTTATATCGTATTCCTGTGTCGAGTACCATCCTTCTACTAATTTATACACTGATATTCCTTTCTGGAATATATCAGATTGGCGACGAGGATTCGAAGAAGTTTACGCGGAGAAAAAAATACATTCTCGTCAAATATCAGATTGACGACGAAGAGAACTGTCGCTTGATACCAGTTTTTTGCGAGTTAAGGATATCAATAGCCGACAGCAAGAAAGAAAAAGTCACACGGAAATTTTCATTTGTCAAATAAGAAAATTCAACCGTAAAGACAACAATAAGTAAGGTAAGAAGTAGTTTTTTACCCTCATCATATATATAAAAAAAACTACCTTTTATTCTTACTGAATGTTTAACCTATTGGTCAGCTGTATTGTTGAATTGTATTTATACATATTTCGTTTGAAACATGGAACAATTAACAGAATATATGAAGAGGATAGGCGTACCTGTTTAATAGCTAATGCAAGAACAGAAAAATCAACAAAAACAACATAAAGAGCTTCAACAGCATATTCTAAAGCAACAAGGGGTTTTGCAAAAGATAGTATTGAAGCATGGTGAACCAAAGGAAGGTTCTGGGATTTTCTCTGCGGAGGTTATATCAAGCACTCTTACAGAATTTTTGTATAAACCGGAAGAAAGAATAACTTTTCCGGCGTACTTTAAAAGGCACGAAACAATTTTTTTCAAAAAGGTGTAAATCATGGACCGACGAAGAAAAAATTATGCTTTTGTTGCAAAAAATGTGCTCAGAAAAATACGAAATATACGAACTTCATTTTGCCAAAGAAACCAGAGGAGATTTCGTTTGACGAAACTGGAAATATTATCGAAAAAGTTTGGCGAACGGCACAGTTTGTTTCACACACGGTATAAATGTTTGAATATCGTGAAATAAGACGATGAAGACTTTGTCGCGTACGCTGGGAAAGTTAATTCCCAGTGTGAACGTTTAAAAATCAAGGAAATTAAAGAAGATATGTTTAAATGCCAAATTTTTGTGCAAGGGTTAACGGCGCCTAAGGACAAGGAAGATCGTTCGAGAATTTTAGCAATGTTAGAGCATGATACGGACATAACTTTCCAGAAAGTATCGGAGGAATTCCAGAAATTAATTAACATTAAACGGGATAATTTATGTATTGAAGAAAAGAATATTGCCCGAATACATAACGTTAAGCAACGTGCCTACAAAGAAGAAAGACCATACTGCAACTCATGTAGCAACACTAATCATGTTACAAGTAAGTGCTATTTTAAAAATAAAATATGCTTTGAATGTGCGCAAAAGGGACACGAGGCAGTAATGTGTAAGAAAAAAAGTATCAAAAGTCCAAAAGGATTAATATAGTTGTATCTAAGAAAGTTACAAAGGATTTCGGTACAAGAAAGTACGTCGATATCAAATTAAATGGTCGAAATATCACTTGTTTGCTAGATACCAGAAGTGGCATTTCTACAATTGATGAATATACTTAGAGAAAAATAGGCCGACCAGAGTTGCAGAATACTAAGAAAATTGCGAGCGGCATTTCAGGTAACAAATTGAAATTGAAGGGTGAATTTTTCGCAAAAGTAGCATTTGATGGCAAAATCCACAAAACTAAAATATGTGATTTTAGGAAAAATGCAAATTTATTTGGCATTGATTTGATTGTGTTATTTGATTTATGGGAGAAGCCCATGAATACGTTTTGTAGAAGCATAAATGCGTCGAATGTAGGAAAGTCTAAACAGACAGAAGAATTTATAAAAGACTTGAAGAAGGAGTTTACTGAAGTCTTTGCGGATTAACTTGGTTGTTGTACGCAGACTGAAGTGAAGTGAAAGGAGGACATAGAACCGGTGTTCAAACCAAAAAGACAAGTTGTCTTTGATAGACAAAGAGTTACAAAGATTGGAGAATAATGGAGTAATTAAGAAAGTAGATTACTCTGAGTGGGCATCACCTACAGTTTACGTAAAAAAGAGAAATAATAAAATAAGATTTTGTGCGGATTTCTCAACCGGACTGAACGAATGTTTAAAAGATCACACGTATCGATTCCCCACACTGGAGGAGATTTTTTCAAGGTTGAATGGGGGCAACATTTTTTCGAAGATTGATCTGTCAGAAGCCTATCTACAAGTCAATGTCGTTGAAGAATGTTCTAAGTATTTAACCATCAACACTCATATAGGATTGTATAGGTTGAAACTTCTACCGTTCGGTTTGAAGGTAACACCAAGTGCATTTCAACAAATTATGGATACGATGTTGTCGGATCTAGATTATGCCATGGCATACTTGGACGACATTTTAATAAAAAGTTAAAATATGGAAGAACATAAAACGCATGTCCGTGAAGTTTTTAAAAGAATTAGGAATTATGGATTGAAGCTAGGACTTGAAAAGTGCGAGTTCTCTATGGATAAGATTGAATATTTAAGCCAAATAATTGATTATAAGGGAAGGAAACTTCACCCAAACAGAACTGAAGCAATAAAAAATATGCCTACTCCGGATAACGTGACTAAGTTACAGTCATTTTTGGGATTTGCAAATTATTACAACATATACATGATCTGAGAGCACCATCAAACAAATTATTAGAAAAAAATAAAAAGTGGTGTTGGACAAGGGAATGCGACGAAACATTTTAAAAAATCAAAAAGTGCTTATTGTAGGATTTTGTGTTAGTACTTTTTGATCCAAATAAAGAATTAATTGTAGCGACGGATGAAAGTGAATACGGCATAGAAGCTGTTCTGTTACACAAATTCGAGGATGGCGTATCAAAACCTATAGCTCATGCATCGAGAGCGTTGCTTCCAGCGGAAAGAAATAGAAAAGGAAGCGCTAGCTATAATTTACGCCGTGAAGAAATTTCACAGATTCTTTTATGGTAGATCGTTCGTGCTACAAACCGACCATAAACGTTTATTCTCGGAGTACCTATTCATTCCGCAAACAGGTTGCAAAGATGGAGTGTGATCTTGTTAAATTACAATTTTAAGATGAAATTTATTCCGTCTAAGGAAATCGCACACGCGGATTGTCTTTCACGATAAATTACGAAGAACCCTGAGTTGTTGGAGGAAACTGTGATAGCAACGTTAAAAGAAGAGAAAGAACTTTCGGATGTACTGGTGAACACCGTTCGTGAATTACCGGTAACGCTGGAGGAAATTTTAAAAAATGGCTAAAACAGATGATTACATTGCAAAAATGATTCAGCAAGTGAAAGGGAATGAGAAAAACAGAGGATGTAAAGTTTCACCATTTTCAATTTGTAATGGGGCACTGATGTATGCTCAAAGAGTGGTAATTCCACGTGTTCTACGAAAGAGGATATTAAAAGAATTTCATTTGGGTCATCCGGCTATATCCAGAATGAAATCATTAATGAGGAGTTATGTATTCTGGCCTAGGATGAACCAGGACATTGAAGATTTGAAGCAGTGTAAAGGCTGTCAGCAGCAAAATCACCACCCATAAAAACTCAGCGATGTCCTAAAACGGATGTACCGTGGTCACGGATACATGTGGACTATGCAGGACCATTAAAGGGAGACTATTATCTAATCATTGTGGATAGCTATTCTAAATGACCTGAGGTTTTTAGATTTAAGCACCCAAGAGCGGAAAATACAATAAAGGCGTTAAACAAAGTATTTAGCCATCTGGGGGTACCAAACACAATTGTGAGTGACAAAGGTACCATGTTTACGGGTGCTGATTTTAAATGTTATTGTGATTCGTTAGCAATCGAACACATAACGACACCTACATATAATCCGAGATCAAATAGTCAGGCAGAAAGGTTTGCCGATACGTTCAAAAGAGCAAGAATAAAAGCTAATGAGATCGACACCGAAGACAAAAATATCCAAACTTTTCTGACGGTTTACAGAATTACGCTGAATCAGAACGTTAATGGAAATTTGTCACCTACGGAGGTCATGTACGCGAGAAAGATTAGATAAATCTTTGATAGGTTGTTACAAAAGAAAAAGAAGAGCGTGATAAAACCAAACTTGGATATGAAATATTTCAAAGAAGGTGATAATATTTTTTTTAATCTATCGGTCTGGAAAGTGCTTTTGGGAAGACGGTGTAGTAAGTAGAAGAATCGGGAGAGTTATCTATATAGTTAAAGGACAGAAGTTTGTCTGTAAAAGACACTTAAATCAACTGAGACCCCGATACGTTGAAACCGTTACCAATAACCAAGAGATACCGATAAAGGTATTGTATGCCACATTCCAAATCAAACTACCCACTAACGTGGAGTACCGATGGAAGTAACTTCTGATTCTCCTGAAAATGAGGGACGCAAAGAGAAGAATTAATAGAAAAAGGAAGAAGACGAAACGGCTATGTTCAGATCCTAAAAGGAAAAAATAATGAGAGCAAAATTCTAGCTCGGGGGAAGGTGAACATCCTGCCATCCCCGAGAATGGAATGCTCTAGACTATGAAGGACGGTGACAGGCGGTACGAGAGCGCAACACGTCTTAGGCGAAAGCATTCTCTATTTGATAGTTTATTCCGCTTCTACTCGTTGATTGCTTATCTTTAACTTATTGTTAATTGTACAGTAGTACAATAAATCGGTTATATCGTATTTCTGTGTGGAGAACCATTCTTCCACTAATCTTTACACTGATATTCCTTTCCGGGATATATATATATATATATATATATATATATATATATATATGTGTGTGTGTGTGTGTGTGTGTGTGTTGGGGTTATTATTTGTTACTACAACTTACACCTCTGAAGATGATCTCGGAAAGAGACTAAAACTACTTGGGAACATTGAAAACTGTAAAATAATATCAACTGTAAACATTGCAGCGCATTTCTTACATCATTAAATTATAATACAAGAAAGATAAGCAGTGAGTACGAACGAATTTTATTAAAAATAATTTGCAATCTATTTAATCTGACATGTCTAAAAGAGAATTTTAAAATATATATTCGTTTATTTAAAATCCAGAAGGATGAGCAAATAGGTCAATCCCCAAAACCCGATCCTATTAAAATTAATTTCATTAATATTAAAATTGATCAAGGTTGAGGGTTCATCTGTAAGAGCGAAGAGTTCAAAAGTTAAAATTTGGGCATGTCAACGAGATAGTAATGGGAGGAGAACGGAAAAGAAAGAAAGGGCAAAGGTTAACTGACGAGGAAGGTTAAGTGAGTAGTAAGCTATAAAAATTTCCCATAGTAACAAAAGAAAATGGAAACTATAAGTCTGGTGACTCTTTGTCTCCCTTACTATTTTCCATATCATTAATAGCATTAACCAGTCAACTTAACAGGACAGCATGTGGTTATAAAATAGCCGAAAAGAAATAAGCTATCTATTTTACATGGATGACTTATTGTATGCTAAGAATGATAACGAGCTGGAAGGTTTTCTGCAAACTGTAAAATGCTTCAGTGAAGTCATTGGAATGAAATTCAATTTGAATAAATGTGCTAAAGCTACAGTTTTACGAGGATCGCTACAACAAACACCTTCAATTAGCTTAGGCCCGGCACGTTGAGTAAAGGTCTTTTACAAACAGGGTTTCGAAGCCTGTAGGAAATCGTTTGTGACCTCATAACGCAGTAGCCATTCACTCCTCGGCATGAATTGCGGGTTGTTGTTCAGTGTTTTCCTTCTCCTAAATGGGTTGCCAAGCGACAGCTGACAGAGACGCGATTGGAATTAAAAGAGAAAGACGTTGGTTAAAAAAAAAATTTGGGCGTAGCAGCCTCTCAACGAAACGAAACATCATTACACTAGAGTGTTTTTATTAAAAAAATTGTTGCTACTATCACTAGTTCTAATAACAAAAAATAATTGTTAAGAAGAAAAAAATAATGAAATAGAAAAAGTTGACATACGTTTGTTATTATTATTATTATTAATATTGTTATTATTATCATTATTAATTATTACTTTAGAACATGTACAAACTACAAACTACTACGAAATTGTACATTTTGTTTCGACATTAAAAGAACAATATTGCCATCATTATTAACTACCTGGTGAGACATTGTTCTTTCAATGTCGAAACAAAATGTACGAATTCTGTTGTAGTTTGCATATGTTCTAGAGTAATAATTAATAATAACTGTTTATTACTCTAGTTTTATATTGAGAACTGATTTAAAATAATGTTTTGAACGCTACAATTATTTTCTTCAATCTTACTCATTTGGATACACACACACAGACATATATATGTGTGTGTGTATCGGCAGTGTATGTAGGCAACAATCTCTCTTTTATGCAGGTTTTCATTCAAAATCACAGTTAAGGCATTATCATTAAGTTTTTTATATAGTTTTATATGTGTTCTGATATTTTGTAGAACTGAAGTTATGCAAGAACTGTCCAAATGTTTTGTAAAAAAAAATTTAAAAGCGCTCGAAAATACAAAATCTCCTCTTAATGATAATACCTTGTCTAACATTTTTAATGAAACCTGCATATATATATATATATATATATATATGTGTGTGTGTGTGTGTGTTTGTGTGTGTGTGTGCGTGTGTGTGTGTGTGTGTGTGTGTGTGTGTGTGTGTGTGTGTTTGGGCAGCAATTTTTCTTTTTTTATGTCAGATTAAAGAAATTGCAAACATCGTGTCTGCTTAGTTTTAATAAAATCCGTTCATAGTCACGGATAATCTTTCGCGTATTATAACTGAAAGCTGTCAGAATAATCGTCCTTTCAAAGCGCCATTACTTTTATTTGCAGGCCTAAAACATTTTATGATTGTTAGGCGAAGTTAATATTTAACACAAAATCACTTTTCTTAACCATCTTTATAGAAACAATTTCACCAAAATGAGATATATTTGAAATTTCTAGGAGACGCAATAAAGAAAGAGGGTTTGGAGAATTTGAACTTGTTAAAAGTGTAAAGAGCAGAAGGAAGTATTGAGTTACCTGGCCATTGAGCCTGTTTAAGTGAATTTCAGAACAGAACAGGCAGCGAGAGAGATAATAAAACCACAAATATTGCTTAAACTTACAAATGATAGGAATTTGTGGAGAGCCATAATCACTCCAGTCTTGACAGAACACGCACATAAAAGAAGGATAGTATGTCATGATGAACATGCTGATGTGGTCATCTTGTTTCTTGGTCAAGATAGGAAATGACGAGAAGATTGGCTTTTAAAATTTACCAAGAATAAACATTTATTTCAATTTGGATATCAAGTAAAAAATCTGGTACAAAAATGTACCGATGAAGTCAGTTTTGTAATTCACAATGTTTTCATGAATTTGAAGTCGTTAATATAGTTAATTTTTTTTTAACAAGCTGATTAAACTTTGGTTAATAAAGTTTTCTAGCAGATATAACATTGTATTATTTTAATTAAGTGGGCTGTTAAAGGGGCAATGATATTTTGGGGGTTTTGGATGATCATGCTATCATACATATGCTATTCATAGTTAAAATTGAGAAATTGTATTTCATTTGCTAGTGTATAATGTTGTTACTTTAACATACAATAATCTAATACAGTAGTCTTCCAGCAGATTTAACTCTTGTAACATTGAGATAATTCTAAGAAAAAGTTTCTACCAGGACGTCAACTTATCAACGTTCTTTACACAAGTGGCAGTAAAAATATGTAAGGTTATCAAGGACGTTCTAGGTATAACCATTAACTACATCCTGCAGCAATGCATCTGGCCGGGAGGTTTTAAGGAGCATCAAACCACCTCTTAATTGCTAATGTTTTCATGTTCACCATGACCCAGGGTAACGCATCTGCTGGAGACCTAGCTAAGGATATATAGTTAATCTCCCCAAACTCTGATCCTATTCAATGAAAGTATGAAAATAGATTTTATAGTAAAAATACCAGCAATAAATGTTTGGAAAGAAAAATATTTCGATTATTATTGTTTTTTAAAATAACTAGCAATACAATTTTTAAAAATTACCAATGTCAATAAAACTAATTTCTTTACAAACGGTATATCAATGAAACCAAACTCTTGGCAAAACCCTCTTTATAAAAATACGTCAATGAAACCTGATCTACAAACTGATTTCTTACAGAGAATACATATTCTATTTATACGAACTTATCATAAAATATCTTCTTCTTCTTCTATGTGCCCTGTCCCTTCAGGATGTAGGCAATCATGGTTCTCCACGTCTCCCTATCCCTTGTGGCTCTTAGTATGTTTGCTCCTGTTACTCCTGGCATCCCCCGTTCCGTCATCCACCTGATCAGACCCTGCAAATATGTTATCCGCTGCCTTTCTCTGTCTCTCTTTCCTTCTATCTGGCCAGTCAGTATCAGGTTCTCCAAGCTCTCCTTCCTCATTGCGTGTCCCAGAAACTTCAGTTGTCTCTTCCTGTATTAATTTCCTTTTTGTTGCCATTCTTTCCAACACCTCATCGTTGCTTGCATGCTCAGTCCACGATATTCGCAGCATCCTTCTGTAGAACCACATTTCCGCTGCTTCCAGTTTTGTCCTCATTTTCGATGATATTGTCTAGCATTCATTGCCGTATTGAATAACCGGTATTAAATAACCCATCGAGATTGATATGCTGTAAAATAAAACACTAAACCAAACCAAATCGAGGAAGACAAGAATTTAGTTACTATTAATTATAAGAAAGCAGAATGCATAGTTGTGAGTAAAAGGGGAAAATGAAGGTGTAAATTCCGCATCAGAAATGTCAAACCTATGCAGAAGTAATAGCACTATGTGAGTAGTGTAGTAACCAGAAATGCCATGTCACTTCGGGATATAGATGATTATGGCTCTTTTCATATTTTTGTTTATTACCCGTGAATTGTCATGAATTCTTGGGAAAGAGGATAGAAAGATTTTTCATTGTCTTATCCAGTGTTTGAAGCAATTGGTTCCTCTTAATCTATTAAGACCATAGCTCAGGGTTGATTCATGCTATCCGCAACTGAATACAACAGACTGGACTCAAAAGGCTTATCTGTGTGTTCTCTGCGGGGTCACCAATCTGTAGTGAGCACTGATCTTTATTTAAATTGGCCTTATACCAAACATAACCGAACTTTTCTTAATTCAAAACTCAGAAGATTGAACAAGTATCAAAGCATAAAAACATTTCTTCTTTTATGATAATAGAAATGAAATTTATTAATTAAAATATTCCTTAAATTTTGTTATTATTAAGAATTGTACTTAAGTGTGAAAAGTCTATTTGACGTTTTTTTATACGTGCACAATAGTAGTAAACGTTTGTATATTCATTCTTAGTTCCTCTCTTTTTTTAATTGCCGGACAGTTGTGAGAAAGAAGAGTGAGTAATGTGTGTCTTCTGATTTTTTTTAATGTCTGGACAGACGATTCGTATACTCTTTCTTTCATTGCATGAGGAGACAAACAGGTAAGAGAGTCACGAAATGCGTGCCAAAATGGATGAGACCCTCTGAAGGGGTAAAGCAACACCAACGCGTATTTATGTACTTTAACGACTAATAATAAGAACAACGTTAAGTATTTTTTATCTTCTGCTTTGTCAATAAATAAAATTCTGTATTTATTTGATCCTCGAATACGTCCACATATGACAAAAATATATAAGCCAATTATATAATTCAAAAAGATTTTCTATTGATTAATTCGTAAATATAAGTGTTATTATCATTGGCTCCTAAAAGAATATAGGTGTGTGTAAAATCGGATTTATTAAGCAATCAAATATTGAAAAATTCGACACTCGGAATTCGAACACGTCTTGCAGGTTTAAATTTCAGCAACGATGTTCGTTTCCCTACCTGTACAGTGACGGAAAAAGGTAAACAAACGCCCAAAAGCGGATTGAAACAGAGAAGGAGAATTTTTAGAAACGAATCGAAATATTAAGGAACCGATAAAAAATATTACAATAGAAGTTTGCTGAAATGTTAATGGCTACCCGTCTGTAAAACCTTTGTCAAAAAAATGAAGAAAAGGACCTTAAGCAACTGCGATATGTTTCTACCAATGAATGTTGATTATTCCATGGCGATAAAATGTGACAAAGGAGGAAATTATATCAATATAAATTAAAAAGAAACTTGTCATTAAATAAGAAAGAACTGAAATATTTGAAACAGATGATGAGAAAAGGAAGCTTGAAATGTTAATGGGCACAGGTCTCATAGGAAGTAAAAGAAACTGAAGAAAGAAGCCACTAATCTATTTGACAAAACTGTGTAAATGCTTAGAAAAACAAGTACCACAAATACAAAAGTGAAAACAAAAGAAGAAAGTAAGCTGTAAAAAGCCATGAATTTGAATCGTATGGGACAGAGTGAGGGAGAGAGAGAGATAGAAAGAGAGAGAGAAAAATCATCATTGATTGATTTCACTCTTCCTTAAAAAAAATCATTTGACCAGTAGTTCTCTGGAATTCATATATTTCTCTGTGCATAACCAAGTGTACTGTGTTAGGTATTTTCTCGAGAATATCTTTCTAATTCATATCTGCATTTAATGTATGATGTTATCCTTGCAGGTATGCATATGTATTTGCCCGAAATGATGAAAGCAAGGCAACTGAAATCCGGTTAAGGACATGTAAGAATATTAAAAAGAAAAACTCGCCTAAAGAAGCGAAAATTGAGAGAACGTCGGAAAGTAACCGGTGGATCTATATTTAAGAACTTGTTTAGGACGTCGATATATATATATATATATATATATATATATATATATATATATATATACGTAAGTATCTACCTGGATATCCGCTGGGGTCGATATTTATTAGACAAAGACAAATTCTGTGCAAGTAAAATCTATAAAGAAATTGATAATAACACACAAAAACGTAAACAGCTCATGAGAAGGCTACAATAGCCATCGCTCTACGACATTCATTCATGCATATATTTATCATGTAAGTAATGGTTTTTTGCACGTGAGTTAAGAATATATTACAAGTATTCCTACGATATATTCAAAGTTATCCAATAATTGATCGATCACCCATGCAAAGCCATCGTATAATTGATCGATCACCCATGCTTTCACACAGCAAATTAAAGTTAACGATTTTCAATTTGTTTTGCTATTTTTAGTTTTATTGAAAGAGTTCCAAAAATAGACGCAAATTAACTTGTATTCTTCGAGCAGTCAAGTCGATCACGGAAAAATGGCTTCTTGTAATAGTCAAGTGATTTTCTTTCCTCCATCTTTCCTTTTTTTTTACTTTCTTTCCAACATCTCTTCGTCTGCCCTCTCAATCCTTATTGCCTACGACCCTCACATCGTAACACAAAATCGAACATTTAAAAATAAACACGCTCGTATTTTTTCTTTCGCTTTTTTCTTCGTTTATTCTCATTTTCTTTCCATTCAAGATGTTCCAAAAACAGAACCCGATTACTAACAACTCGACTCTTCAGGTTAAAGTATCATCATGCTAGCTCCAAGGTACACGATCGTTTCTTAGGGAAAAAAAATCATCTATTCACTCAACAAAAGGAAGTTATATTATGATTCTTTGGCAAATTTAGCCAAAAGTTTCATCAAGTCTCCTTCTATTTACTCAACAGATCTGAAAAGATCAGGCACCACGTTTTTTTTTATGTTTTTTTTTTTTAGTTACTTTTTTAATATTCCTGTAGACACATTGTGCAGCACAGGGCGGTAACTACACCATGTAAAGCTGTTGCAGTTTCAATATTTGCCTCTGCTACTATGACACTGTCAGCTCTGTCTTCGGGCAGAGAGCACTAACCCAGTCGTGGTTCCGCCGAAGGGTAGAATCACGACTGGGGAAAGATAGACAGATATTTTTGGCCTGGCTATATGGCCGGGAAGACCCACATTAAAAAGACCTTGGGTCACATCACGCCTTAAGTGGGAAGGTGGGTAAATGCTGTTTCAGTATCAAATTAATTTTTACATATCCGAATATGCTAACCGAACCCTACCCCACTTCTAGATAGGTTGTTCCCAAACATTTTCTCTGGGTCGCATTTTTTTAATTATAATTTGTTTATGTCTCACCAAATTTTATGTGATAAGTTCACTTAGAAATGAAAGGCAACGAATAATTGTGCTTTAAGTATAACACAAATAAGCTATGATTAAAGTACAAATTTAATGAAAGGTCTGAGCATGTTTTAGATGGGTTAAAGGAAGGTAACTATTATAATTATTGATACTGGGACTCACGCATGCAATTACAAGTAAATCAATATTTCAAATTTTGAAATCATATGAATTTTTAAAATTCTTCATTAATCTTTGTCTTTCAATCATTCTGCCTCACTCTCTCCTCTTTCGCCACACCGTTTGAGAAACATTGCACGAAATGAATTGTCTTAAATGTATTGCTTTTAAGTATTGGAAAAAGAGTGGGATTGTGCCTTTCCCAAATCGATGAGTGCGAAATGATCTTTTGTAATGGATATAGAATGGTTATAGAACCATTGCTTTCAAGTGGAGATCGATCTCGGTTTCTATATCCTGCTTTCTTTGTGTTTAACAGTTACTACACTGGCGCCTACTTTTCTCTAACTTTAATTCCTTTTATATGGACGTGTTAAATGGCGCAAACTGAAATTGTCGAATTAGGTTTAAATATAACTAAATTTCGTGCTAACGCTTTTTTAAAAGACATTAATTCAATTTACTTTATTATCTGTTCTACTGTCAGTCATCTTAGGCATGGAATTATTACTGAAAATCTAAAATATTCATATAAAAACGTGAATGAGTTCAGCTCTGGTTTTTCCCCTGAATTGTTATAAACACATTTAAATACACGAGTAAAAAAGAAAAAAGAGCCAAACAAATTTTGCTAAAATTAATGCTTTAGAATAAAGTCGAGTTGAAGGGTTAGGTGAGTAAATAGCGTTGCGTTTTTGACCAATTTTCACGTGAATCATTTTTATGAACTCGTTTTAGATTTCTCTGATACTAGAAAATTTCTTTGTGATTGGATTTTCCTTTAACGTTAAAGTAAAGTTGAACTTGTACTTTTCTTTGTTTTGTGTTTTTTGTGTGTGTTGGTTTGATTTTTGGTGCTTTTTTTGTTTTTGTTTTTTTTTTAAGATGGTCGAATAAGAAGATAAATTCGACCTTTTCTGAAATGGATTTTGGAAAAAAAGACCAAGAATATAAAAGAAAGATAGAAAAGTAACACCAACTGAAATTAACAAGAAAGCGACAAACAAGGGATCTTACTCTTTTTTAAAAAATTAAAATTTAGTGCATTATGAACGTCGCGAAATTCGTGTAACAGGTCAACCAATCTACTGACTTTATAAGGGAAGGTGGGTTGCTGGTTGATTTGCTTGAATTGAAAGCCACTGAAAAAAAGGTCTTTGTTATCGATACAAAATCAATGTGATTAAATCATTATCGAGTTAAAAGGTTAACTTATTACATGCTGTAAAAATATGACTTTTTTCTTTTTCTTACTGCTGGTTATTAACTGTTGTAGTAACTATCAATGAAATAACAAAGAACTGAGTATCTTCTGTCTTTGGCGACATTTTATGAATCGGAACTAAATAAATAAAATGTATTAAAATAAATTATAAAAAATAAATAATAAATATTTTTTAAATCATTTCACCCCAAAAAAGGCAAAACTGCTACTGGTGCGCAGGGAATTACAGAAGAAGTAAGTGATGAGAAAGAGGAACTAGTTACAGGTGAGTCAGGGAATGAGTAAGAAAAGGATGAGAATACAGGTGTGAAGAGGGATGCCTGTGAGTTGATTGTAAAGAAAGAAGAACATGATACAAGGGTTGCCATGGAAAGGATGCGAGTCAAGAAGATAAGAGATGGTAATTCTTGGAGATTGTAGTTTTCAGGGAAGCAAGTATACAGAAGGGAAATTCACAGGCGAGAAGTAGTATTCGGGAAAGTGTTCGAGGCTATAATCAATGCTGAAATAGTTCATCATCCCACCGCCCACAAACTGTTCTCCGACAGGCAATATGGATTCCGATTTGACAGGTCCACAGCCGACCTGCTAACAACTGTAACGGAGTACATGCTACAAGCCCTTGATGAGTCTGACGAGGCTCGCGCGGTTGCTCTGGATATCTCCAAGGCTTTCGACAGGGTTTGGCACCCTGGCCTCCTATGCAAACTACGCGGTTATGGTATTACCGGTCGCCTGCTTGACCTAATCCAATCTTTCTTAAATAACCGCAAAATGAAGGTCGTTCTGAATGGGCATGCCTCTTCGTCCTACAGCACGAATGCTGGTGTCCCACAAGGCTCTATCCTGGGCCCAACGCTCTTTCTTATTTTCATCAACGACCTCCCAGATGAGATCAAGTCCCAAGTAGGCATCTACGCAGATGACACTACAATATACTCCCGCTCCAGTAAGAAACCTGTCGTGGCGGACAGACATAATCTCGCTGCTGACCTTGAGCGGGATCTACACTCTGTGGTGAACTGGGGCAAGAAGTGGCTTGTCAACTTCAATTCCTCTAAGACCAAGCTGTTGTCTGTCAACCATTACAGGCAACCTCTTCTGCCTCCCATAAGCATGGACCAGATGATTCTCCCGGAGAGTAATACACTACGCCTCCTCGGACTTACCCTGTCCTCAGACCTCAAATGGAAGCACTATATTGAATCCATAGCAAAATCTACTGCTAAGAAGATTGGGTCACTATGTCGATCCAGGATGTTTTTTCCACCTGAATCCATCCTACATATATACAAGTCAACCATCCGTCCGTGCATGGAGTACTGCTGCCATTTATGGTCAGGTGCCCCTGCCGTTCTCCTCAGTGTTCTTGACAAGCTCCAAAGGAGAGTCTGTAATGTGATAGGTACTGATCTGGCGACTCGTCTGCAGCCACTTTCCCATCGTCGAAATGTGGCCTCCCTCTGTCTCTTCTATAAATACTTTCATGGCTTCTGCTCGGATGAGCTTAAGTCACTGATGCCTCCTCAACAGGTGTTTACCCGTGCAACCAGACTGGCAACTGGGTCCCACCCATTCACAGTCAGGTTAGCCAAACGCAGACGACAATTCTACTCCTGCAGCTTCCTCTTTCGCACTTCCCGCCTGTGGAACTCACTCCCGTATTCTTGCTTTCCTGACGGCTACGACCTCCAGAAATTTAAAAGCAAAGTTAATACTCACCTACTAACCACTGGACTCTAGCTCTCTCCCCTCCCCTGTATAATCTTCACGTTCTCTCCGCCCATGTATCTGTCATTGCACATGCTTTCTCAGCTTTCTATTGTTCCTTTCTAACTAGCTTGTACTCCTCACTCTTTTCTAATTAATCCTTCTGCATTTATGTAACCCCCTGCACATCAGTGGCGTTTCTGCCTTGCTCGGGGTGAAATGATTAAAAAAAAAAAAAAAAAAAAAAAAAAAAGTACGAGCAAAGAATTAAAATAAATCAGAAAAGACAAATAATAAATAATATGTATTAAAGTAAATCATAAAAAATAAATCATATGTATTAAAATAAATCATAAAACACAAACGAATACATGTCACAACCTAATATATTGAATGGTCGAGTTTAGATGTCAAAGACTAGATGAGCGAGACAACATTGTGACGTCGTAGTTAATACGGATGTGTTTACAAGAGATGCGTTTTATTGCAGATGACTAAAGAAAATGTTCAATTTTAATATGCATTCGAGAGAAATATTTCTAAGCAAGTTGTGACATTATCAGTTACTTGTCTGCTGAGTGTTTAGCCTAAAAAAGAAATGTTTTAATTTCATTAGTTTTTATGTTCTTAATTGCAATAGGCTATTTTTTCGGCGGGTCGAAGTCGTCAAATTGGAATTGGAAGTAGAATTGTAGTTAGTTAAAAAAAAAAACAACCACAATTTTCCTTATTGTACGACTTGCGAATTCAACATAAACGTTAAACGAGTCAATATTTCCTCCTTGTATAAGATTCTTTTATTGACTTAACTCGGCAAGTTTTCTCTTTACTTAATCTGAAAAAATATTTAGCCTATCAAATGCACAGTCACAAAATCCTGTAAAATAGTTGGTAAAAATCAAGACCTACGAAACCATCCACATTCCTTCTTTGTACAAGGGCATCATTTGATGAATATTTTTTTCATCTATAGAATCTTCACTAAATGCCCGACAAATGTTTGTCAGACTTCAAACTTCTAAGATATAACATTCGTTACGATAGTTTCCCACAAAAGTAATTAAAACTCTATGAGCTCCTAAACCAAAAAATAAAAAAATCTTTAAATGGCAGGTGTATCGAAAATAGTAACAGCCTACAAATAATAACAAAAAACTGTGATCAGAAGAAAATTTAAACGTTATCAAACTGAAAATATAAAAGAGTCCTTCTTCAAGTACAAAATATTTATAACATCATGCCAAGTATAACATAATCCATTAAAATCATAAGAGCACTACAAGCACTGCAGTTGTAGCAGCAGTTGTGTGTCTTGGGCAAGATAACCTGACGGAGCCCATCCTTCTGTAAGATGTTTTCCTTCTAGACTGATTGTTGCTTCAAGGTAAGGAGGGTACTATTTGCTCTTCGATTTAAGTCATAGCCGTAGGAATTTAGACTCGGGTCTTTTCCCTTGGGTATTCATGAACGAAACAGGATGAAATGTGAATTGAAAGCAGCATACCAATATCTCTTTCTCTACCAATAAACGTTACTCTATCCACACATCCAAACACTCATGTTCGAATAAAAAAAAACAGAAGGAAAAAGCGGAAAAACAAGAAAAAAATGAGTGTAAAAAAAAAAATGAAAAAAAAAAATTAAGAATATAAGTTCTTCCTTGCTTTGTTTCTCCAATAATTTTCTTCGGTTTTATCTTACAACCAACCTTCTTTATTTTTCTAGCTTGTCTCATTTAATTTTTAAAATGTCTTCCCATTCTTTTTTCAACAATGCTTGAATGGAGAGACAATAAATGATAAATATCTGCAGTCGCTAACGATGCATATCTTCTCTATTAATATGTGAATTTACGAAGTCTGCTTACCGTTCGTTCTTCGTCTTTCCCTTTGTAACAAACCAGAATCATTATTTTATCATCCTTATCCATGTCAGAATATTTTTCGTCACGGCAACCAAATAATACATAAAGTTTCGGGAAAAGTTGAACCGCTTCTCGCTGATATTTTTTTCACTTATATTAGAAATTATTTTCTTATGTTGAAACTGGTTTCTTATGTTGAAACTGGTGCAGTGGATGCAAGAACTCTTTATGTTTACTTGTCCCACACTTTTTCTCTTTCATTCCGACTTTATTCGTGCCATCTAATGACCTTTTTTTTATCGATCTTTTCTTTTTTCCAGCTATGAATTAAATAACAGAATAGATTGGGTTCTATAGACTTGGTTGGCAACCACTCTACAGCAGGAAGTAATGGTCACCTTCTACGGGAAAATCTTCTGCCCAATCAGTTATGTCTCTTTCGAGACATAGTCGCCCAAGCGTGTATCACATATACCACTTAGCTAACTGTTTTAATAGGTTTCTGGGAAGCAATGAAAACACGTGACAACATAGGTAACAAGCTTTCTGATCAAGTTTTGGTTGATAATGGTGTAAAGCAAGGGTATATAACAGTACTGACATTTTTTGTTTTATACTTAGCCATAATGTACTTGTTGGTCATTAAAAGATGCTCATAAATGTCAACTTCAAATATCGAATATTTAGTAAAATGTTAATGGTTGGCTGCCAAAACAAAGCTATTGTCATCACTGTACAACTGACGATTATGATTTTTGTTCACTCCCAGAGTGAAAAGCAACATCTTATGGATTTTAAGCTTCCATCGCTTAAAAAAGACCGCCACAGTGTACCAACCTTCTCCAGAAAAAAAACTTTCTCCGAACCAAGTATTTATTTATATGTCCAAAAATTGCAGAACATAGAAAACTTAATGTATTTAGGTTAGTACCACAAATATGACAAATACTCTTGATGGTAAAATCTTCCTCCAAAGATCAATAATGCTTTCAGAAAAACTGGATGCACATTTATGGTACCAGCATGGAATAATTACGATTGAGAATGAAGTTGAAAGTTTACTGTATAGTATTTTGTCTTCATTGTTGTATGGATGTATGACCTGGGTTACTTACCAGTGGTGCATGAAAAGGCTGGAGCGATTTCACTAACAGCGTCACCGCCGTATATTGATTGCCTGGTTACAAATGTATGTCAATGACGCTGATGTCTTGAAACGCAGTCAGTCTATCAGTGTAAAGTGTTTAGTACTTCAACGCCAGTTGCAATAAAGTGGTTATGTTGTCATGACGATAGGATTCCTGAGCAATTTATGTATGGTGAGTTGACCGAGGGCAAAGCAATAGTGCACTGGCCGAAATTCAGGTATGAAGATAGCATAAAGAACACACAGAAGAAGGTCAACATCATGCAAAATGAATGCAAAATCCTGGCTCTAAATTGTCTATTCAGAAAGAACGTAGAACGCAATAATAAAATAGACCTTGAACAGAATTGTGTTTCACGTGAAAAACTCAAAAGGGATATTCGTAAATTTGTTAATGTCAATTTCCTTAAGAAAGTTACATTAACACATTAAATCGCATAATCTGTTAACATGTTACGAATGTGATCACATATTTCTAAATAGAACAAGCCTAAAAATTATGAAGACGTCAAAAAAATGTGGCATTTATGTAACAACTCTTGCAAAACACTCTTAATGTTATCGCATCTAAGCAAAAGAATTTAAAATCATAGCAGGACTTAAAAACCACGCACGCGTTGCATATATGCAAGGATGGCTCAAGCAATGGCATTTCATTAAATCGAGTTGCAGCGATCACACGCACACACACACACATTCATACACACATACATACATATATATATATATATATATATATAATTAGTTAATTATTCAACTCAGGCTACGAAAAATCCGTCAAACAAAGCAATATTTGAAAAAAAAGTAAATAAAATATGAAGATGCCTTCAAAAGAAATCGGCCATAAGAACATTTTAGAATAAAAATCACAAACAAGCAGACAAATAAAAAACAATAGCAGAAATCAAAACATTCAACCCACCATTTAACTTAGAAGGACAAATATTTTTAAACTAATCGATATACACTTTCTAAAAAGCTCAGAATTAAACAAAATTTTCAATAGGAATTCAATCAAACTGTGTTATAGTTGTATTAGTAATTTAGAAAATTACATAAAAAAATCAAAACGCCAGTAAAACAAATGATAACTTATTAAAAGGGAATGAAACTGTAGGGACAAAAATAAATGCCAACTTAACGGACTTTGTAATACAAAAAGGATTATTTACAAAGCAAAGGTACATAACATAAATGGTCAAAGCAAAACATAATTAGAATCTACTAAAGAGTTTTAAAGTCATTTGGAATAACCATCAATCTACATTTAAAATGGAAACCCTAAAGAACTGTACAAAACTGGCTAGCCACGCGTGGAAATTAAAATTCAAGTATAGAAAAGACCCCAAAATAACTTGGAGCATAGTAAAAACAGCCAAATCTTACAACGGTGGTAAAATATACAGATTATTCCAGAAGGTAAAATTGGCTATTATGTTGTTCCCAGACAAAAATGAACTACTAAATGAAAGAACAGCAATTATGTCCAAGTGTAACCATAACAAATACCTACTAGGATCATGCAATCATGGATGAAAGTGTTCTAAGACCCTAAAGTAATTTCTCCTAATTTTGAAAATTGCGCGTTCATAAACGACTTCTGTTATGTGAGCGTTTGAAATATGGTAAATTCAGTTATTGTAAATTGCTTGAAAACACTGAAAGGTAGAATGTCACGAAATAACTCGTTTCAAAATGAAAAATATAGAATTTGTTGGGGCGTCCGAATCGGGTGAGGGTACCCATCAGATATAGGCAAATTAATGTCTAAATATTAGTGTATGTATATATGTGTGTGTATGTATATGTGTATATGTATGTATATATATTTGTGCGTATGTGTGTATGTGTGTATATATGAGTGTACATCTGTCCTTTTGTACTAGTAGACTATTGATATTTGCTTTACTTACTGATAAGTATGCATTTGTATTCATTTACTTGTATGTGTGTATGTCTTACATGTATGTATGTATGCTTTTGTATGGGTATTTGTGTGTATATATATGTATATGCATGTGTGTATATGCGTATGTATGTATATGTGTGTGTATATGTGTATATATTCATGCTTGTATGTATGTATGCTCAGATGTCCATGAATGCACATATATATATATATATATATATATATATGTGTGTGTGTGTGTATGTTTGCGTATGTGTGTATATGTATATGTGTGTATATATACATATACGTATGTATTTGTATGTGAGTGTATATGTGTGTGTGTGGGTATATATATGTATATTTGTATATTTGTGTATATATATATATGTAGGTGTATATGTATTTATGTATGTACGTATGTAGATAGATAGATAGATAGATAGATAGATAGATATATAGATAGATAGATAAATAGATAGATAGATAGATAGATAGATAGATAGATAGATAGATAGATAGATGCTGTCTTGGGTTTCACGCTTTTTTGATTGTCTAACAAACCGTTTTAATCTTTTATTTAAAATACTGGATATATTCAGAGATGCGTATATTGATGAATTTTTGTGAAGGTGGGATGAACTGTGGGAGGAATATTTTTTGTCGTGACGCCTTTTATATAAACACAGACATAAATTAACACTTGTACAACCATTGACGTGCGCAGAGACACACGCACACGCGAGCTAAATAACTGGGGCCCACAGTCATAACTTCATATGAACGATATGGAGCTTAGCATATATATGTATATGTATGACGTTTTGCACATGCATACACATTTAACTTTAGCTTGTGTTTTTGCGTAAGTATATATTTAATTCTGTTTATATGTTCATGCATTGAAATATGATTATGTCTATCCCGACCCAATTCATCCAAGGCCGGTAACGTTATGAATTCGCCTTGACTGTATCCAATATGTAGCAATTTAGTCTGTTTAAAAGTTAACGGACAAACTGACAAGTCGATAACGGCTAAATTTTGTAATTTGTGTATGTATATATGTGTGGGTATATTAATCTGTATATGTATCTATTTGCTAGTGTTTGTGAATATGCTCGTCTATTTTTCCATGCGTGAATGTTTGTAATTACGAAATTGTTAAACTAAAAAAAATTTTTTTATAAATTTTGCCACAAAATAAAGTAGATATAATAGATAATCAATAATTGCTGATCTCAATTTAATCAAATTTTAATACCAATGCCCACCAAGATTAATTTTAAGTTTGCCCACATATTCTCCAAATTAAAAGTTGTATTACTCTGATTGGTCCACATTGTACATACAATAATGCCTCCCTGATTAAAGGTGTTTTGCTTGTTTTTAACCCTTTAAAACCATTCAATTTAAAATAACCACATCACTTGACAAGACACAAGAAGTGTCGAAACAATATATATATATGTGGAGGAATGGTGGATTTTGAAAAAATAGTTGCTACTCACGCATTTACGCATCGTTCATTCAGTAATTAATTTAAACACTCTCGGCTACTGGTATATGTTTACATTGTTTATGACACGCTAAAGTCATTCTTCTTTCACCGAGCATCAATAGCTCAGAGGTAGAATTATCGACTGATGTCAATTCGGTCGGCTTTCAATCCTAGCTAGAAGCATTCGGATGTCTAATTGTACTGATGAGCTGTGATATAGCGAAACATCTGTCTGCGGATAAATATATATATGTGTGTGCGTGTGTGTGTGTGTGTGTGTGTGCGTGTGTGTGTGTGTTAGAGAGCATATCTTAATTCAAGCATGTTTTATCAAATAATATAAACACATTTTGTCTATTTTATAATAATCATTTCCAGTTCTCTAATCAGCTTCTTGATGTTAAGTTAAAATTCATCAAGGAAGGCACCGTAGCTTTTTCTTAGAGACGAACTTTAGAGGTCCTTTAATATCATCATCAAATATGTATTGCAAAGAATAACTTGTAATTGTGATCGATTTGATGGTGATTTAAAAAATACGCGTGCTTTTGTGTTGTGATTAATTTAAATTTATCAGTTGTAGCCATTGTGTTTTTCTTTCTTTTCTCTTGTCTTTTTTTTCTACATTTTCAAAACATGCGTTAAGGCAGAGCTAATTAGAAATGGTAGAAAAGCAAAATAGTGTGTGTGTGTGTGTGTGTGTGTGCGTGTGTGTGCAAAAGAAAGTGATGAAAAATACAATTTTTCAAAGTTCTGCCAAATTGCCAAACATCAGATTTTATGGGGAGAAAGGTTTTTTTGAGACCGAGAACCTTTCGACACCCTCTTGTATAACAAATTTACACCCGAATTATCCAGTATTATGAGTTGATATCAGAGAACAGTCATACGTTTTCACTTTTGTCGATTTCTTATAATTTACTTCTTTGACATTTTAATGGCCATTTCGTTAACGTGTTTTCCACATTTATTTGTTTGCCTCGTTATTGTTGCTCACCTGTAGCCGTTTTTGTTAGTCTTGTTTCAAACCTGTCAAGGTTAGAATAAATGAACATTGACTTGAAACATGAAAATTCATTGATCTATTCTGGCAGCATCTTCTTAAATCTGAGGTTACATTTAGCCGAGCTGTTTTCCGACACACCTACCACCTGGCATTGAATTATACCAGTAAGTGCGGAGGTAGAACAACCGATAATGGTTGACTGGTTGGTAGCATTGTGAGAACTGAAGCTGATGGGTAACAAAAGTTAACGTTCAAGGTAAAGATAAAATTATGAAAAATATGGAAAAAGAAGGAAACAGACGTGAATGAAGCAGTTACTAACAAGAAAGAAAGAAAGAAAGAAAGAAAGAAAGAAAGACTTAAAAAGAAAATAATAAAAATAGTGAAATTGATGCAAAAATGTAGAGAGTGGTAGTAGAACGCAGAAAGATTTTCAAAAATGAAGTTATTTCTAATATAAAATGTCAGTGGTGTAGATAGCCATGAGAATTACGGTAAAGAATCTATTTCTATCCAAACTGAAATCTACTATGACGCAGCAAATTTATTTCGAAAGATAAGATCACTTAAATGAATACATTTCGTGATATAAACAGAAACTCAAAAAATGAATAATTATTCTTTGGTAATTATTGGGATCAAGAATATCACAAGAATATTATTTGAGAAAATTATGTAATCCCAAGAACGATTGCACGTCTTGAAATATCCCGTATATTTTCGCGTATAAGACCTTTATATCCCAAAATCACCCTTAAGATTTAGGTATCGTCACATACTAAAAAAGAGACCTTAAATTCTGAGGTTAACCTCGACCTCGGTCTGATAAACAATAACGTACATGAAAAGACCCAAGTTTATCAAATAAACTTGTAATAAAAGTAATAAAACTGCTTCTACCTTATATATTACTGGCATAACTTCATAATAAATTGCCTATTCAAAGAATAACTCCATATCAATGAAATCAACCTTTATCTATGCAAACTTAGCTGAGAAAATGTAAACATCGAGTTATGATTACGTTCTCAGCAACTTTTATCTTTATCTAAATTTTCAATAATCATCATGATAGTGTTAATTATGGCAGTAATAAAATTTAGGATAACATAATATTAATTTCTCATTAAAAATTCATTATCATTTTGCTGCTAAATGATAACACAATTTAAGATTGTCTACAACCTTTGTTTTTTAAAGGAAGTTAATGGCAGGCTGTTTGTAACTGTTTAGATATAGAAAAGGAAGAAGAATCAGTATTCACAAGAGATCACCTGATGAAACGTAATCAAAACATTGGTTTCACTTTCAGGCCACGTGTGTAGGAATTGTTTTGTTATTTCGTTTATTTTGCATTTCTAAGGATACGGTCAGTAACAATATTTCCAAGCAGTCGTCTTATACTAGAGGTATTGAATAAATTCATGAAAATTTCGTATATCTTTTACCTCGTTTTATCTAAAAGTCGTCTAATATACGAAATTATACGACACTTACTACTAACAAGCATATCAAAGTACAACTCAAACAAATCGTACATAGAAAAATAAGAAACTGTAAAAAGTAAAAAGGATGCTAGAAATAGAGATTTTTAAGCAAATTAAATGGATCAAGAATTTTATTTGCGCTTTTGAAGGTGGTTGAAAAGATGGTACTATTCTTGCCTATAAACTCACTTAAAGTAATGTTATATATTTCATATATTTCACGTACCCCTCAGCTTTGGGTTACAACATTTTGGAAAAAATCTATCGTGTATAATACTCAATTTAATTTTAGAATTTGAAGAGATTAGATATAATATGTCTTCAGTATCCGATTCGTACAGACTTTATAAGAATTTATATAGTTTACATTATGTTATAAAATATCCATTTGCGTCGTATTTGAAGCAAAGGTACAGACATGTTTATTACAAAAAGTAGTAGGCTTGCGTAGAAATACGTATTTCTTACGGTCTTAAGGTTTGACTTTAGGAGTGTAGTTTGTCAGAGCACTTGCTTTCCTATTAATGTGTGTTTCCACTGCTAAAAAATACACACCATTTGCCTTTTGGTTTAATGAGTTGTCTTATTTTGACCATCTTGTACACGAATGAAAATAAGTCTCCCCAACGACTCATGACCAAAGTTGGAAAGGGGATGACCTTTGTCACCTTATGTTAAATTCGAGGCAAAGAACCTGTCGCCGAGCTTCGCCTTATTTTTCAAGGAACATATGACCTCAGGGCTATTTATAATAATGGGCACAGCTGCTTTGCCTCCATTCATAATTTGATTGGTAATCTTACAGAATTCTTGGAATCTAATTTTTTTCTTTTGGATAGATACACTTTGCTTTTTCCAGACAGTGATTGCAGGCAGTTCTGAATGCCGTAAGAGTTGAACTACACTGCTCATTGCGATAAATATAGAAGGAGTGGTTACAGTGAGCTAAATAAGTTCACTAGGATTTAGGATAATTCCAAGTTCATATTTAAAAAAAACAATCACTGTAATTTTGTTTGAGCCATTGGCTTTCTTAGGGTCAATGTTTTTAATAAGTCTCACCGTGCTGTAATGATTGTGCTCAGTGTGACATGGGAAGTTGTGGGGGTCGTGAATGTTTTTTGTCATCCAACGTTGGGTTAGAGGAGAAGATGTTCACTTTCTCTGTCAGTCTAAGCCCATTTATAATTAAGAAAGCATGCTTCAGGAAGGTTGGGAGGGGAAATTTCATCATGTATTGTCGAAAGTTGTCCCAGTTTAACTTCATCAGGTATATCAGAAGTTTGGATTTGGTATCAATCTGGACACTGATTAGAGAATGGTCCGACGTGCCTAAGGGGTGGCTAAAACTTTTTCTATGCATTTATCAGGGTAGGACGTTAGAACGTGGTCAGGAGATTTGCCTGATGTCCCGTCGCGTCCAGGATACTGGTAGGTTATTCGATGATATAGGTTAGTCCATATATATATATATATATATATATATACTGTTAAATATAAGAAACAATGAATGTCTATTATGTTTCATCATGAGCCGTTCTAAACGTCGTATTTTGGCTTTAATTTCAGTTGAAAATAAAGACAAAAATTCTCCAACATTAGGATATTTTTTATTAATTTGCTTTTAACCTTTCGGCTCACATGAGCCATCTTCCATTGATATTTCTTGGTGTTAGGATTATTTAATGTTGCGGCATCATTTAACTTAAATTTAGTGTATCGAGGCAGCAAATAATTTTCTAATCATATACTGTTAAATATAAGAGACAATGAATGTCTATTATGTTCAATCATGAGCCGCTCTAAACGTCATATTTTGGCTTTAATTTTAGTTGAAAATAATGACAAAAATTCTCCAACACTTGCATAATATTTTATTAATTTGCTTCTAAGCTTTCGGCTCACATGAAAATTATTTAGTTTAGAAAATTTAGTTTGGGACGGATAACAGGAGAAAGCATGTTAAGAGGTATTATGGATAGAAAGATGTGGAGGGTCATGATCGCTTACGTCCTGAAGGGATACGGCACATAGAAGAAGCTCAAAATTATCAAAATATATTAAGACAAGCGAAGTTTTATTTTGGATTCTTGAGCGAATATTAAAGTTTGTCTGCAGTTGCTGAAAAGGAATAGATTTGAAATAAATATTGAAGTGAAATAATGAGTAAAATAAAGAAAAAATGTTCTGTCAGGAAAAGGCGAATCAAAGAAATTGCGAAAGGAAGAAAAAAATGAGATTTTTCAAAGAAAAATAAAGGAATGGCGCGGAAGATTCGTTGATAGAAATGAGGAAATAAAAAACTCACATGTGAACGAAACTAACACAGAAGTTGAAGTTAAGAGTTTATCGAAATAAACGTTTGAGGAAAACATAAAAGGAATGAAAATACGAATGAAGGTAAATACGTGGGAGTGGCACTGATGTTGCGGAAGTTTCTTTGATCGATTCCTGGCAAATATTTCGATTTAGAAAAACATATTGTCATCAGCAGCAGTAGTATCACTATCAACATCATCAGCATAATGAAAAACAACAGCAGAATAAGAAAAAGATCAGATAAAACATGCAAATGAGATCGAGGAAAAGTACAAATGTGAAGAAAGGGAATAAAAAACAAAATGTAATCAAGGAAGAAGCGGCGCTTTTGTTAAAGAAACAATGGATCCCAAATAGAGTTTAACAAATAAATTAGTTTTTTATGTAAATGTCATAGCGGAAATCAAATAAAGGCAAAGAAACGAGGAAAAATCTTGATGAAAGGAAACAAGGGAGAAAATGTCACATCTACAAGAATCGAAAATACTTATGAGAAGTGTATATATGATAAGTGTATATTAAAAAAAACACAAGGAATCTATTCAAGTGAGTGCACAAATTAATAAATCAAAAGCAAAAAAAGTCTAATAGAAAAAATTGAAAAAGTGGTTCCAGAAATATATCTAAAACCGTATCGGAGATGACAAAATAAATTTTGAAAACTAACATTTTAATCAAATACGTGAATGCATGTATCAATATTCCTATGTTCATACTGTCTCTGATATTTATGAAATTTACACTCTAAATATGATATATTTTAAACAATATTTACATATAAACGCGCAAAACACACACACACGTCCATCTAATATTCAAACTTGTTTCATCGAATAATATAAACATATGTATATTTATTTGTTGTTATCTGTGTAACCCATCCCTGCGGATGATCTCAGAGGTAATTCAAAGTACTTGGGTAGAAAAAACTACGCCGCCTTCCTTGATGAGGTTCATCTTAACATCAAGAAACTGATTAGAGAACTTGAAAGGTTTAATATATAAATGAATATACATAATAGTCTATATTATTCAAGGAAACATGTTTTTAATGAAGATATATGACCCACTTGAGAATGGCTAAAGCAGTGGATGAAAGCGCTTGGAACAATAAAAACTATCAACAGTTTTTATATATTCTTTAACTCCTAAAAAACGAAAAATGCTAGAATGCTGGAAAAACTCAATAAATGATCGATTAAATCATCCTCGTCGGCCATATTCAATAAATGATACTTTTAGAAATGTTTCTGTCCAAATGTACGTGAATCAATTCAGTTCTTTTGTTTAACAGATTAAAATTATAAACAAAAGAAGGGAATTGATGACGACATGTTAACAGAGAAAAAATATTAACAACTTTCCACTTTTTGTTTTTATTAATTTGTCTATTTTTAATCTATTTTTTATCTATTATTATTTTCTAGTTTTCATTTTATACATGTGTGTGTGTGCGTCTGAATGTGTGTGTGTGTCTGTGTCTGTGTCTGTGTTTGTATGTGCGTGTACTTTTAGTCTAAACAATTTTTCACTTTAACTGAACGCATGCTTCGACACATTGTACTAAAACTAACAACACTCGGATGTGGAGCGTTTTACGATTAAGAAAATAACTTGCTTGTCAAAATAATTTTTATCAGTAAAACTACTGAAAAGTATAACAATCTTGATGCCAGAGATTATCATTACTTAACATTTTATATATATATATATATATATATATATATATATATATATATATATATAGTTGTGAGTTTGTGACCCTGGGTTTCACGCTCTTGCGATCGTCAGACAAACTGATTAAATGTTTTAAAAAATTGGATATATGTAGGGCTGCGTACATTCGTGTATTTTTGTGGAAGTGGAAGAAAAATTTGTCGTCGTGACAGACGCAGACATATATACACATTTGTACACCCATTGACGTGCGCAAAGACACATATGCACACGCGCGCCCTTCTACCAGGGTTCATACAAACATATATGCGAACCGTATGTGGCTTGGCATATATATGTATATGTGTGCCGTTGCGCACATACATACGCATACGGTTAGTGTATTCGAATCTGTTTACTGAGTATGTAATGCTTTCTCTTTTGCTGGTTAGACTTAACTAGGGGAATTGACATTTTCTTTTTTTTTTTTTGGTTTTTGTTTACAGGACAACTTCTTTGAACTAAGTATATATTAAATATTTGTTCTTTTTTCCACCCCTCTCTCTCTCTCTCTTTTTTTTTTTTTTTTTTTTGTATATACGGGATGTTAACAACCCGGTAAGATAAAGAAGAAAAAGAAACTTGCAAAGGGCGGAGGAACTCTTGATGAGTCAACGGCCAGAAAACTAGAGTTGGTGTCTCAATAAACCACCGTTGCGAAGGCAACAGGATACCACTACACTATCTCTACCCTGCGTAAAATCATGGCTATACGACGAATACATATTAAACCTAAAGAGAGCAATTCCTCGCCCGGTAAGAACCGACATGGGCAACATGTGTCACCTGACCGTCATCCGGCGACTGTTAGCAACAACGGCATAAAAGCGACAGTTTTTCCTAAAATATGTCCCTCGCCCGGGAAGGAACGACATGAGCAACAGGTGTCTCTGGACCTTTACCCTGCGACTGTGCGCAACAAAGAAAAAATTACCTTGGGGTCATGGAACGTCAAGACGTTAAACAGCTGCGGACAACTAGATAATGTCAAGCAGGAAATGAACAAACTAAAAAAAAAGACTTCAGCAGCGATAACCATAGGATAATATATGCCGGAGGCAAAAATAATAAAAAAAAAAAAGGAGTCGGCTTAATACTGGACAAAGAAATGAAGAAATGTGTCTTAGGATACTGCCAGTTCTCCGAAAGAGTTCTCCTTGTCAAACTGAAAAGAAGACCGTTCAACATAGCAATTGTAGTCATCTATGCACCAACAACACAAAGAAGTAGAATCTTTTTATTCCACTCTAGAGAAGGCCAAGGCTCAATGTAAAAGCCAAGAAATCAGGATCATCATGGGAGATTTGAATGCCAAAGTAGGCAAAGAGAGGGAAGGTATGACAACTGGAAACTTTGGGTTAGGAACGAGAAGAAAAATATGTGCAATGGTACATAGCAAATCACCAGGTAATAACTAACAGCTGGTTTCAAGAACACCCACAACGTCTATGGACATGGAGAAGCCCAGGAGGTGACACGAAAAACCAAATAGACTACATAACCATAAACAGCAGATTCAGAAATGCAATAGTTCAAAGCAAAGCCTATCCAGGTGCTGACTGTGGAAGCGACCACGTCCCAGTCATCTGCAAATTAAAAGTGAAACTCCGGTGATTGAAGAAGCCTAATGCAGCACAAAAACTCATATACAACGCACTCGTGAATGACCTCAAACTACATTCACTAGCAGCGTGAAAACCAAATACAAAGAACAAACTAGGAAAGGACACTCAAAATGAGACGCGCTAAAGGAAGCAATAGTGACATCAGCAAACAACATTGCCCTAAAGGAAATTGAACGTATAAAGAAAAACGAGTGAATGACTGAAGAGATTCTGGACATGATGCAAAGGAGGCAGAAAATTATATCAAGACATGGAATAGAGTACAGTGAACTACACAAGGAAATAAGAAGAAAATGTAGACAGGCTAAAGAGAAATAGCTAAATGACAAATGTGCAGAAGTGGAGAGATTGAGCAGGAATAATAAAGCAGACATGCATAAGGAAATAAAAAACTGACAGGACAAAAACCTGCTCTTCAACAGGATGTATAAAATCTAAGGATGAAACAATCATTTTGAAGAAAGTGGAAATACTCCAACGATGGGAATAATATATAAAAGATCTTTTCCACGACAAGAGAGAGCAACTAATAATACGCAAAGATGAGGACGGACCGGAAATATTAAAGTCTGAAGTGGAATCTGCAGTAGCCAAACTGAATAGAAACAAAACAGCGGGACCAGACGGCATAGTCATAGAGCTGTTGATAGCCCTGGAAGAATTTGGTATAGAAAAAATTACTGAAATAATAAATGAAATTTATAATAGTGGGGTTATACCAGATGACCTCAGCAAGTCTATCTTCATAGCACTACCTAAGAAGCCAGGAGCAAACGAGTGCGAACTCCACAGAACCATCAGTTTAATGAGCCATATGACAAAACTGATAGTCTGAATCCTGATGAATAGAGCGAGAAGCAGAATCAGGCCAGAGATAGGACAAGAACAGTGTGGTTTCGTTAAATACACAGAAACAAGCAATGCCATATTTATGATTAGGATGCTCTCCGAAATGGCAATACAAATGAAGAAGGACATACCTGTGTTTATTGATTATGCGAAGGCGTTCGACAAAATACGCCACAAAAAATTGATGGAGATGTTCGGCAGCCTGGACATATTTGTGAAAGACTTGAGAGTAATCAAGAATCTTTACTGGCAACCGCTTGCATACGAACAGGTAACGAATTGATATACAAAGATAAAAAGGGGCGTAAGACAATGATGTATCTTTTCACCAGATCTGTTCAACTTTACAGCGAGAATATTTTGAGGACCCTAGAAGTTATTCCTGGATTCGTAATCGGAGGCCACAATTTAAACAACCTAAGGTACGCAGATGATACAGTGCTGATAGCAGACACAGAAAGGAAACTACAAGACCTCCTACAGAAGGTAGCTAAAGAAAGTAACAAGAAAGGACTAGAAATAAACTGCACGAAAACCGAATGCATGGTTATCAGTAAAAAGGATAGCTCAATATGCCAAATACAGGTCGGGGATACTAGAATCATGCAGGTATAAAAATGTAAATACCTGTGAAGCGTTATAACAGAAGACGGAAAGTGTGACACAGAGATCCGAAGAAGAATTGACATGGCGAAGGCGGCATTCCAGAAGTTGAGTAAAGTATTCAGAAACAGTACAATTTCGCTAGAAACTAGGAAGAGAGTACTGGATTGCTACGTGCTGTCCGTCCTTCAATATGGCACTGAATGCTGGACAACATTATCAAAGATGAAGGAAAAGCTTGAAGCAACTGAAATGTGGTTTTACAGAAGTATGCTGCAAATATCATAGATCGAGCATGTGAGCAATGATGAGATCTTGGAAAGGATGGAAACAAAAAAGAAAATAATACTGAGCATCAAGAAGAGACAGCTAAAGTTCCTGGGACATGCAATGAGGAAGGAGGACTTGGAGAATCTGATACTAACAGGCCAGATAGAGGGAAAAAGAGACAGGGGAAAGCAACGGATAACATATTTGAAGGACCTAATCAGGTGGCTGACGGAACGAGGATTGCATAGTGTAACAGGAGAAGGCGTGCTCAGAGCCCTCAGGGATAGGGAGAAGTAGAAAGCCATGATCGCTACCGTCCTGAAGGGATAGGGCACATAGAAGAAGAAGCGGTGTCAACGCTCGGACAGTTGTCGATTTCTTGTACGTACATATGTACGTATGATGGGGTCTGTGTGAAACTATGATAGGTAAAAATTGCTATTATTTTTAATTATTTAAGGCTGTAATGTTATTTTTTATTTTAAAGTCGGTTATTAGCTTGTTTTTTGTGGTTGCACATATTTAAATGGTGGCGTAATGATAACAATAAATGCAATTATTATGGTGGTAGTTTGAACTAGAGAATAGTTGATAGGAATATGATATCAGCGGTTCATTTTTTTTTATCTGTTTGGTATAAATTGTGATAATAGGTATTTATTTTCATGTCTGCATTTGGAAATTATTTCTGATCTTATGTTTAATAAGTTCTTTTGTCGTGTATGAGATATAATTGCTACTTTTTCATGTAGGCAAAGTAGGCATTTTTGTAATGTTGTTGTAGCTATACATATAGCCAATTTTTAAAAAAATTTAATCAGTTTGTCTGACGATCGTAAGAGCGTGAAAACCAGGGTCACAAACACACACCTATCTATATGAATATGTCAGCTCTATAACTGATATTGAGCGCTTTCAAATAAGTACTGTGCATATATAATATATACTTAATATAATATAAATAACAAATTGCATATATATATATATATATATATATATATATATATATATATAGTGTATCGAGGCAGCAAATAATTTTCTAAACATATACTGTTAAATATAAGAGACAATGAATGTCTATTATGTTTAATCATGAGCCGTTCTAAACGTCGTATTTTGGCTTTAATTTCAGTTGAAAATAAAAACAAAAATTCTCCAACATTTGGATAATTTTTTATTAATTTGGTTCAAAGCTTTCGGCTCACATGAGCCATCTTCAGAGAGCTTATTAAGACGGTAATGCAGTAACATCCACCATCACCGACGATTTTATTTTGTGTTGACATAAAACTCCGCTAGGCAATGGCAATAGTTACCAAAAATAACAAACGCAGTTCGCAAATTTGCAATGATGTTCTATGACGTCACACCGCATGATAGCGCGAAATTACAACAGAACCATGTATTCAAATGCAATGTAACGTGTTATGACCGGATTTAAAGGTGATTTTATTAAGTGTGGGTTGTTTAGATTTAATGTACATGGCCTCCAATATCTGAAGGTTCTTTTTACTCATACACACAGTAAAAAGAACCGGTCATAAGACGATATATTGCATTTGAATGCATGGTTCTGCTGTCATCTGAAGATGGCTCATGTGAACTTAGCTCACTGGTAACCTCTATATATGAATTTACTCGAGCCACAAGATTAGCAACTAGGTCCCACCCTTTTATTGTGAAACCAATAAATTGTAAACGCAAATTCTACTCCAGCAACTTCTTTTCTCACTCTTCCCGTTTGTGGAATTCTCTTCCGCTTACTTGCTTTCCCGACAGCTACAATCAAGAATTCAAATGTAAAGTCAATAGTCATCTCCTGTCTTAATAACTTACATCCTCTCTCTCATGTTTTTTTCTCCGTCCACCCCACTTTCATCAGTATTCTCTTCTTTCTCATATTCTCTTCCTGACTTCACCTCCTGTAACCTGTCACTCTTTCTCATAACATTCCTTCTATGTAATTCCCTGCACAGCAGTGACAGTAAAATGCCTTGCTTCGGGCCACACGATTATAAAAAAATAACCACTTCAAACAACGCGAGAACCAAAAGTAAAAATTCAAATCTAGAAACGGTCAGAGAGTAGAGTCTCGTCTGGGAAAAGGTAGACATTTAATTTTTGCCCAATCTATATGGCTCGGATCACCCACATTAAAAAGGCCTTGTGCCATATTTTCTCTTTTTTCGAGGAAGCAGCTAAATACTATTATACTGATGTCTAGCATTTCATCACTTGCAGTGTTTACCTACTTCACCCACCTTGCGAGTATTGTATTTTGTTTTAAAGTTATAAATTTATAAAGATTACTATTAATTTTCCAATCATTTGGTTATTTCTCATTCAGTAACCTTGTTTAGGTTACAACACAATCGATTAATAGTATTTACATTATTCGGACTATTGTCCTCATCTTTGTTGCCATTTGTACGACGTTTCGGCCGTTGTACGCTCCGGCCATCTTCAGGTCCTAGGAACTTCGAATGTGTAAATACTGTAAATACTACCTCATCTCAGAAATATAGACAAATACAATCGAGTGTTAATTTTTGAAGATAGTCATAACACAATGACCTTTGCATCCTCCAAAATGGGACAAGTGAGGTAGATTGCATGGATTTTCTGCTTGTCTCCCTGTCATCCATTACAGTGTGGTAAATACGATCAATGTTTACCTCGGTGGTGTCAGTTGCAGAACGTGCAGATTTGGTGTTATCTTCATGTTCTTCTTCATCTTTCAGGAAGTAGGCGAACATGGCTTTCCACGTCTCCCTATCCCTGTTGGCTCTTAGCACTCTTTCTCCTGTTATACCACGCAACCCTCGTTCTGCCATCCACCTGCTCAGGCCCTTTATGACTCTTCCTAAATTCAGCTGCCAACCTTTGCACTTCTGATAAATCTGGAGTGTCATCCCCTAATGTAGCAACCATGTCAGCATAAATGTCCTTGGAGACTAAGCCTTCTTTTATGCAGATATTTGATAATACCACAATGACAACCTTTTATCAATAGTTTTTTCTGATGCTTTCTTTGAACACTCAGATGTCAGTATAACTGGAAATAAAATATGCAGATATTAATAAGAGTTGAAACTAACACATGCAAGATTTCACAGAATTAACAGCTTCTTCATATTCAGCCTATTAATATTTCAACGCACTTTCCTATATATATATATATATATATATATATATATATATATATATATATATATATATATATTCTTGCTTCCCAGTCAACATTGATCTTCAAAACATTAAATGCAATATCCATCGTTATCTCCTATTTTCTTAATTCTTGTTTTTTAGTGTTTTCCTCATATTATCTAACACTCAGTAACCCCTTTGCATCTTAGTGGTTTTATTGCCTTGCTTCGGAGGAAATACTTACTGAGAAATTAGATAAAAATACAAAATAAATAAACACAAACCAGAAATTATATCTATATTAGGGATTTTTGAGTTTTTGTAAAATAATTAATTTCCTGTGTCATAATTTTATTAATTTTTTATTAAAAATAATAAAGGGTTTAATTCTATTTATTTAAAAAAAACTGTTACCTTCGCCCAACAGAAAATTTTAAAAATCAAATGTAAGTCTAGTAATAATTATGAATTTCTAGATCTACTAGAATTGTGTTTGTTTATTTGTAAGTTTGTACATTATGCAATAGTTAAATAATAAATTGTTAAATAATAGTTTCCTTTCTATTATTGCTGTTGGTGATGATTTTCTTCCGTTTGATAGCCATAGAGATTTTCTTCCTATTGGTCGTGGTCGTAGTGGTTTCCTTTCTGTTGGTAGTGGTGATTTCCTTCCTACTGATGATGGTCGTGGTGTTTTACTTTTTTATTGGTGGTAATGGTGATTTTCTTCCTTTTATTGGTGTTCGTGGTGGTTTCCTTCTTATTAGTGGTGGGGATAATTTCATTCCTATTGATAGCAGTCGTGGTGGCTTCCTTCGTATTCCTTAGAAAACTTGGCAGATGGCGTTGATTTGTTGTACAAGATAATTTTTATCCCAGATATGAATACCTGTGCCATCAGCATAGTCTCTTTCATCATCAATATATTAGCATCGGGAGGGAAATCAAAAACGCTATATTTTATTAGCAGATTCATGTGTGCATGCTATTTTTAAATTATCAGCGCCCATCTCTTCACATCGGTGCTTGTATATGTTCAATAGATTAAGAAAATATTCAGTAGATTGGGGCTTCTATTTCCTCTTTTTTGCATGATTGATGATGATTGAAAGTTTTTGATATAAAGATCTTCGCTAGATATGTACGGGTCTATGAACTAATATTGTTTTTTTTATCAGTTTAATCAGAGCTTGGAAGAAAGTTTTTAATAAATGAAAATATGAAGTCTATGTTGTCATGAACATATACTGATATGTGTTAAACATAACAGCTATACAATTTTCTATTGGAGAGGAATACACTTTTCTGAATTTGTTTGGTCACCAGAAGGAAAGCCAAATGTTTGATTATCGGAAGAAAAACCAAATCGAGAAGCTGAGTTTCACAGAACGGCGTCATTCTAGTTAATACAATATTCATTAGTCAGTTAGTCAGTCAGTCAGTTAATTGCCATACGTGATACACGCTTGGACGATCATGTCTCTTTTAATCCATGACTGACTAGGCAGAAGATTTCCAGCAGTAGGTTGTCATTTCTGCCTTCGGTACACTGTTAATAAATCAAGGCTATAGAACCCAATCTGTCATGCCATTCAACCCATAGCGGGAGGGAGAAAAGAGAGCTTATACCTTTTCTAAGGGTATTTGTGCGAAAGTGAATGAAACAAATTCGCCTGAAATTCGAACGCACATATATATTAGTACCTTTACCATTATTGATCCAGTTGTGATCCGCCTATGTGTGAGGTTCTTTAGGCTACTATCTTGTTTATGTACTTCATTAATGAGTGATATATCCAACAATTTAGGGATGCACTTTTGATCCTAGAATTTCTTCGTGTAATTTAGAAACTTGCCTTTACATTCGGTAAAAGAGTTTGCTATTTTCAATGGTCAGTCTGAATGTCACTTGATTATTCTTTAGATTTTCATGATTTCTTCATCACTAGGTTCGTAATTGCTTACGTTCCGAGACAGATGTTGTAATGATTGGATGTGTACTGGTGTATGATATATTTTTTATAAGCAGTTTCAGGTTAGTGTGGCCAGAGTAGAAATATGTAGAAATGTTTTTTTCAGACAATATTTTTTTGTATCAGCTTTAATTCTACGATTTTATTGCTATTTTACACTTTACATTTCAACCCATTGATTTCTTATTTGCCGAATATAATGCTTCCCCAAAGAAAGGTTGTTTCTTTTTTATTTTGTCTTTGTTTTTTGTTTTTATTTTTATTTTTTGTGTTTTGCTTTTTTTATTATACTCCCATTTTTCTTCAACTTCTATTTGTTTCTTTCTTACGTCCATCTTTTCAAATCAATAACTGACTGATTATTGTCATACAGGAGAATTTCCATCTAAGTATTCTTAGAATGCCTTCAAATGTTTCGGCTAATAGAGATACGATTACATTTATTTGTTCCTCTAATTTTGCTTTGGTTTTCAAGAATGACGGACAGAAAGTGCGATATTGAAATCAGACGGTACATTGAAATAGCGAAAGAGGCATTTTAAAAGCTGGGCAGAGTATTAAGAAACAGAAAACAGAGACAAAGTAAAGAGTGCTAAAGTAAACTGGCTTCTCGTAGATAATTCTGATGATGACAATGTGCAATAAGTTATATTCCCAGAGGTTAGCATTATCCATGCTAATGGAAAGCAGAATGGGTTCTCTCAGATGATTTAGATAATGAGAAGTAGCAATGTGCTACTATCCTAAAGGTTAGCATCAGCCATGCTAGTAGAACATAGAATTTCCCACTCAGATGATTAAAAGAGAGCATTTTCATTTTGAATGTGCTAAAATTAACATGCTATTCTTAGCTCTAGTTGACAACAGACATGTAGACCATTTTTAGATCATCACTGATCATATCGAACCGCTTAGACCTACAATTAAGAGAGGAATGTTTGACTGTGCTATCAGCATAGGTACCGAGTTGGAAATTGATACCATCAAATAGGCCGTTAATGAAAATTATGCACAAAGTAGGTCCAAGGACGAAGCTCTAGAGAAAGGCCTGCATTCATCCAAATAAAGTGGCCATGAAGAACCCCAATATGTCAAATCCTGTCAAATTTACCATTCCTTTAATACATCAGTAGTTGACCTAGAGAAGCGAAAACCGTACTGCATATCTGAAAGATCCTGCAAGGTAATGTATTTAACCAATTAACAGTTGATTAAAGCCTCTATTACTTCGCCAAGAAGAGATAGAAGACTGACAGAAAGATTGTTAGAATGCTCAGATGCTTTCGGCTAATTTCTTAAAAACAAGATCTAGGGAAGAAGATTTCCAATAAGTAGAAAAGCAAGAAGCGGCAGTTCACTTATTGTACATCAATAAAACCTAACTTCTATGGATTCTTGAATTCCACGGGAAAAGCTTGGGTCAAAGTTTTCACATGTATGTGAGGTTCACGATATTGGTACCGGTCATTTGATTTCTGTTTTACATATCTGTGTTTTGGCTTTATATATATATATATATATATATATATATATATATATATATATTAAAAAAGAATGAGCTGGAAGTAAAAGAAAGCATAAAGATACAAAGAGTCAGTGGAGATATACAATGCCATAAAATTAAAATTAAAGATCAATAAATAAATAGAACAATTCTGGGACAGTAGAATTGTCATATTCTTAAAGAAATCTTCCCTCAGGTTTCACTGGCAAACTGAGGGAAAATTATTGCATTGACTTTTTGTTTTAAAAAATTTCGACATCATTTCACCATTTAAAATTAAGTGATTTTTTTTATTTTATTTTATTTATGTCTTTATTTTTGATTGGATGGATGCTCGTTAGCATTTATTTTTTACCTAGAGTTTAAATTTATGTAAAACAATCTTTATATAAAATAGATTTAAAATTATATTTTAGAACCTATACAAATTACTATTAAATTTTCAATGACAACTTACAGGCACGAAACGATATAAAAGTGGATGACATAAACAAAATGCGAAAGAGAAGATAACATCATCTCTACAGAAACTCCATATACCAATTTTTTATCTCGCTAATTCTTCTGATTGTGAATAATGACACAGCTTTGAGACACCAACTATAAAAGAAACATTTAATGAAAAAGAAATGTTTCCTGACAAGGAAAAACCTTTGGAAAATTTACCAACAGTTTTCTTTAATTTTCTTAATACTCTGTCAGATGATATTTCTGAGTGGCCTTTAGTCATTTCAGATAAAGAACGCTGCGATATTTTTGAAGATGGCCCAACTCAAGTCGAATTAAATAAATATCCATACAATGAAAATAGAAGACCTTTCTCAAAATGTCATTACTTTCGAATAATACCAAATAAGAAGGAAAAAGTGAAACGGTCATGATTGGTATATTCTCTCCAAATTGATCGGATTTTATTTATTGATTTTGTTGTAAATTTTTTTAGTGATGCTGAGTCTTCAGTGCCTCTTATAAAAAGAACAAATGTACTAAAAAGTTGAAAGAACATGAAAATGGTAAAAACTATCAACACTGTGTAACACTGTCGGCTGGTTGTTTGTCTAGCTGGGTCCAGAGGTCAATTACGATGATGATGCCCGGAACCTAAGTAGGTTGATGCTGTCAAAACAGCACCAGTTATGACGCCGCTCGCGGGTTGCCAATCGTGATGATGCCCTCGTCACAGTAGCTGGTCTTCAAGACGTCTATTACAACGGTGAACTTTCATGTCCACGCTGTGTTCTTTGATCACAGGAAAGACACGTTGAAACCCGATAGCCGTTTCTCTACCATCTCAAACCAGACCGGACATACGTGTACACTTGTGCTGGAAAAAATAAACACGTCACAAAAAAATAAATAAATAAGTTCAAAGACGCCTGGGGGAGTTGCAAAAAAATGTCTTTATGTATATAAAAAAATAATTAATAATAAAAGCAGAATGAATAATTGCCGAATTTTAAAGTTTACAACAGAGAGATAGATTCGTTTAAATAATCAGAGCTTTCGATTTTCTCAATTACTTTTAAAACAATTTTTCAGGGCTCTTTACCGGAACTTTACGGAAATATACCATAGATATGAAGTAAAAGAATTACTTCGGAATAAGAAGGAATTTAGGAAAAGTGTGATGAAGCGTTTAACGAATGCAACAGTAGTTTTATCCTTTGTTTTTTTTGTCTAAAAGAAATTTGGCTTTTCGGAAAACAAATGAGCATTTCGATTCTCCACCAAATGGCAATGTTCTTGGATCGATAGAACTGTTTGCAAAATATGAAACAGTACTCAGCCAATTCTTGAATAGGATCGAAACTAGTAAAATATACAATCATTATTTGAGTAAATATTCTCAAAATGAGCTTTTGAGGTGATCTTTGGTTTTTTAGATGAGACTGATGACTCATCTTAAAAATGATTGTGTCAAGAAATCTTTCCGATTTAAAATGGGAAAAAATCAAAATCCTGACATTTCCATTTTGAAAAAAAATGTCTGTAAAATCAAAAGTTATGCTCATTGTTAGCTTGCCGAAGGTGTAGAGATAGTGAATCTTTCTTCAGTTTTCTCTGTGGATGATACAACTGGGAAGAAATTATTTGAGACTTTTTAAATGATGTTGCTGATATTTTTTAAATTGATTTATTAAAGTTTCAGAGTAAAAGTTATGATAATGGTGCTGATATAGCAGACAAGTGAAAAGGTGATCACTCAAGGCTACTTGATATAAATAAAAAGGCATTTTGCATGCAATGCACTTAATTTGAATCTAGTTTTGTCAAATAGTGCACAGTCATCGATGGTTTCTGATACATTCAGGACCGTTAATCGTTGATACTCATTATTCTGTAGCTCAACTTCTCGCTGAAAAATAAAATTAAAAATATGCCTACTTACTTATGTATTTTACATATTTTATACATAATACAAACATATTTCAAATATTTATGTAATTTGATACATCGGATCCATAGCTGTATCTACTGCTAGAAAGGTTGGTTCACTGTGGCGGGCCAAAAGGTTTTTCTCGTCAGAATCCATTTTGTAGATTTAAAAATCTGCTATTCGTCTGTGCATTGAATACTGTTGCCATATCCGGCCGGGTGCTCCTGCTATTGATCTTCAGATTATCGACAAAATCCAAAGGAGGATTTGCAATATAATCGATCCTGACTTGGCAGCCCGCCTTCAGTCACTTTCTCACCGGCGTGATGTGGCTTCCCTCTGTCTTTTCTACAAGTATTTTCATGGAAACTGCTTTGACGAGCTTTTTCCCTGGCTACCCGACCATAAAATCAAGGTTCCACCCTTCTACAGTCGAAATAGTTAAATGAAACCTCTTCTACTTCAACAGTTTCTTTCCTCGCACTTCCTGTTTGTGGAACTTCCTTTCATTTGATTGCTTCCCTGATAGCTACAATCTCCAAAAGTTTAAAATCAACGTCAATTGCCATTTTCTTTCTACTTGATTCAAATCCATCTCTTAACTTTCTTCGACATCCCCTGTACCTCTACCCTGTACCTGTACCCTGTACCTGTACCCTGTACCTTCACTGTAACCCCCTGCGCATCAGTTGCGATCTTACTTTGCTTGGAGAGAAATGATTATAAAAAAAGAACTCTTTGAAAGCACGGTGGGATATAAGATTGAATTCACGAATCAATGCTGTCATTAGAAATGCTCTAACCAACCTTCAAGAAAAGTCTTTGGGAAAGTGAGACGGCGCAATGGCGACTGAAGTAACAGTGGACTGGATTTCTACGTAGTTCTTTTTGCTAAGCATTGTCATTTGTTAATGTATTCAGTTTCAGGTAAACAAAGTAAGTCGATTATTTTTGCAGTTTTCTGATATTACAATCTACATTGTGGTTGCAGTTTTCTTCAAGATTATCGTGAATATTGTTATATTTTTGTTCAGTTGACAACGCGGGAATTTGTAGAAGAAAATTATATTCATGAATGGTTTGGGTTACAATGCGTTGCAAAAGACGTTTATTTCTGTATGAGTCCTGCGATGGAGTTAAAACTCATGAAGAATGTTTTCGTCGTAATGTATTTTTATCTCCCTTGTGGACCAAGGTTTGTTTTCAATTAACACTCGGTTTTCTCACCTATCCCATTAGAATAAAATTAGTGGATGTCAATTTTAAAACCAAATGAATAAAAACTATAAGCTTTTGTTTAAACAAAAGTGAATTTTGTAGAGGCCATTCTTTAAAACCAAATTTGATTTTTTTATAATCATTTGACTCCATGCCAAGTAGGATCACCAGTGGTGTGTAGCGGGGTACAGTGGGAGAAAAAAACAAGGTACAGCGGATGTCGAAGACAGGATAAGAGAATGATGGGAATTAAAGAGATAGAACACGGCAACTGACTTTGCATTTAAATTTTTGGAAGTTGTAGCTATCAGTAAAGCAAGCAAATGAAACAAACACGAATGCGAGAAAAGAAACTTTTAGAGGAGACTAACTATTTCGATGGTAATACCAATCTAGTAGAACTTATACATACTTGTGATCGCGAAATTAGGGAAACAAACTCGTCAGAACAGTTACCATGATCATACATGTAGAAAAGACAGAGGGAAGTCACATCACACTGGTGAGAAAGTGACTGAAGTCGAGCTACCAAGTCATGATCAAATTTTTTGCACATCTTTCTTTGGATTTTGTTCATAACCTGAAAATCAATCGCAGGAGCACCCGACCAGATATGGTAACAGTATTCAATGCACGGACGAATGGTAAGATTTTTAAATGTGCAAAATGGATTCTGACGAGAAAAATGTTTTGGTCCGACACAGTGAACCAATCTTCGTAGCAGTAGATGCAGCTATGGATCTACTGCTAGGAAGATTGGTTCTACTCCAGATACGTAATGAAGAAACTTGAAATCTATCTTAGTCAAGTATTGACCACTGAGCTAACTGTAACTTGAGCGAACATGCGTGATGCGGCTACACATTGCACTGAATACTAATCAAACGTCGGAAGTGCAGTTTTACAAATGAAGGCTAAGAACTGACGCAGACAATGTGAAACTGAAAAGCAGTTTGGAAGAAAACTAGTTAAGCTATATTTGACAGGGAAAACAACGTCATCTGCAGGATATGGAAAGAACTGATTAGTTGTAGGAATTTTGACAGCAGAATATTATTTTAAGTAAATAAATCCCTGTAAATGTAGACGTGTATTGCCTTTGGCATATTAAGCGCGAAGTCAGTGTTACTTACACGAATTAAGATGGCTGCATTTGCCATAAACTTAATTATTCAAAACCTGTTTTTCGGAGTCCATTTACGTATTAAATAAACGCTTAAAATACAGCCTAGATTTGAAGCATGTATTTATATCTGTCTATCTATCTATCTATCTATCTATCTATCTATCTATCTATCTATCTATCAATCAATCTATCTATCTATCATAAACATAATAGATATTCATTGTCTTTTATATTTAACAATATGTGTTAAATAGTTATCTGCTGGCTTAATACATACTCTCTCTCTCTCACTCTCTCTCTCTCACTCTCTCTCTCTCTCTCTTTCTCTCACTTGCTATATATATATGAGTTGAATATATGGATTAAAATCAGACAAGTTGAATAGAATATGTAATGAACAGGTAGGAAAAAAAGTGTCTTTAATCTAATATGTTTTGCTTTAACAAACATCTTCAATATGTTTTGGCGAAACACACCTATTCTATAGCGAATAGACTCTCCCACCTAATTTAAGTAGGAGTAGTAAGAGAAACGAGGTTCAGTCGATGTTGGACGATAGTAGTTGACAGTCGAATACGAAAGTAGTCAGCAACCTGGCAAGATTACACTGCGTGATACATATTATATCAAGTTTCTAACGTTTTGTAAGTCGAAACCCATTAAGACCAAATTTAGTACTAATACTAGCCTCCACTGCAAAAATAACTCCACAACACAAGACAAATGATTTATAAATAAATTAATTTCTAAAAAATCTAAAGAGTCAGTATATTGATTGATGTTTGATTTCATTGATCAAATGTACGCATCACGTGTAATAAAGCAATCGATGAACATTTTTAAATGTAGCAAAGACTTTAACTTTACTGACTCATAAACACTGATTCATACATGACACTCTCAGGCACATATTTTATTTTAAAAAAGAAATTCGTCCATCGCTCGATACTTATATACATTATTTTGCTACAATTTGGAACGGTTATGTATTTCGTTTTGTCATTCACATCTTAACTATTCCTTTTATTATACGAGGCACACTCATATAAACAGGCATACGTTTTTCTACATTTAAAAATGTTTAGTCAGTCAGTTAAGTGCCATACATGATACACGCTTGGGTGATCATGCCTCAAAAGAGACATGACTGACTAGGCAGAAGATTATCCCGCAGTAGGTTGCCATTGCTTTCTGCGGTAGACTGGTTGCCAGCTAAGGTTATAGAACCCAATCTGCCCTGCTATTTAACCCATAACTGGAAGGAAGAGACGGATTAATATTTGCGCGTAAGTGAATACAATGGATTCAACTGGAATTCGAACTCGGCTCCTCAGCTTCTCGTTCCGAGCCGATATCCACTGTACCACAACGCACATCCGCTAAAAATGTTTAGATATTGTTTTATAACATGTGACACGTATCTGACTAATTAAATCAAACCTCAATAAACATACTGTCTCTTTGTATTTTTAAAATTTTTAATTTTTTTAAAAACCATTCATATCTCTCTCTCTCTCTCTCTCTCTATATATATATATATATATATATATATATATTAATGCAGGTTTCATTGAATAATATAGACAAGTTTTGTCTATTAATTTTCTGTAGGATCCGTTCATACCGTCTGATAAACTTGATGGTGATGTCGTTGAAAGACAACAGAAAATCACAGTAAAAAATTCTATCGAAACAACTAAAAAGTGCCGCGCACGAACTACGCAACCACCCTCACATAATTGTAAAAAAAGCTGACCTAGCTAACATCTTTGTTGTACTTAACAAATCAGATTACAACACAAAACTCAACCACATACTTCATGACCACACAAAATTTTAAAAAATTAACAAAAACCTGACACACCAACTAAAATCTAAACTTAATAAACTCATTAGTGCCAACAACGCTGATCAGAATTCCTTAAAACTCCCTAAAATTATTGGTGACTATAAACCTGGTTACATATACGGAACCATAAAAACTCATAAACCTAACTATCCTCTCCGCCCTATCATATCCCAAATTCCTACTCCTGTATACCAGTTAACTAAACATATTAACCAGCTTATCACACCTTACCTTCCGAGTAAATACAGCATAAAGCCAACCCTAGAGGCAATCCAAATCCTCAAGAGTGAAAAACCTAATAATGAAATCATAGCTTCACTTGATGTGGAAAACCTTTTTACTAATGTACCCGTCAGTGAAACTATTGATATAATTATAAGAAATGTTTACAGTAATCCTTCATTACCCCCACTCAAAATTAATCCCAACATCCTAAGAAAAATTCTACTAGCTTGTACTACTGAAGTGCCTTTTGTTGATCCAAACAACACTCTATATATACAACGTGACGGAGTCTCCATGGGTTCAGTGCTTGGTCCAACTTTTAGTAATTTCTACATGTCTAACCTTGAAAATACTACCTTTGCAAAATTTACAAAACCATCAATATATCTACGATATGTTGATGATATCCTAGTATTAATTAAAAATACCGATGAAATTTTACAACTTCAAAAACAGTTTCAAAATAACTCAGTTTTAAAATTCACTTATGAACTTAGCAAAGATAACAAAATTCCTTTTCTTGATATATTAATTAACACTGACAACAATAAATTTACTATCTCACCGTATCAAAAACCCACTAATAAAAATCCCTCCACACTCAATTATATTAGTGAATGCCCCCACTATTACAAAATAGCCATTATAAAAAATCTATTATATCGTGCAAAAGTCAATTCATTTACAAATCAGATCTTCCACAGTGAACTAAAAAACATAAAACAGACACTCATCAATAATAATTTTCCCAACTACATAGTTGATGAACAAATACGCTATTTTCTTAAAAAGCTTAACATGGAAAAAACAACACATGATACTAACCCAACCAATCCTAAACATATCACTCTCTTATACCGTAGCCAGATGCACTCCAACTACCAACAAGATGAAAACATCCTAAAAAACTCATAAATACTAATATTTCTCCGACAGACTCTAACAAAAGAATTAAGTTTATTATATATCCACTACATCTAAATCTTATATATCCACTAAATCCACTACATCTAATTCATTCGTCCGCAACGACTCTTCCCCCACCGGTAGTGATTTGCAAAAAACCAATGTAGTATATAAATTCATATGTCCATTTAGAGAATGTATCTCTAACAACCTCAATAATATCTACATTGGCCACACCACAAATTCGCTCTCACGGCGTCTGACGTTGCACTTAAATGAAAATTCAAATATATTCCGTCATTTAGAACAACACGGTTATCAACGCACACTTCTGAGAAAAACGCTTGTTGATAACACGTACATATTTAAACAAGAAAATAACAAACAGAAACTAAAAATCCTCGAAGCAATCTACATTAAACAATTTAAACCTGGTTTGAATACAATCAATTTTGATATTTCCAATAACGTACTCAAATGTCTGTAATCAGACCAGGGACCACAACGCCACTATTTTGTCACTGTCTTCGGCCATCCGCCGCAGTAGGGATGGACTTATATTTTCAATTCAATTCTCTTTATTGTTAATAACTTAAATGTTCTATGTTTACTGTGTATTAATATTTACTCTTTGATAATGGCTTATGTGACCCGAAGCTTAGACCCGATAAAAAAATCAACAATTACTGTGATTTTTTGTTGTCTTTCAACGACATCACCATCAAGTATATCAGACGGTATGAACGGATCCTACACAAAATTAATAGACAAAACTTGTCTATATTATTCAATGAAACCTGCATTAATATATATATATATATATATATATATATATATATATATATATGTAAGTAATATTCTTGGTAGTTGGTAAGGTTAATTCCACGGATAATATTACTCCGATGAGAACTCTATGTTAGAAATTAACAGATTATTGTAATGAAAATAAATTTGGACAAATTTATAAATCCATCGGTGATAATTTATTTCGTGAATATTAAAAATATTCAACTCATCATATCGAATATGTTTTACAAAAATAAATTGGTTTAAATTATCCAAACGGAAGAAATAATGGGGGGGAAGGGGAAGAGGAAAAACATTTTGTTGTTGAGAGAGGGAGTAAAGTATACAATGTTAATATTTAAACATGGGTGTCATGGTTACAATAGTGAGTTTCCGAAAAAAAAAACATGAAGATAAGATGGCCTTGGATTAAAATTTTCTTAGGGTTGAGCATTTTCAAAAGCAAAACATTAAAATTTAGGAGCCCTATTTAGAATAGATAAACTGAATTGTTAGATTCTATGTTAATTCCGACGGCAAAAATAATAAATTTCGTCTATTAAATATGATCATTTAGATTTCATGTCAGTAATATTAATATTAATCTTTCGATTATAGTATTATGATAACAATGATGATGTTGATAAAAAATTAAAACTAAATATAAGATAGATATAATAATAAAAAATCTAATAATAATAGTTATTAATATTATTATTATAATACTAATAACAACAACAATAATATATTTTTAAATTAGAAACTTAAATAATAATGATAATAATTATATAATTATAAAATAATAATAAAATATTTTATAAAGAAATAGAGGTTTTTGAAATTACCAAGATTTAGAATGCATAGCATCTATAACGGCGAAATGCATGAGTATTTTATGAAAATATTGGAGAGCTGTTTTAAGAGACTTAAAAAATAATATACCTATTTGCATATATAACTCCTTACATTTGCATCCACTTGCTTGTATACTTATATAAGTACATGCCTGTACATAAACATATATATATATATATATATATATATATATATATATATATATAAACTTTGATTTAAAAACTGAAGGGGTAGTAGAACAAGGGGTAGGTAGATAATATGCTTGTAAGTGTGTCAATATTGTTCAATCAAAAATGAGAATTAGGTAACTATGGAATTGAAGATTTGGGTCGCGAAAGAAAGCAGAATTGCTTGATGTCATGCATGTCACTTTTTAATTTTGTCTGGGTAAGATACAAAGCCCCCAAATAGAATGGAAAATTCCGGAAAAAACAAGAATTTGTAAGTAGTTCTACAACCTCTGCCCTCTGTATCTAAATGAAGTTGCAGATTTTAAGGTTCTCTAAAAATAAAAAAAAAACTATTGAATCGTAAAGATGAACTGACTGTTTTATGCAAACACCGAAACAATTTTCTTTAAAATTTAATTAATTACAATATTTTATTTACAACTTATGCTCCAATGTAACTTAAAAATTAAAAATTATTTTACAAAAATAAATGATATATACAATACTTATTTGGTTTTCTTAACTACCTTAGTATACCATAATGATTTATAACTCTCATTCTAATCAAAACATTCCAGCCACTTTACTCATAAGGTAGTACAAAATCTAATTTTTAAAAAAAATCCAACCTGGTCTTAAAAATTATTGTCTACCCATTTAACTAATATATGGTTCCACTATGTATCTTACCTAGAATTTTTTTTTCTTTAAAATTTAATTAAATGCAATGTTTCATTTATCATTCAACCACGACGGCAGTGGTTGAATATATTTTAAAGTCCGACATTGAGTGAATCTAAGCAACTTTCAAGATTCACCGCTAATTCAGTTCTCAACCAAATTTCAAACAGTTTACACATTTAAATAGAACACTTCCTTAGCTACATTTTGAAAAAGCTTTTTTACTTGTGGTTCAGTAGAAAAGAAAGTTACAAAATATCTGAAGTGCGAAAAGGGAGACTAACTACAGAAGTACATATGTGACTAACGCTTCCAATAATAAATCTTATTCTTTATAACTTTTTTCGGTCTAATAATTTTGCATGCCGTTTTCAACATTTAATGTCTGATGATATATTTTAAAACTTTGCATAAATTATGAGTTTTTTATTGTTTTTTTTAATAAATTGCATATTTTTTCTTTTTAATATTTTTTAATTAATTTAAATTAATAACAATGCCTGGATTACATGGAATAATGCGCACATAAAAAGTAATATTTTTAAGATTATACTAAACCTGGAAAAGAAAAGTAGACGATATTTGTAGTGATGCGTAACATAAATTTCTTACTTTAAATATTGCAGCTAAAAATAAAATTTAATTAGTGTTAGCTGCAATATTTAAATTAAGAAATATATATATATATATATATATATATATATATATAATACAAGTGTAAATTTGTCTCTTTGTAGCAATCGATTCGTCTACTCTTAAAGGATAGCAGCAATTTATATATATATATATATATATATATATATATATATATATATATATATATACTTCATAGCAAGTTATATGTACGGATTTATTCATACACACACATACACACACGGACACAAGCATTCATGCACACACACACATGCATGCATACACACACGCACACACACACACACACACACACACACATATATATATATATATATATATATATATATATATATAAACTTCAAACGTTTATTATAGTGATTATTCGTATTTGAAATGAATGCTTTATTCTTATTTTTTATTTTGCAACTATTGGCTTGTGCACTTAAAAAATCTCAACAAGAAAATTTGCCCTTCCACGATTTTGTGCAGACAGCATTTGATGAAGCTTTTATTAAGAAATTTATTATATATATATATCTAAACTTATTTATAAATGGAATTTTGTCTGTGTGTGTTTGTGTCTGTGTGTGTGTGTGTGTGTATCCGTTACCTATAGACTCCAAAACTACTGAACCGATTTTCTTGAAAACTTACACAGTTGTACTATAAGCGTGTGCCAGTGTTCTTAGCTAGGTTTTGTGTCGAGGCACCTCCGATAAATATCGATAATCGATTATCGAAAAAATTGGGTTATAGAAGGAATGGTCCGATTTTAATCAAATTTGATACCCTCATAGACAAAGACATAAGAAACGATATTCAGAAGTTTCAAGGTTGCAGTTCTTACAATAGTGCAGAAAATCGATAATATATATATATATATATATATATATATATATATATATATATTGATACCAGGAAATCAAAATTTGACTTACATCCATTCATTTTTTTTCAGTCTACGGTTTCGCTTTAACGGGAAATAACTATTGCTTTTTAGTAATTCGTGCCAATGTCCAAAGAGTCTGAGCTCCAGGGCCACGGATTAGTTTTAAAGCTTTCATTAAACCCGGACAACGCCGGGCTATATTGCTAGTATATATATATATATATATATGAAATTAATTGTTTGAACATTATTTTTTATCGATACTCGTATTTAAGTAGATATTCTGTTTTTTAATTAAACAGTATTATATATTTATATCTACCGACCTGGTTATTTACGATAAATTTTATCCTGCCGAATGGCACACATTTTCGTAATAACAATTTATCGTAAATAATCAGGCTGGTAGATATAAATATATAATACTGTTTAATTAAAAAACAGAATATCTACTTAAATACGAGTATCGATAAAAAATAATGTTCAAACAATTCATTTCAAATTGTCGGTTGCTTATAACCAAGTTTCGTTACAATACGTTAATTTCCGTAACATATATATATATATATATATATATATATATATATAGAGAGAGAGAGAGAGAGAGAGATAGATAGATAGATAGATAGATAGATAGATAGATAGATAGATAGATAGATATGAAGAGAGAGAGAGCGAATTAATACAAATAAAATGTTTATAAATTAGCTGATTGATGTTACTTTAAGCACCTTTAAAGTTTCATACATGGACCTCCAGAAATCATTCCGTCCACTCCTCGGCAGTATCAGAAATTGATTGTTTATATTTCTCGATTTTTCTTTATAATGTGCAGTTTTAAGTTTGTTTTTTTTTTGTTTTTGTTTTTTTCACAGTGTAAGTCTGCGTGTGTGCGTCCATAAGAAAAAGAAAGATGGATTATATCAAAATTATTTTAGCTTTTCCGTTGTGGTGCAGTGGATATCGGCTCGGAACGAGAAATCGGAAAGCCAGGTTCGAATTTTAGTTGAATTCTTTGCATTCACTTACGCGCAAATACCCATCGGAAAGGAATTAATCCGTCTTTTCCCTCAGGATAGATTGGGTTCTATATCCTTGGCTGGCAACCAGTCTACCGCAGAAAGTAATGGCAGGGATAATCTTCTGCCCAGTCAGTCATGTCATTTTCGAGACACGATCGCCCAAGCGTGTATCACGTATGTCATTTAACTGACTGACTGACATTTATTCCAGCCTCATACTTAATGATACATTGTGTCATTCATATTTTACTGACATTCCTATATTTAAGTATTATTTCTCTTCCTAGTAGTGTAATTTCTTCACTTAGCTAAGGCAGCTAAAAACCTACATGACATTAATACTCTGCAAACATTAATTATTTGACTCTTCATGAACTCACTAATGTGCCGTCCATTCATATAATTCCGAAAACAAATATGGTTGCCATCAAGAGCCCGTAGTAATTAAATCTTGAAAATGATTGCTTTGTACTCGCGGAATTCCCAAAACATGTGTAATATAAATTATCTGGAGTTAATCAATCATTTTTAGACATTTGGGATTTCCTGTTAGACAGTTGTTTATGTACAGATAGGATGGCGGGCGGGTGGGTAGGATTGCCTTGAAACAAACATACAACTGAACTTTATTATAGATAAAAGCATGACGGAAATCTATAACACTGTTATAGATCATAAAGGAGTAGAATCTTGAAATGTAGAACTGTGCTACAAAAAGTAGCGTTTTAAGGTTGTAATTTGAATTCTTCAATGAAAATTGCTACAGACAAATTTAATCGAGTAGCAATGTAAAAATATCGATCGAGCAAATTCTCGAAATGATCGATTTGTCTGTGGGGATTATACAAATATGTGCAGACAAAGCTGAACATATGCAAGAGGCACTTTGCTAGTCTTTCCGTGGGGAGGGCTGATCAGATGACTGAGAAGAGAGAACAAAACCTTTCAAGAATTTATGTTTAATAAAGAACTGATTTTGGTTCAGGCTCTTAGAAAAACAGATTATTTTAATTTTTTTTTTTTGTTCATTTTTCATAATCAGGATTAAATTTAAAATTTAATTTAAATCTAAATGAAGATTGGAATGATTTCTGTGATTTTAAAAATATTAGTCAACTATTTCCTATTTCGTTTAACAATTCGGATATTTGTTCCATATTTCCATAATATAAAAATGACTTACATTGTTCGGACTGTTGTGTTTGTTATCATATTAGTTTCGGACTTTGCATGCTCTCGCCTTCTTCAGGTGATTGAAATTTCGAACCGAACCATTTATTTTGTCCACCGGAGTAGATTGTTCTAATTCCACGTCCCATGTTATTTCCGGATATCTCCACTTCTGCTGTGGCCAGGTATTGAACTCCCAACGCTTCAGGCCAAATATTTCCTATCAAACCGCGTAATGAAGGACGTCTTGAACGGTCACGCCTCCAGATCCTCACACACGAACGCAGGTGTCTCCCAGGGCTCCATCCTAGGCCCGATGCTCTTTCTAATCTTTATCAACGATCTCCCTGATGTAACCTAAGTAGACATTTACGCTGACGACACTACGGTCAGAAATCTGCCAAGGGGGACAAAGATAACCTCTCTGCTGATCTTGAGAAGGACCTCCAGTCAATGGTGGACTGGGATAAGAAATGGCTCGTAAACTTTAATGCTTCCAAAACGAAGCTGCTATCCCTCAATCACCATAAACAGTCCCTCCTGCACCTCAACTAGCATGAATCTAGCTCTTCTACCCGAAAGCAATACACTGTGCTTCCTCGGCCTCACTCTCTATGCCGACCTCGAGTTGAACGACTACATTGTATCAACAGCTAAATCTACTGCTAGGAAGGTTGGGTCACTGTGTCGACCAGGATGTTTTCCTTGCCTGAGTCCATTTTGCACATATACAAATCAACCATCTTCTCATACATTGAACTCTGTTGTCGTATCTGGTTAGGCGCCCCTGCTATTCAACTCGGTGGAATTCTCAACAGGCTCCAGATAAGAATCTGCAATGTAATCGATCCCGACCTGGTAGCTCGACTCCAGCCCCTCTCTCACCGACGGGATGTGGCTTTCTTCTGTATCTTCTACGAATATTTTTATAGCTTCTGCTTCGACGGGCCTAGCTCCCTGGTGCCCCAAAAATTTACCCGAGCAACCAGACTGGTAACAAAATCCCACCCTTTTACAGTCAAAACAACCAAATGCAGCCGCCACTTCTACTTCTTTTCTTGCGCTTCCCGCCTGTGGAACTCCCTTCCGTATGCTTACTTCCCTGATAGCTACAATCTTTTTTAATTATTTATTCATTTTAACAGAAATGTTTTAAATAAATTAAGAATCTCTCTCTCTCTCTCTCTCTCTCTCTCTCTTATAAGAGACTTCGGTTTTGTGTTATCAAATAAACAGACGTCAACAAGATATGCTAACTGGCCATCACTCGGCCAATTACACGCTTGGGCGATCATGTCTTTTTCGATCCATGACTCACGAGGCAGATTTTCCGGAGTATGTTGCCATTCTTTCTGCGAATCTTGCCAACTAAGGCTATAGGATTCAATCTGTCCTGCTATTCAACCCATAGCTGGAGGGAGAAGAGATAGATTCATACTTTTCCCAAGTGTATTTGCGTGAATGCAACGGCTCTCCGATTTCACATTCCATGCCGAGATCCATTGCACCACAATGAAAATCTTGTCATAGATGGCGCAAAATAGTTTTCGTTGCAATGTGAAGTGGCTAAATTAGATTTGAAAGGGATGAGAAGGATAATTTAAAAAATAAATTCAGAGAAAATCTCTCGATCCTTTTAATCGAATGAAAGCGCCTAAAAAACGTTCTAGAAGGAATGGAAGTTTAAATTATCGAAACAATATTGCGTTAAACCCATCTTTATACGTTTCAAACGCACCTTCTTTCAAAATTCGTGGGAAATAGCTTTCATTCGGAATTTCGTGAAAGATTAGAATTTCAAGACAATAAATATCTTAGTTAAATCACAAAGCAAAAAGTCAATGTAAGCTGAACAACTCATGTTTACTCACATTCATAGCATATTATTTTATGCATTAAATTATAAAATCTCAATAATCTCGTAAGCTACAAAAAAGAGGCAAAGAGAAATTATTTCTTTTCAAATCAGAATTAAGTGATAAATGCCATAAAAAACGGGGTAAATATTTTCATGGAATATAAAACAAAATATTTTTATCCCATTCAAAAATTTCATGATCTTTTAGAATATCTGTGAAGAATGTGTAGCTTACAAATCAGTATTCTAAACCTTTTTTTTTGTTTTTGGTTTTTGTTTTTTGTTGTTGTTTTTTTTTTCGACCAAGAAAAGTACTTATTTAATTTAAATTAAAGTACTTATTTAATTCAAATGCAATTTTAGTTTGTTTTTGTTTTTTGTTTTTGTTTTTTTTTTTACTGAAAGCTGATATGTGTTTTCTGGAAACACATTTTCACAAGGAAAAAAAGTAACAAAAAAGCCACAATTTTGGCTAAGAAAACAGTTAGAGGAAAAAATCACAATTTATAGTGGCCGATAATAAAGTCATCTATTATTGTCAGGTACTTCACGAATTTATAGATCCGCTATTTTTGCAACAGAAATTCATAGTAAATCTGGATCGATTTACTCCTAAAGCAATTTTTTAATAATGCTATGATCAGATATCCGATATATTTCATAGTTGGGATTTGGCAGAATACCATAACAGACGACTTTATGTGAAGAAATTCTCAATTGGACATTAAAATTTTAATTAAAAGATCCCTGAATTTTCAATTTTTTTATGAGATTAGGAATTTGTCCGCTGTGTACTAACCTTGCCTTGTTTCTATTTTTCCTGTGACATTTTGTATCTGTGACTTTATGTACCTGTGACTTTTCGTACCTCTGAGCTATTTTAATTGGATTCGTGTTTTCATTCAGTTTAACGAAAAGCTTATTCTTCATTAATTTCTATTTTTAGAGCTACTTTTATACGCCTTTTTATTATGACGTCCTCTTTGGCATTTTCGACTTTCGGAATTTTCTTAATCTTGAACACAAATTTAGGTTCATCTACAGAGAAGATATTCATTCACAATAATGACCAACTGGTGAGTTACAATGTCAGAAAATCTGTGACGAGACGTGTTTGATATTTCTTGTTCCATTAGGAGAAAATCAAAAGTCCTTAGAAAAGTAGTGAAGGAATTTGTCTAAATTTTCCCTGTTGAATCAATATATCTTACTTTTATTCACACGTTTGTTAGTAAATAATATTAAGACGGGTCACCGTTTAACGATAAGGCGGAACAGAGAAATGAAATGACTGAATGCTTGTTCTCAACGAGACTTTTATAACATATACAAATAATACTTATATATAAACAAGTGTCCACACGTGGGGAAATACACACCAATTAGCTACAACACAAAGTAAAACCTAGAAAGCAACAGAAAGGAAAAGGGCTTACTGAAGATACCTCTGTTCGGTCACTGTCATGACTCCAGATTTGGAGGGGCCGAATTCATCTGTATCTCAAAAGGATATGGCAAGCTTCATCTATGTCCCCACGGGACGACAGGAGTTTTATGTTCTAGTGGAACATAACTGCAGGCACATTCTGCCTAGGTAAAAGGCCTAGGCCGAAGGAAACAACCTTCTCCCTCAGTTGCTGTCAGCTGAAAGAGTATGACTGGCGTTTGGGTCACTATCAGAACTGACGTCAGGAGTGGTTGTCGTGTGACCACTTGACTTTATCTCGGCCAAAGGGAAATAAGCACCGTTAGTATTCTTACATTACCCCCTTCTAAACAAGTTGCTACTTGCTATGAGAATTTAATTTTGCTTTTTGCTGATTTAATGGAAATGTGGGAACATTTTACACGAGTTACAATATGAACAATTATGTATGCAATATTAAAGTTACTAAAAGACATTAACAATGTCTACTGAATAGCACAAAACAAAAGTAAAATATTCTTCGGTTAGAATATTGTAAAAGTTCATGTGTAAAAAATATATGCTGTAAGAAGAGAGAAAAGATAAACACCTTTTGTATCCTTACAGTCAGAGCCTTAAAGATGGTTACTGTAAAATTCAAAATGAGAACGCAAGAAACAAATAAATTGAGCAGTAGAAAATAAACAGGAAAGTATTATAATAATTCTAGAATAAACGACAGAACTTTGTTTTCTATAAAATTAGTTGTCGAGTAAACTTCCTTTTTTAAAACGCTTACATATTTGGATTTGTTTATATACAGAATATTCTGATATTTCAGAAATGCTTACAAAATGTTATCCTTATTAAAATTGCTCTAAAGTACTATTGCACTGTTGTCACCATTTCAACATTTGGTTGGAATAAATGTTCATGGGACTCTTTTAATGAATTAGGAGACAATATTTAGATATTTGTACATGTCATTTTCTTCCGTTACCTTTCGTCATTTTTGATGCAGCTTCATGATTCTATCTTCCTAGTTAGTTCTAGTAAACTACATTCGGCAGCAAAGCCTCTAATTAGAAAATTGAGGATTTCGAGGAACGTGCAACCACCTCTTAGTTGATGTTGTTCTCAGTTCTACCTTGACCAGGGGTGGTAGCACTTGTTTAAGCACTATGGGCAAATAGTGACCCCCTTCCGAAACAAAAACACTCTGAAAATATACAAATACATTGTTACACTAAAAATTCTAGCAATACATTTCTATAAAGTAAAATTACCAACAATACATTTTAAAGGAAAATGACTAGCAATGCATTTTATCTATAGTTAAAGGCATACAATTGCGTTCAAAACATATTTAGTTGAATTCATAAAATTGTTCCTAATATTTACATTTCGGCATTAAATAGCCCTTAATAGTGACAACATATGTCGCTAAACAAAATCAGCCAAAAATCACCCTCCTATAAATCACCCTCCTATAAAAATGGTTTAACTCGTTTTTGCGGGCTCCCAATGAATTGCAGTTTTTCCTATTAAGATAATTTTCTAATGTGAAAGTGCGACATTTAAAAACCAAAACCAGTTACCGAACCCAAGGCTTTGAAACACTTATCTATTTGAACTTTGTTAATGTACGATATATTCCTACTCAAATGCTTATAAAATTATCGCCTTATTTAAAACGATATTAAAAATACTGTTACTCTATTACCGCCACATAACTATTTTTAATATCATATTTCTTTTCGATAACAATGAAGCAATTAATAAGTAGAAATGTAAAGCAAAAATAATAATGTGCTTATAAAATCCAGAATGCTCTATGTGTCAAATCTCTGTTAAGGAGTTGCTACTATTTCTTTTTGTTGGGCACCCAGAAAATACTTTAATAGTGTGATTGTTTTTACAGGAACTGAACTCTAGATTCGAAGGGCTGAGATTTACAGAAACAAATTATAGAGACCTCAATCATAAATTTAAGATAAATGCTCAGGCAACAAACGAGACTCATGGGATTCATGTCCAAACAGATGACAAACAAACACAAGTTTAATTTCCACTTCAGACGTTCTAGCGAGCACCATAAATCAATTCAAATATTACCCGGAAATTGATTCAACATTCGAGCAGCGAAGGCCATTTAAATAAAGAAAGCCGGAACAAAGACCAGAAAATGAAACTGCTCTAAAAACAGTAAATGTCATAGTGCGCACATTATACTTTGCTTCAACAAAAATCTATCAAACATTTTCTCTTTTTCACACATGATACTAATGTTTACAGCATTTAAGAGACGGTTTCGACACTTAACACGAATACTGTAAACAGAATATCAATGTTGCAGGATAAAACATGAAATCAAGAATCAATTTAAAAGTCTGCAGTTTTATTTTTGAGAACGAATAAACAAAAACCACCAATTTTTGTATCAGGATATTGTGAAGAAAATTGAACAAGTTCTAAAAATTATTACTTGGTAACTGAAAAATATTAAAGATTAATAAATTGGAGGAATAATGCGGCCCAAACTTAAAAACAAAAACTGATTGAAAGAAAAGTGAAGGGGGTTTAAAATGAAATACTGAAAATGGCAAAAGATATTGCTATTCAAAAAGCGCCTCCAAAATGAATACATCAAACAAGATAATTGAAATATGGAAGGGGTATTTCGTAAAATATACTTTTAATGATCGTGTGCATAATAAATATTTTTAGAAGCACAGTTTACGGGGATATGTAGGGAAGATAACGGTTAACTCTAAATTTGAACAAATTAATATTGCTTGGGAATCTTACACATTTTCTTTCTTTTTGGGAATTGACAAAAATTAAAAAATGCAATTTATTTATCAGATTGTTTATTTTCACTGTTTATTATATAGTTTACCAATTGATTTCAATTTTAAGAAGGTAAATAATAAGGATTTCCTTATAGTTGGTTCACATATTTTAATAATTTAGTAAACGTTTATAAATTTCTGAATAAAAATTGTTTTTACACTCATTTCTTTATAAATTGGAGAATGATAAATATTGTGTTGCATTATTTCTAATTGTATTTGTCTTTAAAATGTTGGAAATATAAAATTACTCTTCTAAATAAACAATCTAATAAATACGTAATACTGTTTAGTACTTTTCTTGTCAATTCTCAGGAATTTAAAAAAAATATATAAATTTATTTACATCGTGTGTTTGAGTTTTATGCCAATTCTAATAATTATTTTTTAAAATAATTGCCGAAGAGTGAAGGTAGTTAAAAACAGAAAAAAAAAAGAAGCTGTAACAGAGTGGGGAGAACGTTTTTTCGACATTGCGTCTTATTGCAAACACATTCGTCCATGTTTGCCAAATTAATTCTGGAAAAAGAAAAACTAAAATTTATAAATGAAATTGTATTATTTCATTTCATGAAATGACTATAATTACCGATGATTATTATTTTTTTATAATCGTTTCACCCTAAGCAAGGCAGAACTGCCACTGATGTGCAGAGGGTTACAGTGAGAGAAAAAGAAAGAAAAAACAGAACAAGGTACAGGTAATGTTGAAGAAAAGATAAGAGAAAGATGGGTGTCAAGGAAATAAAAGAAGGCAATTGTTGTTGCATTTAAACCTTTGAAGATTGTAGCTACCAGGGAAGCAAGTATACGGAGGAGATTTCCACAGGCTGAAAGTGCGAGAAAAGAAACTATTATAGCAGAAGTGACTGTTACATTTGATGATTTTGATGGTAAAAGGGTGAGATCTAGTTACAAATCTAGTCTGACGAGTGAATTCATGTGGTCGATGCACCAGGGAAAGAAGCTCTTTAGAGCAGAAGCCGTGAAAAATATTTTCAAAGCTATAACTGTTTAAGCTACAGACGGTCCCGAAAAAAGTGTTCTATGAATTAATACCATCAATTCATTTTGTAATTCAGTAAAAGTAATTTCAATTCAAACCTTTCTCAAAGCGTTATTATAAAAAATTATATAAAAAAAACTGTATATATTGAATCTTGTCTAACATTCGATTTCTTGCTAATCCATTCTGATCACAACCTAAAAGATAATTGTAACAAATAATTCAGCTTTACTGTCATTTGCCATTCAATTTAAAGGTTAACGTATTCAAATTAAATATCGCTGCATTGAAATAAAAAAAAGTTATTCAATTTAAAAACGAAGGCATCAAATCAAATCATAAGGCATTCAATTTAAAACACTCGAATATTTTTTGTTATTGTAAATATATGACATCAAATTCATCTTCTAAATTAAATTTGCAATTGCCAAAGAAAAGAGATGTTCAGATGAACATCAATAGAGGCAAATATTTACTATCAAACTCTGTGTTACTAACGTAATAATTACATAATTAAATTAGAATTAGTCAATTGTAAATTTATTCTTTATATTGAATGTCTTCTTTCTTTTAATTTGAATAAACTATTATTTAATTTGAATGCAGCAATATTTAATTTAAATGCTTTAGTTTATAAATTGAATAGCAAATGGCGTATAAAGCAAATTTAAGCAAAAATACTAAAAGATTTTTTCTGTAATTCATTCATACAGACGGAATGAAACTACAGTTAGATTGAAAATGAAGTCTTCGATCTATAAAGTTTCATGAAATATTGCTTGAACAGAAATCCACTCTTCATTTTAAACAGTAAGTGTTTTATTTTGTCAGAAAATAGTATTTGTGTTGTAACACCCCAACGGTCCGTCCGAACAATTTTCTCCGGCGGCCGTTCTCCACGCTGTGATGTTTGCCGGGAGTTTGTTGAAAATGTCTGCCGGACAGCTGGGGGTACAAGATTGACTATAAGGAACGAACTTCCACAACTTGGATGAGTTGAAAAGGATGCTTTATTCGTTTAGAGTTAGCCTTGTCGGTTGGGGCAGGCGAATGTGACTCTAATTAATGGAGATCAACAAATCCAAACTGAACGAAACAAGACGAACGGAGATTCTTCCTTCAAGCTCGCACCTGGCTGAACTCCTTTCACTTAACTTTCTTAACTCGGAAAAATTACCTGAATTTATCCAAAATTGACCGGAAATCCGGAAATCCGGAAATGCTTTAGACCACCGGTGACAAACACCGGCGACTGTAAGTCTGAAATTTCAGTTATCTTTTTTTTTTATCTTAATAAGGCTTCCGCCGGAAAAGGCTTAATGTGTGGTCAAGATACAGTAAAGGACAGCCTTTGACCGGGTCATCGAAAACCTACCTGCTGAACTTTATCACTGAGTCAAATATTTACCGGAGGACAATTTTCCTCATAAAAGAAAAAGCGTTTATTTATTTATTTTTTTCCTCTTCTTTTTCACTTTTGTTAAATATGTTTTTAAACTATTTTCTATTCTAATCTATTTTCTATTTTAATCTATTATAATAAAATACATATATGTCTAGTTATCGTGTCACAGTGTCCCCACAACGAACAGATTACAATTCTTAGCAACCATTTTAGTTATAATTATAATATCAACGTTCTTCTAAAACGGGTCACGCCGTGACGTCCTGTCAAGGTTGATATCTAATTTATTCGAAACCAGAGTAGTTTGGGTTAAATTAGATATTATGCTTGACAGGACAAAGTTGTCATTTATCAAACCGGAATCAGAAATTTGTCAGATTGTTTGAAACGCTATCCATGTACGATGAATGACATTTAAAACAATTTTTAAAAGACATTCTGTGAAGAACTAAGTAATTAAAAGTGCTCTTCATTGTCTTAAGAAGAAAAGAAGGAAAAAGATTGTCAATTTTATTTCAGGAGGAAGTGTGTTTTCATTGCTTAATATTTTCACAAAGTGACATAATTTTCAAGTCTTTTCCGATTTCACTGGTAAAATAATTCAGTGAAAGACAATCTTGCATCTGTAGAATTAAATCATTCAAGCCATGTCTATTGGCCACTTAAAGAAAAATATATTGTGGCACATATTAACAGATTAAATTTGTAACCTCATGAAGAAATACAACTTACCTAAAGTCGGATAGTCCATGGTTAGAAATTTACATTGATTATGCACGATCCCTTGAAGATAATTGTTACTTCATTATTTGGCTATTACTATTCCAGAGAACTTTTATTTGCTGAAAAATAACTACAGTATTTAATTACGTTTGTCTACGACTTTTGTTCTTCAACTGCCATACGTGAAACACGCTTAGGCGATCACGTCTCGAAAAAGACATGACTGACTGGATAGAAAATTTTGCCAAAGTAGGTTACCATTACTTTTTGAGGCAGACTTGTTGCCAACCAAGGCTTTAGAACCCAGTCTGTTCTGCTTTTTAACCAATAGCTAGAGGGAGAATGTGAGGGATTCATACTTTTCTCGAGAGTATTTGCGCGTAAATGAATGCAACAAATTCAGCCGGAGCTCGAACTAGGCTCGCTTATTTCTCGTTCCAAGTCAATATCCTCTGCACCACAAGACCCATCCGCACCTAATTCTTCAACTTCAGTGGATCGAAAATTTTAATTTTGGGCAATGACTTCAGTAAAATTTGACTTAATTAATAGCAAAATTGTAAAAGATATACATCAACTTTTCGTGTTCTTATAAAAAAAAATCCAAATTCACTTGAAAAGAAATCACAAGAAGGGAGAATGTTCAAAAGATTCATTCAAATAATATTACCCGTAATGTAAAACTCTAAAAAAAAACTCAGACATTTCAAGAGAAGAAATGAAGTCTTTACAAAAATAAGAAAGATTTCAAACCTAGAAATATAAAATAGTTCAGTTGAATAATTAAGGATTGTCTTGACTCCATCATAATCTTTAATTCAAAACATCTACCAATAAAATAAACAATTCAAAATTGATGGCAACTATTATTGAAAGTTTAAAATCTATAAAAACCCAAATCCTTCGAAATTCAAAAAGACCAAATATATTTTTCAGGCAACTCCGTGGTTTTATTTTCATTAAGTGATGTGACAAATTACTAGCAATAGTAATACAATTAGCATTCTAACAAAGAAATGTGACACCTAATTATAAGTATGATCAGAAACGAAATGTTTGCCATCTTCTTTACTTCACTTCTTGTGAGGAAAAGAAAATGAAAGATTATTTTGTGACTTATTGGATCAGAGAATATGAAATAATTATTTGCTTTAACAATAATTAAATTCAAACAATTAACTTGGAGGAAGTTGCTGTTGCTATGATTAACAATGGTGATTTCTAGATAGCGGTTATACGTCATGCTTTCTCAGCAATCTCATAACTTGTTGCTTATAATGTCCAATGTTAGATCAAATATCTTCAAACGACCATAATTTTCCGCACCATTCTTAAAATTATAATTGACTCACTTCTCTCTAATGTTTTTTCATTCTATCTACGAATGACTTCAGGACTTTTTTCCAGTGTTCTGAACAGTTGAAAACTAACGTCATCTACATTGGCGAAGTAATCTTAACTGCATTTGATCGATTTTATCAATGGGTAGTATTTATTGATATTTTTGCTTGTTGTTATTTTGCTCTCAAGCATTTTCATAAATTCACTAATGTCGATATTAGAAGAATTTTTAAGAAATTGGCATGAATATTTGCATTATAGTGATTATTTATTTTGCTTTTAAATGTTCAAATATTTTATAAGGTCTAACCGTGCATCTGATGCATTCTTAGCTATGATTGCTAACATTTATCTTGAATCTAATAATAATCTACGATGGATCATGGAATGTGGCTCAAGCTTGACATGTAATATATATTACGCACAGAGTTTTGTAGATCCCTTTAAAAGAACCTCAATTGAGGAGAAAATTGTAGAAAAATTTCTCCAAATTGTCTTGTTCCGTATCCGATTTCATGCAAAGAAATATCCAGAAAAATGTTTAGAAGATGCATTCGAATAAAATTGCACACAATATTTACTTTAAAACAAATATAGAAGGAAAATATATTAAGAAATTAAAATAATACATTTTGATTAATGTATTGTTCAATTCAGAAAATAGACATAAAAACGGAATTAAAATCTTCACAAACAATAATGCTATTTAAATGAAAAACAAATCATTTCTTTCATTTGACGTTTTCTTTCCTGCTTGCCGATGTACCTACCATACGTTGAAATGTTTTGTTCATTGTGAAAATAACACAATACTTTGATGTTCATTAGTGTAAATATTCCCACCTTTATCAACCACTACAGTCACATTCCATGTTTCCTAACTTTGACAGACACAACAATTCTGCTAACAGAATTCTCATTTGATGTATTTTCACCTTCCTACCAGATTTCTACTGGGGCTCGCTTCACAGCAAGTCAAATTATCGATATGAATCTTTCTCTGAACAGTTTCTAACTATCCTTGACTTTTGTTTAAAGATTCTTTGAGACAAAGCAACTTTCATGTTCTACAGTTCTTTTCAGTATTTGGCCAAGGTTTTGATATTTTTTAAACATTCTTTCAACCTATTATTGTCTAGGACAGTAACGCCCACTGTTTTACGGAATCTATTTTTCACAACAATTGTGATTTTCTCCTTTCTTGAATGCCTTATGTGTCCTATGCTTAAAATCAGAGGTCTTCAAATTTTAAGAACATTATAAACTATTGGTTTATGTAGTTGAATCCAAATAGTTTGCATATTCCCCAGTTTAAAAAAAGCTGTCCTTTCTTTTATATTACTTTTAGAGTAATATGCTTTATTTGCTCAAAGTATAATTTACAGCATCAGCGTTTTCCTACATCAACAATATATTTTTTTTGTTTTTTTGTTTTTTTTCATTTTTTTAGACGTGTAAAAATTTAAATTGATAACATTTAAATGAAAAGTAACCTCCCTTTAAGTCTACTTTCAAGGGAGATTACTTGTTCTATTAAGGTAAATTTTTCTATTAAATTTTTTTTTTACGCGAATTCATTCATCTAATCATGCCTTTTAGTTGGACATTGCTAAGGGTTCAAAACTTCGTTAAGAGCCAAAAAGTAAGCAAATACACTAAAGAAAATTATATTAACATTTCTTAGTGCTTTTAATGCTATTAAAAGTTTTTTTTTCCATTAACGAGTAATTGAAAAACAAGATTATGCCTGAAGACAAAATGAGAAGGATAGATAGGTTGCATTAGTTTGATAATTTTATATTTCCTTTCTATTTTGTTTAAGTCATCAATTCTTAATCTCAATATCAGATCTCCATTTGAGAAATATGTAATCATAGATTAAAGACTGATTTAAGCGATTTTTCTGTTCAATTTTGAATAATTTAAATGATTTTGCCGTTTAACCGAATAAAAATTAAAACTCTTTGAATATCTTAAATTCCTGATAAATACTTCCAAGTTTTACAGTGAATGAAATCATTCTATAGCTATAAATATATCTGAAATTTAAATGAGCAGTGTGTGGTAGTTAAATATTGAAGAGTAGCAAAATATTTTATATCGTCTCATATGTAAATATAAACAATTTGAATTCTATTCAACTTTGTGAAAAAATATATATTTATCATTTAATGACGTTAAAACCTGTCTTCTTATTTGTAGTTAGATGTCTACTATCTTATGCCAGAAATGCGATAAATGGAATTAGAAATTAAAAAATCTATAAAACAATTTATTATTGTTTAGATAATACGGAAAAATATATTTACATTTCGCTAAAAAAAAAAATTCATTAAGACATAAACGACAACCAGTTTAATGAGAAATGAATTTATGTGCAAGGCGAGAGAGCCACTCATGCGCAGACGATTACAGTGAGAGAAAAGAAAGACTGACTACAATAGATATTGAAGAAATGATAAAAGATGAACGGGATTCAAGAAGATAAAAAATAGTAAATGACGTTGCAATTGACATTGTCTAGAAAAGCAACGCCTACAAATTTACGGAATCTATTTTTCACGACCACTTTGATTTTCCTCTTTGTTTGAATAGAGCCTGTGTGTTTATGAAAAAACATATTTTCTTCTAAATATTTTGTAAGTTTTATATCTGTTAAATAAGTTTTAACTCACTCAGACTCTGTTGTGGCCCATGATGTAACTCGCCGTATAAGTTCCTGTGATAGTCTGCTAGTGTCTTTCCACTATTTTTAGACTAATCCATTTTCGCTGTCTTTTTCCACATTCTCTTGAATCGACTTCTCTTCTTGTATTAGAGTCCATTTAATGACTTGATTTGTAGACCTTCATATGTGAAGCCTCAAAACGTGGAAGTGACGTTTGTAAATGTAGATGAACATGGAAACTGCTGACATCTTAATTTGACATGTGGTCATTCCATTTGATGCACAGGATTTTAATCTAATGTCAAAGGGATTCCCCTGTGTGGTGTGAAGTGGTCAGATTTCACAGCCATATGGAAACGTAAATCCCAGTTTGGTTTTCAGGCGGAAAATTCTTGCTCTCCTATACATTGTCCGGTTCGGTTTTTGGCACAAGCTATAAATATCGAACTCAATACATAAAAATGAAGGTCAACCAGTCCTACTCACTAACCACCACACAAAGCCGAGACGACGTAGGTCATAAATGCTGCTGATGGAACTGTCAAGGTACGTGAACTTTTGTACCTCCTCAACATTTTTTCTTGTTAACATATCCTTTAATTTTTTAAAACTCTGTTGCTTTAAAGTAACACTGGTTTCATGAAGTTTCGATTTTTTTTTCAAGCAGTTAAAATTTTAAACTACAAGAATAAACAAAAGAAATAATAACTATAATCGTTTATGTCAATGTTTCCAACATTTTTTTTAATTCAGAGTGAATTAATTTAAGCGCTACTAATTTTACCGTTGAAATAGTTAAATATAACCGTCACTCCAAAAGTTTCTTTTCTCGCTCTTTCTATCTGTGGTACTGCGTTCCGTTTACTTGCTTCCCTGACAGCTAAAAAAATAAATACAACGTCAATTGCCTTCTTCTATCTTTTTGATTTCCTATTATCTTTATCCTTTCTTCAATACCCATTGTACCCAGTTTTTTTCTTTTCTCTCACTGTAATCCCCTGCTCATTGGTGGCTGTCTCGCCTTGTTTGGGCTGAAATGATAAAAAAAAAAAAAAAAACAACTTGTAGAATAAATAAAACTTTGGGGCGCAATTTAAATTTTAGTAAGGAAAAGTTAACCATGAAATTTGGAAACAGGAAAATAATAAAGAAGTTTCCTGATTTAAATCCGTCAATGAAAGCAAAGGGATTATCCACACTTTCTTAAAAATTAAGAAATTTAGTCTCCAGTTTAATATATCAAAGGATAAATACTTTATTTAGACATGGAAGCTATGCCGTTAGTTTCTCAAACATTTTAAAAATACTGATTATTTATAATTAATAAATTACTCTTCTGTTAACTTGGGGCGTACCTGGGCACTTTTTAGGGCGAATTAGTGTGACCGAGCGCGCTGACTGAAAATCACTGGTTTATGGGATTCATAAACCGTCTTTGTAAAATTTTTAATAAAGTGAAAAAATGAATACAGTATGAAAAATGTCTTTAATGTCACCGAATACATTCTTATTCTCACATGGGGCGTGTTCCCTCAGGACACTGGCGATCATTTTCTTTTATAGGTCTTAATCAAGTTTGTCTTCTTTTATCCTTTTTCTAATCCTTTTCTCCTAACCTTATTTATAGAAAATCATTAAGAATGTTATGCGCTATCGACTCTTTCGCCTTCAATATGTCCTGTGTGTGCCACATTTTTAAGCCCTCTTTCCTCTTTGTGTCTGAAAAATTTCAAGCACCTCTTTCAGTTGTTAAGTATAAGTGTCCTTTTCGTTTCCACTTTCTCATTACTTTTTCATTGTTCACATGTTTAGTCCATGGTATTCTCAGCATCCTTCTATAAAACACATCACTGTTGCTTCAAGTCTACTCTTCATCTGTGAGGAGATTGTCGTCCAATATTCATTACCATATAGGGGGACTGATATTACATAACTGTACAGTACTCTTTTCTTTGTTTCAAACAACATTTTCCTGTTTCTTCATACTTTACTTAGGTTTTGGAAGGCAATTTTCACTATACCATTGCGTCTTCGGATTTCAGAGTCACATTTTCTGTCCTTTGTTCAAACATTACCTAGATATCTAAATTTTTGTTCTTGATTGAGTTTGGCATATTCAATTTCGAATTCACACACACACACACACACAGATATAAATTTAGGTTTAATTGAATAAATCTGAAACGTTGTAATGACAAATTTGAAGTTACTGAAAAAAAGAAAGGTAATGTGTGTGTGTGTGTGTGTGTGTGTGTGTGTGTGTGTGTGTGTGTGTGTGTGTGTGTGTGTGTGATAAAATATAATTTATGGTGGTATCCAGCAGCAACAGTCTGATTCATACTAAACAAACTAATCACGTTTAGTATGAAATAGACTGTTGCTATTTACCTTTCTATCTATAGATAGATAGATAGATAGGCATGTACGCATCGCTCATTCAGTGAAATGAATTAGAGCACTCTAGCTATTGGGCGCGTATAATGATATGCGCTACAAAGTCTGCCTACTTCCACCGAACGTCCATAGCCCAGGGGTCGAGTCGCCGACTGACGCCATTTCGGTCGGGTTTCAATCCTGGGTAAAAAAGCAATCGGAGTCTAACCGTACTGATGAGCTATGATACGGCGAAACAGATCTGTCTGCGGATGACAATATGACAACGATAGATAGATAGATAGATAGATAGATAGATAGATAGATAGATAGATAGATAGATAAACTGTGCGTGTGTGCGTATATACACGCACACACACAAAGGGAGCGATGGATAAATTGTCATCTAAATTGCGAGAACATGAAAATAGAATCACAGTGGTATCTCATATCTCATTTTGACAGATTTATTTATAAAAATTACTCAAAAATATCTTGACATATTAATGAGTAAATTTATTCAATACAATCGTCACTGGCTTAAACCACGGCCTCCAGACGACATCGGAATCGTTTGCAACTCTTCTGGACAATCACCTTGTTAGTGAATGCTGTCATAATCGTAGCCTTTATATCATATTTGGTTCAACAAGGAGTTTTGTTGGTCTATTGCCCAGCTGCCCCTAACACATAATAATCAAGGGCGATTGCAGTCTGGGGAGGTAAATGGTCATTTGTAAGGGGTGATGTGGTTGCAGATATTGTCTGACAATCATGACTGAGTTCTCCAACTTGAGTGTCATCGTGCAGAGTCCTGTTGCCAGGAATATGTTCTTCCAGCATCCATCCTCTTGAGTCAGAGAGGCACTTGAGGTAAGACTCTATATTGAATCGCATGCCTCCACCTACAAATTCGGGGCTTCTTTTCTCATCAGAACTATCAGATTGCGATTTAGACATGTCTAACCTTCGTAATCACCATTAGACTCATCTAACTCTTTTCGAATGCTGAGCCAAACAGTTTAAAATATTCATATTAGAGCTTCCGGTGCGGACGCCAAACAGTGCAACATGTCATTTCCAAGTTTCTAACCGCGTGAATTGCATCATAGATCTCTTTTGTCTTATAGACGGTGCCCAACTGACTCTATTATACTGTGCAATCGACAAAATCAAATACAAACAACGTGCATGCTCGAAAATAAAAAAACAAAAATAGTGTACAATTTACCATAGGTGTGTATGCGTACGCGCATTCAAACGCCTATGTGTGAGCATACGACACGAGCCTGTTTCTGTGTATGTGTGCACGTGCGTGTGCATGTGTGTGCACACGCGGTATGTGTGTGTGCTATATAGACATATATATATAATATTAATATTATATATAACAATAACAATGTATTTGAAATTTAAAAATATTAAAGGGAAATAACTTAAAAATATATTTCCGAGTTATTTCCCTTGGTAAAACAAATAAGTTATTTTTTAATCTATTTTCATTTTATTTTACTTTATGTTTTAAAATTATTTCTTTTTAAGAATTTCATTTTTTGAATCTAGCTGATGAAAAACTAATAATGATCATTCGGTTCGCCAAATATCTCTGATAGGGATGCAAGTTCAATTTAATTTCAGTGGCTTGACTGTTCAAAAAATGAATAAATGACTCGAGCGTTGTAATATGAATAAGATGAATAATTAGGAGGAATGCTTACTCGATTAAATTTGGACAATTTATACAAACGTTTTTTTTTCATATACTTAAATGAAGCAGTGTCGTGTATATATATCAATGATGGGCCACATGAAATGTAATATTTCATAATAAAAACATTTTCTAAAAATATTGTCATTATACATGTATAACTACACACATATTTTTCATATTTAATTTTGAATTAAATTGAGAAAACCAGCAATTTCTTAAAATAATAAATAATAATGTACTTCAATAAATATACAAATAAAGATGAAATGAAGTTAAACTAATTGCTAGGAATGCCTGAGAAGATTAAAATGTTCTTTCAAAAAGTTCACAAATGTGAGTCAAGGTAAAAATATGTGTAGACAAATTAAGAGTTGTCTCGCTTATGTTTTGCTGAAATCAAAATGGATTATAATATGCAGTAAATATATTTTTGTCTGAATGCTCAAGATGTAATTTACAACAATTAATATTGAACAGTTCTGTGAATATTTTGAACGATGAAAAGTTTGTTGAATACAGCTTTGACAAATATAGTAAGTGCGTAATTATTAAACACAAAGTAAGAAGAAACGACAGTCTAAATTGGATTTTACAAACAAGTGATTTCCGCGTGTTGCTGGGTGAAAATATGTGTGAGATTCGGAGTGACATGGATTCTGTTAACAGATGGATACTCACTGACTGAGGAACAGAAATCTACTGTATTTATGTCTTTTGAGATTATCAAAACGCCTTGGCGGGAGAATTGTCTCGTGCAGAAATAATTTTTTTCAAGTAAATCAGCCAATTAGGTTAAGAGTTTTAGAGAAACAAAGAAAGCTAAAACTGCAAGAAACTGCGCGACATTTGACTAGTAAAAACAACGCGATAGATAAATTACCGCCAAGCTGCCACTGATAAATTGTTCTATGATAATTAAGTAGTAATTTTTATCCAATGACATTGCGAGTTTTCACAAAAATTGTGAGAAGGAATTAATATAATTTTTAGCGAAGGGTACTGCACAATATTAAATGCATGGTAACTATAAGTAGGATGAATCTTCACTTAGAAATATTATAAAGAATTCGACTATATTTCTGAGATGAGATAGTATTAACAGTATTTAGATTATTCGGACAATAGTCCAAATAATGTAAATATTATAAAGAAATATACAACTCCAGTTAACCAAAACAAGAAAATTAAATTATCTACTATAAAAAGAAAAGATTAAAACTGCTAACCTCATTCTTAGGGATGTGTGTTGTGGTGCGTGGATATCGGCTCGGAACAAAAAATCAAAGAGTCGAGTTTGAATTCCGGTTGAATTTGTTATATTCTCTTACGTGCCTTAGGAAATGTATTAATTCATCTTTTCTCCTTCCAGCTATGGATTAAATAACAAGACAAATAGAATTCTATAGCTTTGGTTGGCAACCAGTCAACCGCAGAAAGCAATGGCAACCTACTGCAGGAAATCTTGCCAGTTAGTCATCTCTCAAAAGAGACAGGATCACCTAAGCGTGTATCACGTATGGCACTTAACAGACTGAACTCCATTACCAACAATAACTCACCTGCAAGATTAAAATTGCGTAGAAGCAAATATTATTTACGAATTCTTGATCAATTCAAATAAATAATTATATTGGATATATTGCAACATGCCTAACAAGAAGACCCACGTTATATTTCCCTGACCACAGTTTAATTAGGTCTCATTCAAATACATATGGAGACCCACCTAACTCAATTGAAAGATAACTCTCATTATTTGTTTAAATGAATAAAGAAACAAAATGAACAAAATATTGTATCCTTTTGAAAACCTCTTCTATATGCGTCGCGTGTTCTTCCATATTATCGCTTTTAATTAGAATGTCGTCTAAATAAGCAGTAGCAAAGTTCTGTTCTGTGAACATGGTATCCATTGTCTGTTGAAAGATTGCCGGAGCTACCTTTATTCTGAATTGCAATCTGTTAAATTTATAGAGTCCTTTATGCATGTTTATACATAATATTTTTGTATTTTGTTCTTCAACTGGAATCTAAAGATAAGCTTCGCTTAAATCAATTTTCGAAAATATCTTGCCACCGTTAAGTTTGGTAAATATTTTCTCCTGGATTGGCAATGGGTAATGATAATCTTTTATCGCGTTGTTTAATCCCGTCGAGAAATTTGCACAAACACGGGTTTCTCCTGAATTTTTATTCACGTATACTACTGGTGCCGTCCATTCGTTGAATTCTATTTTTGAAGTGATCCCAGTTTGTTCTAGTCTATCTATCTCTTGATGTATTTTGTCTATTGTTGCAAAAGGTACGTTTCGTTTTTTCTTAAATACTGGCTGCGCATTCTCCTTTAGTTCGATTTTTGTTGCGAATTTGTTACATCGACCTAAACAGCTTGAGAATACCTCGGGAAATTGTTTGTGTACTTCTTCTTTCAATTTCGTATCTTCTGATGGCTCACACTCTATTTTCTTGCAGAAAGAGCTAATGGGTAAATCCCATACAACAAACTTTTGCATCCAATCTGTACCTACCAAATTTTCTATGTCTTTCATAACGTTTATTTTTAATTTTTTGATTTTTCCATGAAATTTCACATTCACGATTATTTCACCATCGTATTTGATCCGTTTTCCTGTGACAGACTTTTTAGTGTATGCATCATGGTCGGCCTATTCAGTTCACTCCATATTTGTAGGTTAATTATAGTTAAATCCGAGCCTGAATCTAATTTTTGTTTGACCTTCCCATTTAATATTTCAAGTTCTGCATATTTCCTTGTGTTTTGTTTATCTTCATAATCCACTCTAGTAGATCTTACTCTACTAGTGTGTCTTTTGTGTCTGCATACAGCTGCCTTATGTCCCATTTTTCCACACACTAGACTTGAATTTGAACCGACACTCTCTAATCCAGTGGAATCCACCACATCTGTAACATGCAGATGTGGGGAGGTGCTTATTTTTTATTTGATTTCTGTCACTAGTTGCTTATATCTTGTAATTTTGTCATTAAATTCTTGTTTTACTTTTGAGTGGGGGGGGGTGAAAAACGTAAATTTTTATTTAACTTACGTATATGCGCTACTCACGGTTTCTCAAGATATTTTACTGTCTTTTTTAATACTTAAGCATTTTTGGCAGTCTTCTGATAGTTTTTGTAGTGTTAATCCTGGTTCATTTTGGAGTTTGATAAGCATTCTTTTACACATTTCGCTGTCCTTAGCTGCGTCCAATCTTTGTACAAATATAAGACATTTAAAGTTGTCCGGAGTTAGCACTGCCAACTTAAAGTCGTCGCAATGTTTGTTAACGATTGCAGCGAACGTCGAATAGTCCTCGTTTTCGCCTTTTACGAGATTGAGGTATTTTCACCTTTTGTGAAAAAGTGAAATCTTTGAACTGTCATCATTAATAGAGTATTTAAAGGTCTCTATAGCGTTCCAAACGGCGTCTTGTAAAAATGTTGCCTTTTTTTCCGTGTTCCTTTCTTGTGTGTTGACTGCTAATTTTAGTAATAATTCTTGAAGTTTTAATTGTCTTTCTTCATTCATTCTTTAAATTTCCATTTGTTTTTCCTCGAATTTTAATTGTCTCTCTTCACTTTTTTTTTGATTTCTAATATTCCTTTTTGAAAATCATCCATGGTTTGCTGCCTTTATTCCGTGTGGGGTTTCACTTTTTTATCGTTGCTTTTTGCATTTAATCGTGTAAAGATTTAGCGAAAAATTTTTCCTGCTGTGACTTGAGCACGAAGAGGAAAAAATATTGACTTTCAAATACCTTTTTACAATTTTTTCTTTCTATCTCTTTTCGTTCCAAAGTTATTATACAAGCAGATTTTCTGCAGTGGTGTCGCTCAATTGTTTGTGGTCGACTATGATTTTTTTTGTTGTTCTGTATGAGTTCTTTCGAGTTTTGACGTGACTCTCGAGTTTTCGTCGGCAAGTTGTTGTGTTCGACTTGAATCCTTCGTCGTTAAGTTCGAATCCTTTGTCGTTAAGTTGTTGTGTATGCGAGTTCGAGTCCTTCGTCAAAGTTGTTGTGCCGGCTCGCGTTCGAATGTTCGTTGCCAACTTGTTGTTGTGTCTGTTAGTTCGAAACTTTGTCAAAGTTGTTGTGGTGTACGCGAGTTCGAATCTTTGTCGCCAAGTTGTTGTGGATTCCGGATGAGGGACCGCACAGAATAATGAACACCAAAACAGATATTTGAGAGAGAAAAGTATGTTATATTAAACTGGAACTTAGGTTAGTACTCCAGGAATACTATTAGTAAGGAATATATATATATATATATATATATATATATATATATATATATATACAAGTTTTTGAAGTGAAGCCGTGCTGGAATTATTATGTCCACGTAGAAACTGACGGTGCTGTGTAATACTATTCTGGCTGAGTGGAGCTAAGAGATACTATGACTGCTAACGCAGTATTCTCTGTGAAACTTCGGTATTGTTCGGTATCTTACAGATACCTGACGGATCTCTTACAATGTCTCTCGCTGTACTCTATGTAACTCACTTTGGCAGGAGTATGTATGTATACTCAAGTCGAGTTCATTATCATAGAGAAAGGGGAGATTCCACAACAATAATAAATTAAATCTACAACAGTGATGATATACCGGAAAACCTGAGCAGACCATGACTAAGAAACCAGGCACAAAATAGTGTTAGCTCCACCAAATAATCAGCCTAATGAGCCGCATAACAAAGCTTATAATCCGGATTTTGATGAATAGAGCGCGTAGCAGAATCAGGCCAGAGTCAGGAGAAGAACAGCACGAATTCGTCAAAGATACCGGGAAAAACGCGATATGTAAGGTCAGAATGTTCTCACAAAAGCAATACAAATACAGAAGAACTCTATTTTTATCTTCATATAATTGCTGTTTTTTGAATTCTACTCTTGATAAATAAAAAATTGTACTCTAATATTATTAGATTTAACTCCCATTAAGATCGAGTGAATTTAAAGTGAAATCTCTTAAATGGTCAGTTCGTAATATGCACCTGATATGATTGCATAATGCCTGAAACTCCGAGTTATATCATCGACGTAGGATTATATATATATATATATATATATATATATATATATATATATATATATATTTGTAAAAGAGTTTTACGTGACCTATGTTTCTACCATGTGGTATCTTCAGGCTATTTGCAAATCGCCTGGAGACACCACTTAGTAGAAATCTAAGTCGCGTAATAACTCGTTTACAAATGAATAATATTCAAAAGTTTTATAATACAATAGTATTGAACATTTTTTAATACAACTGTGTCCTGTTCTAATTTAATTACGACCAAAAACTAAGTAATTAAACAATCAATATGTACATATGTAAATATATAATCAATAATTTTGTTTATGCTATTAGGGCCATGAATAAGTTCTCACCAATTTTTTATTTACAAAAATTAGGGAAAAACATATTATCAATAGCCATTATCTTTCCCATCTTTCTGGCAGTATTTGAATTTTACGTCGGAAAAACGACACGTCTTTTGAGGCTAACAACAAGTCGACCCATTTTTTGCATCTTCATAAGAATGAAAGTGCTGCTCAGCTAAGCCATGTGCCATCGATCAGAACAAATGATAATCCGACGAGGCAATGTCTAGTAAATACGGCGGATGGGTTAAGACTTCTTGTTTAAGCGTTTTCAATTAGGAGACCACCTGTTTTGCAGCATGTCTCAACGTTGTTATGCTGCAAAATAACTTTATCTCGTCTCTTCTCGTATAGGGACTGTTTTTATTCAATGCTCGACTCAAACGCATCAATTCTAGTTGATATCGATCTTCTGTGATAGTTTCAGTTGGTCTGAGCTGCTCATAATATGCTACAACTATCTAGTTCTCACCAAATGCAAAGCAGCAGCTTCGAACCGTCGATATTGTGCTTTGCCACCGATGTTGATGCACGGCCAGGTTTATCCCACGATCTTCTCTACATTTTGCCGTTGAAGCAGCTGTTTACACGTGACCAGGCGCCGTTCAATGTTACTCGCCATCAACTTGTACGGCGCCCAATAACCTTGATTTGAGTCATTCCTAAAGCTTTCAACTTTTCAACTCCTAATGATTTTGCAAGTTCAGCTTGCTCCTGTCATGAGTTTTTATGAAGTAATGTCCCCAATTCTTCGTGTTTAAACTTTTTCGATGCACCAGATGTTCTTTATCTTCAACATAAAAATCATTATTTTTGAAGCATCTGAAATAAGCTCTGCATGTTTATTTTCCGATAGAGAATCGTCGCCGTAAGTCGTAACATGAAATCTGTGTGCTTCAGATGCAGATTTCTTTTGAATAAAGTAGTGCAGTATAGATCCCCGCAAACACACATTCTTTAGCATGAAATCCAACATGTTTTACACTTTGACAAAATGACAAGTACTAAATTCTAAGCTTGCTTATATTATTTCCTTACAGATGCGTTACCATCTGTTTTAGATGGTAACGCGGTTCTGGGAAAACCATCTGTTGGAAACAAAACAAGAGCGTATTCAATGTCCTAATACACTGAGGATATTTTATTAACAACTGAATAATATTTTTATACATGTGTGTATCCTCATATTTATATTTATTAATTCACACAGCTATATATATATATATATATATATATATATATATATATATAGCGATTATAAACGAAGCCCCCTTTTTAAATACTTATAATTTATTCAACTGTTATTTTTGCAAAAAATAGATTTAAGAGGAAAGAATTTAGCGTGAGGTCTTTTTAAAATTTGATATAGGCACCAGATTTCTCTACCAGCTTCTCGAGCTGTTCAGGAATTACATCATCTAATTACACCAACAACTCTTGTGATGTGGAAGACATAACTTCCTGTATTCGTCATTCAGTTTCTTTCAAAGTTTTCATTTAGTATTGAAGATTTGCTGTTTTGACTAACCACAAAGAAAAAGTCAGAGGGTTTTAAGTTAGGGAGTTTGCAAGTACCCTGATATTTTTTAGATTATGTAATTTTTTATGTTATTTCGTAAAGGTTTCTTACATTTCTTTTTACACTCAATTGTTGTATTGGTTAACATCAATTACTGTGTTATCGGTTGGTGACATTTTGTGGTATTGGTTAGTGACACTTATTTATGTTCAGAAAGGACATCTATAGGAACACAAGAAAAACTAAATAAAAGGCTTAATCCCAGTCCATTGTCTTTAATGAAACTTTAATAAAAGTGGAATTTTAATCATGGACGAACACATCTACCAACAAAAAATGAGAGATCTCATCGACGACGAGAACATCTACGAAAAAGTAAACGATAACAAAGTCTTGAAGGAGACACAAAAATTCATGTGACATTAAAAATTAACTATAAATAATTGAAGACACCTCTTGTCTAAAATTAATTGTACACCATCCAAAAATATCCACACTATACGGACTACCAAAATGTACAAACCGAACATATTAATACGACCTATCATATCAGGGATAGGCAGTTCCCCATACAAACTGGCTGGCAAAATCCTAACCCCCTCCCTAGCATGATTTAATCCCTCACACAAAAAATTCAGATGAACTCGTAAACAAATTAAAATACATAGACATCAAAAACAAATAACTGCTCAGTTTAGATATAAAATATCTATACACGAATGTCAATATAGAGAAATTCCTAAATCTACTAAAAAAAACTTGACAAAAAAAGAAATAAAATTACGTATCCCCACATATAAAACCATAAACATTTGCCAGATAATCGCCAAACAATGTTACTTTACTTTCGGTAACAAAGACAAAAATTTGACTTACCTGTGTGGTGTTCTTGCTTGTATGTTTGTAGAATTTCTAGTAAGTGGCCCTTTCAAAATCATTCCACCACCAAACTTTTCTTATTTCAAATACAGATGACTCCCTACTATGATATCAACAAAATACTATTTTAACATATTTTGTCAGCTAAATTAACAGCGTTGAACCTACAATAGGCTTCACCTTTGAAACTGTTGCCCACTACCCTCTTCCCGTCGTAGATATTATGCTGTACAGAAACAATAGTGAACTCAACTCTGACGTTTACAGAAAAGCTACCAACAAAAATGACCTGTTCAATCTCTATTCAAACCACACCTATGAAATTAAATCTAGAATAATTATAGCTTTCTACTTAAGACCTCCCAAAGATGAAAATTCTTCTTCTTCATGTGCCTTGACCCTTCAGGATGTAGGCGATCATGGACTTCATTTGGCTCTGACACTTGTCGCTCTCAAGACTCTTCCTCTTGGTAACTCTCCCAAACACCGCTCTGTCATCCATTTGCTATGAAGTAGGTCTTGCGCTACTTTCCCCCCTGTCTCTCTTTCCGTCTATCCGTCCTGTTAGTATTAAATTCTCCTTCCTCATTACATGTCCCAGAAACTTCATCTCTCTCTTCCTTACGTTTCCATCCTCTCCAACACTTCGTCGTTAGTCATGTGCTCAGTCCATGGTATGCCTCAAGCCTCTCCTTTATCCTTGAGAAGATCGTCCAACATTCACTGCCATACAGAAGGATAGACATCACAAAGCCATCCAGCACTCTCTTTGTTTCCAATGAGGGTTTTCTGTCTTGCAGTAGTCTGGTTAGCTTTTGAAATGCATCCTTGGCCATCCCAATACATCTTTGGATCTCGACATCGCACTTTACATCCTCTGTCAGCATGTTTCCCAGGTATTTAAATGTCTTAGCATGATTTATTTTAGTTTTTCCGACTTGTAGTTGGTGTTTTGGAGTATTCTTTTTACTGATGACCATGCATTCAGTTTTCTTGAAGTTTATGCTTAGTCTTTTCTTCTTCCATTCTCTTGCTACTTTCTGTAGAAGGCCTTGCATTTTCCTTTCCGTGTCTGCTATCAGCACTGCGTCATCTGCGTATCTTTCATTGTTGAGATTGTGGCCGCCAAAGAAGAAACACACATTCAAAATCTCCGATATTCTTATCTTCATCATTTTATCCCCAATGCAAAGAGAAAGGCACAAAAATAAACGATAGCAACAACAATAACATTATCCACAATAATAAATCAAAGAAAAATAGATATATAACACTATCTACCAAGTTTAGAGTTTAAATGCAACGTCAATTGACATCTCTTACCTCCTTGACTCCGATCCTTTTCCTAACACCCGCTGTATCTTGTTCTTCTCCCATTCCGCTCTACGCTCACGCAGCTCTCTTCGCATCAGTGTTTCCATCTTTCTCTTACACAATTTATGACACCCTGTGTGACCTCTTCCTCTTTTGCTTCACCCATCACTTATGTAACCCCTGCAAACAAGTGGCAGTAATGTCTTGCTCGTGCTGGAACGATTATAAAAAAGTCCATAATATCCACTACTCAGAACATAGTCACCATTTCCAAAACTATTATGGATAAAATGAACACTAAAAACACCAATAACAGTCATAAATCAAAAGCAGAAACAAATGAAATAAATATCCAATACTGTTCTTCACAATATATTGTGGAAACATACAGAAATATAAAACGAAACTTTGAACATGAAAGGGAACTGATAAATAATAAATTAACAAATACAGAGAAATAAATTCGACAACATTTTTGATGCCACACTCATGAAAAGAGAAAATAATTTGCTCAGAAGGAAAATACTCGACATCGAATATTATCAAAATGCCAATCTACGCGCACGTTTTTTTTTTGTTTTTTTTTTCAATCACGCCTTTCCTTAAAGAATTACTGCTTTTACAAGCAAACATGCACAACGAAAATATTTTGAAAGATCAAAGAAAAACGGTCAAATCATTTATTTTAACCTTGGAATATATACAGCACAAACGTCTATCTCATACTATGAAAAATTACAATATTAAAAATATCATTGAATAATTTTCGTTCATTTTGTTTTTCACCTGACATTGAATTAAAACATATTATGCCCTCCTCATGCTTTGACTGACCATCCCAGTATCTGATGAACATTCATGAACGTTCTCAAATTTACAAACCTTGATAAGCTAATGACACCCTCGCCAGTGTATATATAAACACGTGAAGTACAATGAATCCTACTATTGTGGCCTGGTTAGGAGCCAGAAATATAAACACAAAAACGGAGTACAGTTAAACAAATATATTAATAAAGAACAGTAGTACAAACAGATACAACATGAGAAGAATCACCAGCGTGACTGTATTGGTCCGGCTGTCAGCGCTGTCTCTCTCTCTCTCTCTTTCTTTGTGTGTGTGTGTGTGTGTGTGTGTGTGTGTGTATGTGTGTGTGTGTATGTGTGCAGCCTGTACATGTTCTAAAGTATAATTAATAATAAATATTCATGCCTTTATTTTTATATTGAGCACTGTTTCAAATTAATGTTTTAAACGTTGCTATGATTTTCTTCGACCCTTATTCATTTGTATATATATATATATTTACATATATGTACATATTCTTAGAGCTACATGTTAAACAACCCTCACCTCTATCCGATGAGTGGTTTTACTTACATAATCAGCACTGCACTGACATTTAAAACGATAATTATCTACATTTTGCTGCAAGATATGTGAAAGGAAAGGCACTTTTACTAAATAAAATGGTATGCACCACAATAGGACAAAAACAGTTCATTACAGACGATAAAGCCTTTTCAGCCAAGAATCAGCTACGTGATCTAGTCCATGGAAGATTTATATATATAGAACCCTTAGTTGAACCAAATGTTTTGATATTAAAATTAGAAATTTTAGGTTTAATGTTACTGAGAATAACGCTTTTAAGGTAGCTACTCGCAAGAAAAATTTCAGGGATTTGTTTGAGTTTGATATCCAATTTACATTCTGGGTATATCGTTTTTGATAAGGTTAATCCTTCAGGATTTGGGATAAAGGAATCCTTGTAAAAGTGGGTTTTCTGTATACACCAGTGACGAAAGATGTGGAAGTTTTTTCGACTACAATGTCTCAGAAAGGCAAAATATTATTTTCCACTTCCATTTTAGATTGTAAGGAGAGATGGAGATTGTTTAAATACTGGAAAAATCTATTTCCCTCGCTATGTGATGTAAAATACGAAAAGCTATCATCGACATGAAAGTAACAGTATGGTTCTGGAACATTATCAAAAGTTCTTTCTCCTGAATCCCGACAAATATATTAGCCATTAGAGGTCACAGAGAACCACACATCGATATTCCATAACCTGTCGCTACATAACGTTATTGAAACTAAACGAGACAGATTTAGTGGCTCTACAAAACCATTCTCAGGAAAAGAAGGATGTTTCAAAGGGCCACGATATAAACGGCCACCAAAAGTGTCAATAATTTCATCTGGGGGGTCATTGACTAATAGACTAAAAATATCGAATGCAACAAGATCTTCCGTGTCGGCAGAACGATGCGATTTGCGTATCAGTCAGTTAATATCCGTACGTGATACACTTTTGGATAATCATGTCTCGAAAGAGACATGACTGACTAGGCAGAGGATTTTCACGTAGTAGGTTGCCATTTTTCTGCGGCAGACTGATTGCAACCAAACCTATATAAACCAATCCGTCCTGCTATCCAACCCATATCTGGAGGGAGAAGAGATTGAGTCATACCTTTCCTAAGGATATTTGCGCGCAATTGAATACAATTAATTCAAGTGGAATTTGAACTCGGCTCTCCGATATCTCATTCCGAGCCGATTTCCATTGCACCAAAACGCACATCCGCAACTGACGTAGATATGGCGCAAATTAAAAAAGTCTAAATACAATAGCCTGAATAAAACTTCAGAACCTGGTCAAGAGTTACAACCAACCATTTATTACTGCGGAACCGACCATCGACAAAACACGCCAAAGAGGAATATTTGGTTTATGAATGTTTGGTAGACCATAAGTTAGGAACACACGGGCTGAATTCTATTATAAACTTCCTCAGACAGAATCTATCTTTTGTGAAATTCAAAGAAGCCTCTTTTGAAACTTAACTTCCGTTTTCAAGGTACCATCAAAGGAGATATCACCTAACTTCTGAAATTTGTTGATATCGTCATTTTAGCAACATAGTTCGGCTAATTAAGAATAACTATAACTGAACCTTTATTAGGTCTTGTAATATAAATATTTGTCCTCAATTTTAATAATTTGGCAGCCTGATAACCGTTCTTTTAATAGAAGAAATTATTAGAAATGATAGGCGAATTCACGAAACAATGAGCCAAATGAAGAATAAAAAAGATCTTATATTGTCCCAAAGTGATAGGTACCGAATTGTTACGGAATTAAGTATTTCAGAATAGAAAAGGATTTCATCTCTAAAAAAAGCACGTCAATAATAAACGAATTTCGGTATTTCAACCGAGAGATGCGCTTAGAGTTATAACCAGAGACACCATGATTTCGGAGCAGGACTTGAGAAGCTTAATTTGAAATTGAAGGGACCGTAGTTTTAGCCTTAAACAGATCGTAATTTATTGAGTACATAAATGAAGTTTTGGTTGTGTCGTCCATGTAGACATACAAATCAATTGAGGGATAACTTTTTAGCAGCAAATTTACTGTTACTCTAGTTGGGTAGATGCCGCATACACGCACACACACATATACACACATACACTCATATACACATATATTAGTACTTTTGACTGTTGTTAGGCGTATCAAAGACTTTATTTTCAAAAGTTCATAGGCTGATTATGAAGGTGTCGTGCTAGAGCTGTTAAGACTTGCATGCATTAGTATTGAGTTGAAATTATTGTATAATTAATTATTAGTCAGCCTATTGACTTTTCAGATCCACCCACGTAAAGTGTCGGTTTCTTTACTTTTAATATCACGTCTTGTTTCCACGAATTCACCTTTCCATGTCCGCCTCTTCATATGACAATTCGTGTCATTTTTGTTGTTTTTCTTTCCTGTTTTTTATTATTTTAGAACTTTATTTAGGATGTCAGTTCTAAAATTTGATAACGGCCGATAAAAATTAACTCAAAATAATGCCTACTCAAGTAAAACAGTTACCTCCAATTAAAATACAAAATGTCTATCACATAAATAATTACATAAATGGAGCGCACCTATCATATTGTCGTTCATTAACCAAGACAAAAACCAAAAAAATAACAATAACTTCCCGTAGCCACATAATTCTAAAGAAATTATAGTAACAACGAGAATAATAATAATAATAATAATAATAATAATAATAATAATAATAATGCATTAAACAATTCTTCTACCCGAAAAAAATCAAAATGGCCTTGGAAAAAATAGATAAACTATTTGGCGCTGAATGTTCGGTGGAATATTGAGGCCGTCAGTACAAAAATGGATTATTTTTTGTAGATTTCTCTTAAGTCATTGATTCTGTTCATAAGGAAAAATATAGTATATCCTCCTGGCATATGACATCCCTTTTCAGATAGATTGTAACTGACGTAATTATGCTGTATAGAAATACCAAACTTCTGATTATGTCCGCAGTCGGAGACATTAGCTTCTTCGACATCAATGCAGAGGTTGAAGGTGACACCCTTGCAACTTTTTCTTTCTTGTCACCCTTAAGTACGCAATAAGAACTTCACTTGATAAACATCTTCATCTCGGTTTTATCATCAAGACTCTTAAGATGATATCCTGCAAAAAGTCAATCTATATTGACTATGCAGATGACGTAGTCATTGTAGATATCATTACCATTGCCAAATTTCTCCTACACAATAGAGAAAATGCTGCTAATGATGTTGCACTCTAAGCCAATGCCTCTAAAACTGAATTTACAGGCTTCCAGCAACAAGGCTCAATACAAACTGTCTAGGGTGAATCTAAAAATTCTGTCGAATCTTTTACATATTTAGAAAGTGAAATAAATTTTAATGAAAACGATGTGAAAATTTGCATAGCTAAAATTTGCATAGCCTTGGCTGCCTTGAATAAAATGAATGTAATCCGATCTAGCAGACATCCTCAATCGGAGATACTTTTGAGCCATTGTTTTAATGCCATTGCTTGAACATTAACTAAAACTCTTGAATCTAAGTTTGGTGCCACATGCACTCGGATGTTGAGAACTATACTTAAAATTTCTTAAGAACAACGACAAATTAAATCAGAGCACTATGTATCCATCCCCGATAATTCTACAATAATATGTGAACACAGAAAGCGATTAAAGGATACTACTGATAAACAAAGCAAGAACTTTCAATTTACATTTAATTTTTTTGAGATTTTGGCTTTCAGAGAAGCAAATAAACAGCAGTGAGTTTCACAGGCGTTAAGTGTGAGAAAAGAAACTGTTCGAATAGACTTGGCAGTTGCCTTTAACTGTTTCCATCATAAAATGATGGGACCAAGATGCCATTCATGTGGCAACAGAGAAAAAACTAATCAGAGCAGTTTCCATGAAACTATTTTGCAACTGAAAAATATCAACCTTGACGCTAAACATTATTACAACTAAATGATTATGATTATATATTGATTGTTTAATTACTTAGTATTTGATCATAATAAAGTTAGACCATTACACATTTGTATTAAAAAGTGTTCAATACAATTATACTGTAGAACTTTTGAATATTCTTCATTTGTAAACGAGTTATTACACAACTTAGGTTTCTACCATGTGGTGAAAGAGTGCGCGTTAAAAAAAAATTCAAAGTTACGTGAGCGTTCAAAAAGATCACTATTACATAAGCTTTCTAAAACAAAAACAAAAAAATGGTAAAATCAGTTATTTCAAATCACCTGAAGACACCACATGGTAGAAACCTAGGTCGCGTAATAACTCGTTTACAAATGAAGAATATATATATAGGAAAAACTGCTTAGCGAAATCTTCTGGATTTCCAATAATCAACTAAAAAAGAAGGTTGTATGTCTTTTTCAAAATCTAATTTCTAGTTCACTTTACACTAGAGGTACATTTTTTCCTGAACAGGTTTGGTTTATCATATATCTAATAATAATTCTAAAAACCAAATTAATCCATTACTGCTTATAGTTTCATGAAAATTTTAGCTTGTTTTGCTTAATTTATCTTGCTAGCTAATGTTAAACTTAGGACAGATGGATTTTAAATTTTAAAGTAAAACAACTCTCTAAAAGCAAAATGGACGCCATGCACTGGTATTTAAAGAGTTTCGTCATAATCGCTTAGTATGATTTAAAGAAAAGAAATATGAATCTTACTAATTATTACATTCAGATAGTGGCCCCAAAGCCTTTGGCTTATCTATATGATTTTTACAAAATAATATGTTGTTTCACTTATGTCAGTACTAATAATAACACACACAGAATTCTATACTTAAATTTAAAGAGGGGAATTTGAAAGAAGTTGAACTAGTCAGTTTTTATTTATAAAAATTTAATTTTTAAATATTCTATATTTATGGCTAAAAGTATTCAATATCAGGGTCAGAACGCGGGTAACTAAAAACGTGGACACTGAGGTCAAGACCAAGCGATGACAGACTTTTTTCTGCTTAAATGCAAATTTCAAGGCATGTATGTTGTGTTTTGGCTCGATTATTTAATTATACAGTTCAATGTATAGCATGAAGTTTCCGTTCAAGTATAAAACACACACACACACACACACATACATATATATATATATATATATATATATATATATATATATAAAGTACATATATTTTGGCAGTGTCTTTTCTTTCAAACAAGTTGTTTTAAACGATAGAGACAACATAGTCTTATATATTTTCTTTTGAATTTTTTCATATCTTAGACATAAAAATTGTCCAAAGGTTGTCCTAGTACTTACAAACGTCATAGCCCATCATCAGGGACTATGTCACAGTTTAAAAATCAAATATTGCCTTGTAGCAGGAAAAGTGTTACAACATTTTAAAAGAAAATAAATAAAGGTTATGAAAAATTTTTAAATTCAAAGGCAGCAATAATGTAAGCTACATGCACACGTGAAGATATGTGTTCACGTATCTTTACATCTGCATGTTGTTTTGTAAGTACTAGGACAACATTTGGACAATTTTTATACAAATATAATTAAGAAATAAAAAGTCTAATCATAAAATATGAACAAATTTAAAAGAAAATATATAAGACTATGTTGTCTCTATCGTTTAACACAACTTGTTCAAAAGAAAAAATGCTGTCAAAATATACGTACTTTATATATATATAAACACATGCGTCTGTGTATGTACGTGTGTGAATACCCCTAAGCATGCATACACACACGCACACACGCACGAATAAAAACACATATATATGAATACTCTCGTATGCAAATGTCCCAGTTTACTTGACACATATACCAATGCATCAAGTGGGAATTCATGAACTTGTCATAACAGGTAAAAAAAGTACAACATACAAAGAACCATTTGAATTGTTGACTAACTAATGACACATTTCAAATGTTTCCCTTCTTTTCATCAGTTTTGCTTTTCGACCTACCTAATCCCCTGTCTCATAAGAATCTGGCCCTTCTTTGCTAATGATATTTTCACACTAAATCTGTCCTATGTTAGTTTACATGTCGATCACAAAACAAATATTTAATCGTCTCTCAGTTTTGTTTTTAGTTGACACCAATTTACACATTGTCTTCTTGTCATTTACATCTCTCATTATTTTTCCGGCAGCCATCTTGTTTGCTCCGTAAGCATTGCCGCCATTTTGTCTCATTACCCAAACTCTTTTCTTTTTCTTTTATACATCTTGTCTTTCCAAGTTTTACTTTCTTTACAAATTCAGTGTTTAAATATTAGCAAATGTTGATAAACATATGAAAGTTACGAGAAAGCATAAGGTATTTTTGAATTGCATAAAAATAGAAAATGTATTAATTTGTGCTGAAGTTGTTTTGTAGTTATCAGGAGATTTAGTAATGTCCATAAAATGTTTTACTGGCGAAATGTACTTTCTTATATGTTAGAGATGTAAACTACATTACAAATCATTTGGTATTGAAATTAGTTAATACACAAAAACCACAAGAAATACGTTTCTAATCTAAAGTAAGACATTATTTATTTACCCTGTAATTAATTACAAACTCAATGAATTTTATATTCAGATGGTTTTATTATATTCTCAGGGAACGTCTTACTGTTTCTTATTTAAGGACAAGCATCGGAAAAGTGGTATCAATAAGTTCTTAACTTTATTATTAACATGAATTTGAAAATTATCCTGGTACTATGTTTAACCTGATTAATGAAAAATCATTGGATTATGGTGAAAAAATAAGTCTTCCATTTCTTTTTTTCGTCAGTAGAAATGATTCGGAATAGAAGACTTCGAAGTGATTACATTTCTACTAATGTCATGTTTGTACGGAATCAGAGTTCTTTTCCTTATTATTTGTGACTTGACATCATTACATTGGAAAGATAATGGAGTGGTTTCCTAGCACCATTTCTATAGTTCTGAATTCAAATAGATCTCTTATCATATCATTCAAATCTAGAGAACAATCTATGCTGCCATTTAATTTATAATAACCGATGTAGAAGATACCTTTCTCAACGGCATCAATGCATTCTTGACGTCATCAGTTCCCAATTAGACATTTAATACTGATAACGCAACTATTTACTCTCTCACTTAGTAGCAATTTTGACAGATTCGACAAAGTAAAACTGGAATCAGCTCCCGAAAAAGCCTTTAATCAGTATTTAATTGGGGCAAGAATGGCTTGTAAATTTTAACGCCTTCAAAACAAAACTGCTTTAATTTAATCACCATAGAGAACCTTGTCTAACCTCCTTCAGCATGGCTGATGTTAATTTCCAGGAGACTAATTCTTTCCTGCTTCTTAGACTTAAATTTTCTACTGATATGAAGCAAGTATATTAACTCAGTTGCTATTACTGCTGCTAGGAACGTTAGTTCACTGTTTCGCACCATAAAATCCATCTTTTACATTTACGAATCTACCGTTCGTCCGAGCATTGAATATTGCTGCCTTATGTTGACTGGTGCTATATATCCGGAGACTCTTGACAAAATTCAAAGAAAGGTTTGTAAAGTAATCAATCCTGACCTGGCAACGCGGTTTCAGTCAAGTTTCCACCGCCGTGACCTAGAGAAAAATTGTTTACATAAATATTTTTTTCTGTACAGGTCAGAATGTACAATTGACGAAAAAGAACTGTTATCCATTTTAGTATATTTTTATCTTAAATTCAGTTACTTTTTTTATTGTAACTACTAAGACTATCATTCTTTTTCAAAGTTGTTTTCAAAAATGAAAAAAAAGCTCTTGGTACAAAGCAAACTCGAAATTGAACGCCACATGATTAGATGAAATTTAAACTTGTATCTCCGATTTTGATTTCAGTGGCAATAACTTTTACATCGCTTACGCCTCTAACAAAAAATCATAACTGTTTTCTTACTATATAAACTTAAACAACGTAAAATAGTCTGTCAAAATTCCTCTTCACTTAAACAGCGTAAAATATGCTGTTTCTTATCAGCCATATCACATGGTCCACAGACAATCATCGTGCCGAATGAATTATTAACGCGAGAAAATATATTGCAAGAAGGTTGGTGCTTACTAAAGCTCGGATATCATCTTATGAAGCCTATAACTGTGTTTCGTTGGTTACGCAAAGCGATGATTCGTTTGAAATCAGTGCAACCACCCATTTCGGCTAAATGCCTATCATGCAGCAACTGATGGCTTTCGTTGATATTGAAAATCTTGTAAACAACGTCGAAGTGTTAGGTTGACACGTTTCTAATATTGTTTAATTTTAATATGATTAAATATGGTTACCCATTTTTCCGTTCACGCTCCACCAAGGTCTTCTGAAAAAGAGCGGAAGTTTAACCCTTGTTTCCTGTTTAGGATTGGATTTTCGGTTTCTTCGAACTTCTACTTCAACTCTATGCTTCTAACATCTCCACTTAAAATTTGACTTTTATACTATTATTGGGTTTCCAGTTCCTTTTACAGTCGTTTTCTTCTCTTTCACTTCCAGTAGTCTCTTTCGTCTTAGTGGCATTACCGCCTTTCTTAACATGAAGTGATTAGTAAAATTCTGTGTCTTATTGGTTTTACACCGTTTATTGTGTTAGCAGATTATTTACTCCGTTTGGAGGAATATCAATAAAACGTTCTCGTATTTTTTTCAAGCGAACAGAATCTATGTCTTAAGCCAGAGTATATTAGAAATTTAGCAAGAAACGGTCTTGAATGTCTTTAAAGTTCTTTTATTCATGATTAAAAACTGATTTCATTGTTTCTATATCGTCTTCATTATGAAATATAATCTTTGAATAATTTTAAGTTCAGATTTTTCTGAGATATTTTCTATTTTATTTACCCGTTCGAAATTGTATGTTTGAATGTTAAAACATGGCACAATTTGTGTTTCTTTTGCGGTGCTAAATTTGGTTAAAAACGCAAAAGTGTTGTGCACTGATATCACCATATAATTATTCAAAGATTATATTTCATAATGGAGACGATAGAGAAACAATAAAATCACTCTTTAATCACGAATAATTGAACTCTCAACTTATTTAAAACTATTTCTTGCTAAATTTCTAATATACTCTGATCTAGGACGTATAGATTCAGTTCGTTTGAAAGAAAATACGAGAATGTTTTATTGATATTCGTCCAATTGGAGTAAATAATCTGCTAACTAAAATAAACATTAAAGAAAATTAAAACTTTTATAGAAACTTTCAGAAATTCATAGTGTTGTGTATTGATATCACTATAACTATGAATTTCTGAAAGTTTTCAATATATTTCCGCTGGCATTTGTTGTCATAGTTTTCTTTTGTTTTAACTCTAATTTTATTTTTTTATAAAATTTCTAATGTTCTTTAATGTTTATTTTAGTATTTTTTAAAGGGTGGATCTATTTAATCAGTTCTTCCTTTTCTTTAAAACACTCTGTTTATCTGAATAGTTTAATCCGCTTGGAATTTCAATCCAAAACATTAAGTGTGTTTGATTTTAAAAATTACTCAGCTTACTGACTCCACCTCAGCTACCAAAAACTCTAGGCACAATCCTGTTTTGAATATTATCTCATCACAAAACGCCACCGGATATATCAATCATTTTTGGCGGCTATGACAGAATTCAAAGAAGTGGGTTTTAATTTTAAGTTAGACTCGTGCAACTGTTCTGCTTTTCGTATTTGTAAAACTGTTCTATGCAAATATTTCCTTCTAAATCGCTTTATTTGGCTGTTGATTTCTCTTACTTTTTGTGCCTTTTTTTTACTATTTTACTTTAGCCATTAGGTGTAACTGACAATTACAATGCAATAGTTCGTGTCACGCAGTGTTGATATTTTGAGCTCATTCTTCCATATGAGTTTTATAAATAGCGTCTCCAGACACAATTAAAGAATTAAAAAATATTTATCCAACGTTCTTCAAAATAAACTAAAATCGTATTACTTTATTGTCGAATGTTTTAAGGTCAGTCAAGCAAAGAATACGTCTAGATTATTACATTAATTTCGAGGAAACAAGACAACGCCAGCTTAAGCCGTAAAGCATCCCATAGTTTAACTGATGTTGGCTATTAATCAAGTTCACTTTTCATAAAAAGATCGTACGTGTTCTGCTTTTTGTTTTTTGTTTTTATTTTTCAGTGAACTGAATATCATTGAAAAAGATCTCCAAAACTTTACAATAATTAAGGAAACTTTTTGATGTCTATGCTCTCGGCTTAATATTCAAAGCAGATAAAATAAAAGCAAATTATTGGATAACCTACCAATTGCACTGATGGTATTAAGAGATTTTAGTTTTAACTAACTTTATTCAAACATACATTTTGATTGTATATTGACAAATGGTGTATCAGCATGCATTATAAATAGCCTATTTTTCTTTATTGATTCTAAAATTAGGCAAAGAAAATTAAGCATCATTTTTATATTATTGATTGTGAAAAGCGTTTAAAGAAAAAAATATGAAGAAGGTATATTGTGCAATAATGTAGAAGGTATTTGTGCAATTTATGGAAAAGATACATTGACCGATTTATGTAGAAGGTACTTTGTGCAATTTATGTAGAAGTTTATTGTGAAATTTACGTAGAAAGTATATTGTGCAATTTATGTGGAAAGTACATTGACCGATTTATGTAGAAGGTACTGTAGCTTTGGTTGGTAAGCAGTCAAAGATAAAAATAATTCTCAATTCAAGATGTATGAATGGGAAGATAGATCTTCAGCCTATTACAGCAACCTACCTAAAGATAGTGTCACGAGTAACCCAGACGAAACGTGGTGATGCGTCGGTCTGTAAAAATTCACAGTGACTGAAATTCTTAATTCGTGTAAGTTGCAAAATTTGTCGCACACAAAGATGATATCTACTTATGTCTTTTAGCTGGGAATTTTTCACTCATGCCATTGCACCTTTAAGTTATCCTTTAGCGTGATTTTAGCGAATTCGCTGACCCAAAAAGTAAATTAAATTACTTGAAAGACCAGGGAAAAATTAATATAAAATTAAAAATTCTTGGAGGATGAAGTTGTATAAAAGATGGAAGAAGATACAATTGGTAAAGTGGTTATTAATTAAGTTTTAATTTTTTTAAATTTAAAAATTGTCGGTTTTTAATTTAGAAAGGGAACAGACTTTTAAAGAATTTGACACTCATAAGGCATATTGATGAGGGGATAGAACAGTAAGTGTAGTAAAGAAACACATATTACTTAAAGTTGTACAGAATAGGATTTTGTTTGTGTCCTTGATCGCTCATAACCTGAATGTCACATAGAAAAATATGACAGAATACTTTGATAAAGAGTTTAAATTATGAAATGATTTGTAAAATAATGAAAATCAATTTCGTAGATTAAATCTCTCTCTCTCTCTCTCTCTCTCTCACACACACACTTTTTATTCTTTCAAGTAACATCAATTCTCTCTCTCTCTCTCTCTCTCTCTCTTTCACACAAACGTACTCTCTCTCTTTCTCTCTCACTCTCTGTGTCTTTGCATCCTTTCATCTACTTTAATATCTCTCTTTTCTCTCTTTCTTTGCACACTTTCATGTATCTTCATCTCTCTTTTTCTTCCTCTCTCTCTCTTTCTTTGCATTCTTTCATGTTCATTCTTTAAACTTTGAAATGATTTATAAAATAATGAAAATCAATGTAGTAGATTAAATTTACGTTTTAAATTAAACGTTTCAAACTTGAATAATTTAAAATTTAATTTTAAAAACATGCGTTGAGAATTCAAAATATTGACAATATCGTACTGAAAATCTAATATCTAATTAGCACTAATGACGTAAAGGGGATACATTTTTCCAAAATTTTTCCCTCGCCCGGGAAGGAACGACATGAGTAACAGGTGTCTCTGGACCGTTACCCCGTGACTGAGCGCAACAAAAAATTACCTGGCGACATGGAACGTCAGGACGCCCAACAACTGTGGTCAACGCGAGAATGTCAAACAGTAGATGAACAGACTGAACATCAATACTCTGGGAATACAAGATCTCCTACAGAAGATAGCTGAAGATAGTAACAAGAAATGACTACAAATAAACTGCAAGAAAACTGAACGCATTATCATCAGCAAAAAGAGCAGCCCAAAATGCCAAATACAGGTAAGGGATACTAAAATCAAGCAGGTACAAAAATGTAAATACCTGGGAAATGTTCTAACAGAAGACGGAAAGTGCAACACAAAGATCAGAAGACGAATTAGCATGGCGAAGGACTAATTCCAGAAGCAGTGTAGAGTATTAAGAGACAGAATAATTTCTCTTGAAACAAAGAAGTGAGCACTGGATTGCTATGTGATGCCAGTTCTTTAATATGGCAGTGAATGCTGGACAATATAATCGAAGATCAAAGAAAAACTTTAAGCAACTGAAATGTGGTTCTACAGAAGGATGCTGCGGATATCGTGGACCGAGCATGTGAGCAATGATGAGATTTTGGAAAGGATGGAAACGAAAAGAAAATTAATACTGAGCATCAGGAAGAGACAGCTAAATTTTCTGGAACATGCAATGAAGAAGAAGAGCTTAGAGAATCTGATACTAACAGGTCAGATAGAGGGAAGGAGAGACAGAGGAAAACAGCGTGTAATGTAGTTGACGGGCCTGAGCAGGTGGATGGCAGAACGGGGGTTGCGTGGTGCAACAGGAGGAAGCGTGCTAAGAGCCACCAGGGATAGGGAGACGTGGAAGGTCGTGATCGCCTACGTCCTTAAAGGACAAGACACATAGAAGAAGAAGAATTATCAAGCAAAAAAAAAAATATGGCTTTCATAAAAAGCTAATAAAAATGACTTCGTGTCTGCGGGTTAAAAGAAAGCAAACGGACGGATGACTAAAAGAATTGTTTTCTTAAAACAACACGCTTTCCTTAGAACTGGGTTTGTGTATATTTATAGAGGTCGCCCACATTCTAAATGTAGACCAGATAAACTCGTTTGACGTCTTCCAATTAATAAGAGTAAAAGGAATGAATGACGTTGAGGAAGTTTTGTTAAAGAGACGGGGAAGAGGAAGGATGAACTGGATCGGAAATAGTGGCAGCGACTTTGTTGACCAAATGGGAAGATATTGCAAAAAGCTCTCTTCCGTTTTCTGCGGGGTCCTCATCGCAGGAACTATTTAAACATTATCATAACTAAGGATTTCTTCTTCTTCTTCTTCTTCTTCTTCTTCTTCTTCTTCTTCTTCTTCTTCTTCTATACCCTTTTTAGTCTTTATTTTGATATTTTACACAAACCCAGGTGTCTTTATTGTGAACTCACTTCGATGAAATTAATTTCAACGCAACGAAATAACCATGTAAAATATTTTAGGCTATTATAGAAGGGATTTGTGTAATGTTCTCGATACAAATAAAGGATCCAGATTTGAAGATGTCATAATTTAGCAAGATAATATTTGAATGCATAATCATTAGTAAAGACCATTCCAAATGTAAATCTTCAAATTCCATCGGATATGTCATATAATTACTGCAAATTCCATCACATAAGTCATACACCACGCCGAAGTATATACCATTATACCTATATTTGTAGAAACTAGATGAATTTAGACACCATTGCGTAAACAAAGAATGTGCTTTGTGGGGTAATAGATATCGACAAAGAATGAGAAATCGGAGAGCCGAGTTCGAATTCCAGTTGAATTCGTTGCATTCACTTATGCATAAAATCCCTTTGAAAAGGTATTAATCCATCTCTTTTTTTTTTCAGCTATAGGTTGAATGGCAGTATAGATTGGGTTCTATAACCTTGGTTGGCAGCCAGTCTACCGGAGAAAGAAATGACAACCTCCTAGTTAGTCATAGATCAAAAGAGATATGATCGCCAAAGTTTATGGTCCTTTAGCAGTCTGCATGAACAAAATGTTCTCTAAAATCTAAAGAATGAATATACGACAGAAAACCTCTTTTTTATTTTTTTAAAAAATGTTCTGTCTCCACAAGACATAACTTTATTATCTATGACTTTTTGTGATTTCTTGAGAAAGATAAGAGAGTTGTTTTCCGCTGCCTTTTCTCTCTTTTTGACTTCAATGCTGTGTTTACTCCAAGATCAGATGGAAACCAATCCAACATTGGTTTATCATTCAAATGAGCTAGCAATTATCACTTTAAAAATTCTTATAGTCTTCTGCGACTAGGTTTATCCTCTAAATCAAATTCCTCTTTCATTGCAAACCATTTACAACATGCACTGATTCTAGCAGAATAATATCCCTACGCTACATAATCATCTTCCGTCTACTGTCATCTTTATTTTATTTTCTATGTCCTTTTAAGATGTAGATTATGACTTTCAACAGACTCCTTTATTTTTATTCTTTAAGAATCTCATGAATTCCAGGGAAAGACAGTGTAGTGTTTTAACTTTGCTACTAAGAAATATGTTTAACTATTCCGTGCAATATTCTCGTCAGTATCTATCTTATACATACACCCTTATGCAAATTAATTGAAACAACTGCTTTAGTTTTCTATCTTTACCATCTCGTTAGTTTTAGATCCACTGAAGTAATAGAGTGCAATCGATTTCTATTTTGCCCTCAAATTAGTTCATTTGCAGCGTTATGCAGTAACATGAATCTATTTTCGGGGTGTATGATTAAATCTGTTTGGCCGTGAAAAGTATTGCGTCATCCGTGATTGCATCAGATTTTTATCACGCCTTGACACTATTGTCTAGACTGTCGATTAATTGCCCTACGGCCATTGTCTGCGATGGATATTACTCCAAGGAAGTGTACGAAAATTGTAATGCAGCACCAACAAATTAGTAAGTCTTACAGAGAGATCAAGAATATTTTAGGTGTCAGCCTTTCAACTGTCAGTTGTGACATCAAGGCGAAGAAACAAACATCAGTACAAAACTTTTTAAAAAATGCGGTAGGAAGATAAAAACAACGTAGAAGACGTATACGTGATCAGGAAAAGTGTGAAAGATTCTAGGGAGATATTATTCGTTTTGTTTCAATTAATTTTCACAAGGGTGTGCGTCAATGCATTGAAAATCGCTGCCATGACAGGTCTGGGGCTTTTACTATGTATTAGAAACACCTGATGAAGTCCAAAGAAGTATACATTTGACAGACTATTATTTCGAAGTGTTTGGATGATTTATTTGTCACCAGAATAATGAATTTTATTTCAAACAAATCAACATTAAATAGGAAAAACCTAGATTCATCTTAGTAAGATGAACCAGGGATTTTTTTATTTTCTTTATTTAACTAAATCTTTTTTTAAATTTTGATTTTATTAATTTATAGTTTTATTTATAAGACCTTCAAAATATCTTAAGCCTAATAAATAAAAACTAATTTAAAACTAATAAAATCAAAATTAAGAAAACAATACAGTTAAAGTTTAAAAGAACGTCTAGCATCCATATTACTATCGTGAGTTACGTTTTGTCTTGCCCAATGTTGATTTGGGTAAAATAAAGTCAATTCTCCTGATTATGTCATTTGATCAGCGAAACACGTCAAAATATGAATTTTGCAAATGGTCTTATATATTTACCATTTTGTCAGATTCTCATTTAAAGTTATATATATATATATATATATATATATATATATATATATATATATATTGTTTGTTTAAACATTATTTTTTAATGGGCACTAATGTTTAAACAAATAAATTAAAGATATATTGAAGTTAATCCATTTCGTAACAGGTTTCGTAAAATTTTTTTGTTTACATTAAGATACGAATAAAGAGCAGATATAAATTCTTCGAAAAATCAGGAAAATGTTTGTTTAAAGACATTATTTCGAGCTTTGTTTAACTGTAAGTACTTCGTGGTCACGTGGTCTAGGACATGTCAGATCAATTGACGGTTTCTCCTAGGGGACGCATATTTTCCTAACAAGATTTTTTGATTATTCAGGCCGATAGATATAAATAAATATACTGTTTAATTTTTTAAAAAAAACAGAGTATCTACTCAAATACGACTATTTATAAAAACTAATTTTTAAACAAATAAATTAAAAATATGTCGGTGTTAATCTATTTCGTAACGAATTTCGGATATATATATATAAGAAAAAGATACAAAATAAAACCTTCTTTTAGCCGACACCTTTCGTTCTCTGGGGGACTTTTCAAGGCAATCTAGGATTTATTGTTTTGTACGTGTTTATATATACAGAGGCGACGATGTCATTGGTTTATCAAGGCTTTTCAATTTGAGAATGTTCATTAATGTTCATCAGGTGCTTGAAAGGTCAATCATAGTATGAGGAGAAAACAATGTATCCTAATTCAATGCCTAGTAAAAAGTAAAGTGAGAGACAAACATTCAAATTCTTTTTTATTAAATGAACATTATTTGGCTTGTGGTTAAATTGTTATGACATGAGATGGACGTAAGTGTTGTACAACTTCAAAGTGATGGATTTAATCATTTTCTGTTGATTTTTCAATATATTGGTGGTTATGCACGTTGGCTTGAGAAAGTAATAATTCTTTCAGGAAAGACAAGACTTGGAAAAAACCGAGGCAGAGATTTATATTTTGATCAGACGCGATGGCAGAACTCTCGAAAATGTTCCTTCTTACTTTCTCTTTTGATGCGTGTGGCATTTTTTAAATCAAAATTGTGATCGAATACATTTCTATGAATGATTGTGTATGAAGCACACACACACACACGTGTGTGTGTTTGTAGTTGGTTGTGTGTGTATATGTGGGAGCGAGAGTATGCATATATTTATATGTATATCACAATGCGTACAGATATGCATATATACCTACAGACAGAGATTTTGATAATATTAGGCAGATATAAGTTGACGATCTCTCTTTCTCTCCCTCCCTCTCCGTCTCTCTCTATCTTTCTCTCTCTCTCTCTCTCTCTCTCTCTCTCTCTCTCTCTCTCTATCGCTCTCTGTTATTCTGAGTTGTCGCCTCCTTCATAATTAGTCCAGTCTGACCTCAGCTTATAATAACATCTTTCACCTGTGATCACCTTTGATGAAGAAATCACATCTAACCTTGTTTGCTGGCCTGCCAAATAAATTTAATGATTGTCTTCAACAAATAGAGACTAAAACGGATTCTTTAGTCACAGCTGCCTACGATGGCCACTTACCAGACTTGAAGGCCTGCCACTTGTTAAACAACGTTACACACATTAGAAATAATATTTGTACTATTTTCTTTATTATTTCACTGTCCTTTATTTTATTTTTCAGTAATTTACGAAATATAAGTTATTTATAGTTTTTTTTTAAGATCTGCAGTCACTTAATATTCTCTAAAAGTCGCAAATAAAAATAATTTTTTCACTAGTTGTTTTGGAATCTTGTATAGAATTTTATGCTTATATCTTGTCTTTCTTCATACGCTAATTACTTGTCTAACACCTTAAAAATAAAAGAAATCATATTTTATTAGTCAACGTAAATCCTAGCATTATCATGATGTCTGTGATGAGTTATGATATAAGAGAGACAATACAAATGGCGAATATCGTATATCAATATGTCGTTGACAAAGAAACAACACAAAGAACTATTTCAACTGCTAGGAAAACTTGATCTCTCTAGTATAATGCAGAATATATATTGACAACGAACCACCTGTACACGGATAGAAAACAAAGTGAGAAAATACAAAAATAAGTGACGGAAAAAAAGGCCGTGACATTGCATCGGATTTATTCAACCTTTAGAATGAGGCTATTATAAGAGAAGTACAAGTCCTACCAAGACTTATAATTGGTGGATACAATCTTAACAACACAAGATATAGAAATGACACCGTATTAATGAAAAACGGAGAAATAAATCCGCAGTAACTCCTAAACAAAGTAATAAAGTGTGAAGAAAGGACTATCAATTCAAAGAAGACGGAATGTATGGTTGTCAGCAAGAGGAATAGCCCAAAATGCAAGCTACGAATTGGAGGAGCCAAAATTAAGCAAGTACAGAAGCTTAAATATCTGGGAGATGTTTTAATAGATGGCAGTAAATGTGACACGAAAATCAAAAACCTCATTGAATTAAAGAAATACGCCATCCAAAAGCTAAGCAAAGTATTAAGAAACAGAAAAAATCATTAGAAACAAAGAAAGAAGTGCCGGACTGTTAGGTAATATCAATCTACGTATATGGCAGTAAATATTGAACAGTTTCCTCACATCTGAAAGAGAATTGAGGCAACAGACATGTGTTTCTACAGATGTATACGGAGAATATTATGGACAGGACAAAGTTTTAGAGAAAAAAGAAACGAAGAGGACATTTAGAATTGAAAAGCTATAGTTGAAATTTCTGGAACGCATGATAAGGAAACAGGGTTTAGAGAATTTGATACTCACAGACATATTGGAGGCAATAGAGAACAGCAAGCAACATACCTAAAAAGTTCGTATAAATTAACAACAGAACTGCGACTAGAACAGATAGTAAGAAAACAAACATTTCTAATACTTACAAATGATAGGAAATTGTGGAGGGTCATGATCGCCCATCTCTTGAAGTGAAAGAAGAAAATAATATATATGTGATTTGAGTCAGTCTAAAATTTTACTTCATTTAACTAACAATTTTCCTCCAGATCTAATAACCTTGTTTCGTTTCATCTTGAACAATTCTTGTATTGACAAATTTTGTCGGACAAAGAAAAATTGACAAGTAATATTAATATTTTTATGTAAAATGTTGTATTTCCTGATATCAGGAGACCCTTTCAATTTAAGATATTTGCACAATTTGGGTTTCAAAACATACAACCCTATTTATATGGGCGAGTGAAGAAGAACTTAGAAGTAGAGTGTCATGACAAAACTGTTTCTGTGAATTTTAAAATTGATCATATTTAAAGTTCTGTTAGAAAAAAAGCTATATTTATTTAAAAAAAACGAAAGAAAAATGAAAATGCCTGTTCTGAAATACGAGATTAGTCAGAAATGAGAAACATATTTTAATACCTGATAATTTAAATATTAACCAATTCTGTTTGGTTGATGATAGAAAAACGTCTCAATTGTATATTAATTAAACTTTTGTTTATACTTCCGGTATATATATATATATATATATATATATATATATATATATATATATATATATATAATGCACATTGTCAGAAATATTATTGTAATTCTTTGTCTATTTAACATTTGAAGCTAAACCAATTAGAGAGATTTTCTTCGTGGCTGGGGTAAATGATGTGGTCATCCATTGCTACACCTGATGACCCGAATATATGACACATATGAAAAAAAAGCTGTGTTGTACTGAGCCTTAATAAGGGCAATTGGGCCTGGCTCTCACCAGTGAATGGCCAATGACTGAACCACTGATAAAATGATAGGAATTATGAGGAACAAAATGTCCGGCAGCGAAAGTTGTGAATTACAGGTAAGTACTAATGGGATTCGTTTATTGTTTTGGTTGTATTTGACCTAATTCTTTTTATTTATATCTGTTTTGACTTCAAAAGATTCCCGAATAAATTACAACAAATTCCTTTCTTTCAAATATTCCAAAAATAATGTGCACGAAACTCATTTTGATAGCAAAACTTTCCACTCTGTCAATGCGAGCGATCTTTTCCCTAGCTGTACTTCGCCAGGGCTAAATACGGTTTTGAACTCAGAGTTTTTCTTAGCCTAGTTGCCACCCAATGATGTAGAACACAGAGAGATCTGCTATTTAACCTTGCTAAGGAAATAAAGATGTCGTAACTGTCCCATGTAAGTTGACGTAATAAACTCTACTAGAATTCGAACTCAGCCCTCCGACTCCTCAATTCAAGCCGTAGTCCATTACTTTACCATTAATTTTTATCAACTTTTCTCCAATGTATACGGAATGTCAGTCGACATTTTTAATCATTTATTCCCCAAGCAAAGCGATAATGCCACTAAGACACAAGGGATTACCGAGAGTGAAAGAGGATGAGAAAACTTTAGTCATAAAAAGTGATGATAAATGACAGTAAAAGAACAAAATACAGGAAGACAAATATGACGACTGGTTTTGCATATAAATTTTGAAAGATTGTAGGGGAGCAGAAATCGGAAATGCGTTTCACAGATGAAAATATGAGAAAAGGAACTATTAGAATAGAACATACGGTTGCATCCGGCTAGTTTGAACTCCAGTAGACTAAGGTAATTATTTTCTCCTTCTTGTATGTTCCGAGTCCTTTCGGGATGTTGGCGATCATTTCTCCACAACAACTCTAAGTAATTTACGCCCCCTTACTATCCCTCCCAGTTACCTTTTTGACATCTAAATGGTGTTTCCTTTGTTCCTCTTACCTTCAGTGCGTTTTATAAGTGTCAATTTTTCAAAGGCTCTCTTTGATTATTATGTGTCCTAGATACTCCAACTGACTTTTTCTGATTCAAAGTAGAAGTATTTTTCTTTCCTATTTTTCTTAAAACTTCCTAATTATTCACATATTCGGTTCATGTTATTCTCAGATACTTTCTGTAAAACTACGTCGGTGTTACTTCATTTATTGTTTCCTTCTGTCTTTTCTACAAATATTTTCTGACGAGCTTCTTTCTACCATAGGATTTTACTCGTGTTACTAGATTGGCAACTAGGTCCCACTCTTTTACCGTCAAAATAGTCAAATATAACCACCATCTCTGCCCTATCATTCTCATTTTCCGCACTTTCTGCCTGTGAAACTCCCCCCCCGTATACTTGATTTTCTGATAGTTAAAATCTCCAAAAGTCTAAGTGCAATGTCAATGACCATCTTCTATCTCTTTGATTGCCATCTTTCTTATATACTTTCCTCGACATCATTTTTTACCTTTGTAGCCCTTTCTTCTCACTGTAACCCCTTGCGCACCAGTGGCAGTAGTGAAAGGATTATATAAAAAATTGTGAGATAATTACATTCACTGTCACATTGTTGAATTGATATTGAATCGCAGTTGAGATTTTTTCTTCTAGTTTCTAGCCCATTGTTCCTGAGTTCGAATTCCAGCTGAATTCGTTGCATTCACTTACGCAACAATATCCTCGTGAAAGGTATTAATCCGTCAATTCTCCCTCCAGCTATGGATCAAATAGGAGGAGAGATTGGGTTCTATAATCCTATTTGGCAACCATTCTACCGCAGAAAGTAATGACAACCTAATGAAAAACAGCATGTAAGAGACCCACAAGATGTGTACTTTCCTCAGCTTCAGATTGGCAACTCATGGTAGACCTAGGATGCCGACTGAGGTTACCAGAACACATTCTAAGGACTTCCTTACGACCAGATATGGTCTTGTTTTCGAATTTAACAAAACAAATTATTCTGTGGGAACTAACAGTCCCATGGGAAGAAAACATGGAAGTTGCACACCAACACAAAATGAACAAATACCAAGAACTTGTTGATGAGTGTAGAAGACGAGGATTGGCAAGCAATATGCTACCCAATCGAAATTGGTGTGAGGGGTTTCACTGGGAAATCCTTAAACTTGGCCTTGAATAAAATGGGAATTACAGGGTTAAAAAAGAGGAAAAATGACCCAAACAATCTTAGATGCAGCTCTGGGGTCATTCAGGTGGATTTGGATATGCCGAGATAATAATACCTGGACGGGACAAAATAACGGTAGTGTCCGATAGACCAAAAACCTTGGCGATGAAATGAAACAACCTATATTAATGTCACCAAATGCGACGAATTTTTTTTCTTTTTTTTATATATATCTATTCATTTATCTATTCATATCAATCATATTTTTTTAATCCCAAATATTACACGAATGTCATTCGTTTTTTCTCTAGTTATTTACATATCTACCCTATTCGGTATGATTTTCGATTTCGTTCAGAGGCATATTCCTTCATCCCTATGGAATGGTATCTTTCACATTGTAATATTTATTATAGTATATTTAATAAGTTTTTTTTTATCTAGTCATTTAGCTATTTTAACCATTCATCTTCACATTAATATCACGAAAAATCAATTTATTTTTCTTTTTTTCCCGGATATTTACTGGAACCATTTACACATTATCATCACTGGACATTTATTAATTTGTGGACGATCTTGTTCTAGAATTTTTTCCTCTTCTCCTGTGCACACAAAAACATCTTGCATTCCAATAACGTAGCAAAAAGGGATTAGGACACAGGCCGGGGCCTGATCAGCCCTGGCTGGGTCAACCTGGGGAAAACGTATGATGTTTTTAAAGGACCAAAACCGTCAATGAACCAGGGTAACATCACTGATGATGTGTCCTAACCGCATCTAAATGATGTATTTTTCAAAACTTTTAGCAGAATTATTTTATTTGATCAAGCTAGCTCGGACATTCATGAGTCTAACCCACAGACTAATCACGGTCCTGCATCAAGGTCGGAAGGTTATTACGAAGGCGTTCCCTATCATAACATAGATAGTCAATATAGGTGGTTGCTGGGCGATCAACTCGTCTTGCACTATGACTAGGTGTTCAGAAGAGTAAATTACTCGCGAGTTCTTGTTTTGATCGCCATCAGTCTTGCAAATCGCATTCGTTTCTGTAAGATTGTACAAATATCAGGGATGGCTCCATCGAGGTGTGATTTAGTTGAATGTGGTCATCAGGAAATAGCTCTCAGTATAGGTTTCATTAAGCTCAGTAGGTTCCATTGACTGTAGGATTTTTGTTAATGTCAGGCAGTGGAATCATACCATAACACCACTTCTACAGTGGCTCGAAAGAATCTCCGCTTGAGGTTGTCTGATAGCTCTGATTTCTAGGTTATGTTTATTTTATTCAAAGCAATCTAGGCATTAGCTATACAAATTTCCACATCATTTTCAGTAGAATTTATATCGCTAACTTGGTAAGAATATGAGTTCCTTGCTTCTAATTTACAGTTTACCTACATGCTTTCGTTTGAAATTTAGCTTCAGTCTTTTCTTAGAATGGTTGGTGAGAGTCTCTTGATTAATTCGAAAATGACCCTACGCAAAACTCGACAAAATGAAACAAATATTAATTAAACTAGGCGTAGTAAGGTAAGTCAAACACCTCCAAAAATCAAGCATATTCTTTCTTGTTTATATTGAAATTTTTCTCTGCTTTTAATCTAAATATTTTACGTTTCAAACTTGAACAAATGAATCCTGCGCTTAAATTCTCGGCTGACATGAAGTGGAAATATTATATTGAATCAGCTACTAGTTACTTGTTGATAGAAAAGTTGGTGCCGTGTCGTCCTAGACAATTTGTCTATTTTGAATCTATCTTACATATTTATAAGTCTACCATTCGTCCATGCCTTGAATATTGCTGCCACAAATGGTTAGTGCTCCTGCTATATATGCACATATTCTTGATAAAATCAAAAGAACAATCATCCATATTATTGGTCGGGACCTGGCGTCTCGGCTTCAGTCACTTTCTCATCGCCGTAATGTAAATTCCCTGTGACTTTCTATAAATACTTTCATGACCATTGTTAAAATTAACTTTTCTCTGTGGCACATAAACTTTATAAATTTAAGTGTCGTACTAGATTAAAGACAAGGTCTCATCAATTCACAGTTGAATTGTTTAGATGTAACCGTAAGTTCTATGCCATCAGTTTCTTTTCTCGTACTTCTAGCTTTTTTTTTCAACTCCATACTTTTCATCCAACACTGACCTTCAGAAATTCAAATGCAATGTCTATCTTTATCTACAGTCCTCTTGATTACACTTCCATTTTTCTCTCTCCTTAATAGTGTTTCTCTTTTTTCATACTCTTTTACACTCAATAAAACCTTGTGTCTTAGGGGTTTTAGTGACTTGTATGGGGGTGATATGTTTTTTAAAAATTATGCATCAATATGAATCTTTAAATTAATTCAGTGTGCACCGATAAAAATTTTGTATAGTTTTTTCTCGGAAATATTTTCTTACAAACTATCAAGAGATGTTAATACACTCCTGATCACAAATTTAAGACCACTTAAAAATCTTTAAAAAGAATTTTTTTTTTACAGATAGATTTTAAACTACTACCACTTAAGGTTACCAATACTACAATCTAAAAGGTTATGGAAACAAAAAGCTACATTTCAAACATTTTATTTAGAAATGTACATTTTTATAAAATGAGGCGATTTACGCATGATCAAAATTATAAGACCAGGGGTATAAATTGTTAGATCTATGGGAATTCCAATGTTTTTAGTTCAGTTAGAAATTAGCAATCACTGCGTAAAGGTTTTACCATGCCTAAAGCAAGCAAACGTACCAAATTTGAGCATTCTCGAATTCTAGAATTCCATAACCAAGGTTTGTCACAGCGGGCGATCGCAGCTAAGGTAAATCGCAGTAAAACTAAAGAACAGTGAGAATTATGGAAAAGCAAAATCCGCTGGTAGGCCCCAAAAAATTTCTCCTGCATTGAGTAAGAGAATAAGATGGGTTGTTATGAAAGAGGGGGGACTTTCTTCTAGTCAAATTAAGGCAGTCACAGATGCTGATTGCAGTCCCGTAACCATCAGACGACACTTACGACAAAAAGCGTAAAAAAATTCCTCGGCTGCTTCCACGTCACAAGGTGGACTGCTTAAAGTTTGGTTGTGAATACCAAACATGGGACGTTGAGAAGTGGAAGAAAGTCCTGTTTTCTGATGAGAACAAATTCAATCTAGATGGTCCTGATGGCTTCCAACAATGTTGGCATAACAAAAACATGCCTCCTGAAATTTTCTCCACACGTCATAGTGGTGGAGGGTCCCTAATGGTATGGGGTGCCTTTTCTTACAGAGGGACGATGGAGCTCCAGGTGGTGCAGGGTTGTCAAACAGCGGCTGGTTATGTTAGCATGCTACAAAAAGCATCATCGTTTGTGCGTAGATGGATGGTTATTCCAACAGAATAATGCTGCAATCCACGCTGCAAGACGGACCTTGACCTTTCTACAAGAAAATGGGGTCCATCTCTTGAGACATCCTGCATGCTCACCAAACTTGAACGAATTGAAAATGTTTTAAGATGGATGACAAGAGATGTTTATCGAAATGGCAAACAATATTCAACAAAAAATAAACTTCGTGAAGCCATCTTCAGAAGTTGGAGCAACATACCCCGCACCTTAATGGAAACGCTTATTTCTAGCATGCCCGACAGAATTTTTGAAGTCATCAAAAGCAGTGGAGGTAGAACTCATTATTAAATTGGGTTGTTGAGTGTTTTCATACACTTTTTGTACAATTTCGTAGAATTTTTGTCTCTGGTCTTATAATTTTGATCATGTGTAACTCGCCTCATTTTATAAAAATGTAAATTTCTAAATAAAATGTTTGGAATATAGCTTTTTGTTTCCATAACCTTTGAGATTGAAGTATTGGTAACCTTAAGTTGGGAGAAGTTTAAAATCTATCCGTAAAAAAATATTTCTTTTTAAAGATTTTTAAGTGGTCTTAAAATTTTGATCAGTGGTGTATAGGGTGATAAGAAATGTTCACAACCTGACCTATTTCTCCCGAATCTGATCAATAGGCCAATCATCAGAATTTGTTTCAAAATCAGCTAGATATTAGCATCCACTTGTATTTATAAAAATTACTGATTGGGAATAAATAATAAAATATAATTATTCATTCTTTTAAAGTTTAATATGAAAATTATTTATTTTTGACTTAGCCAAAATTTAACTTCTTTTTTCTATTTATTAGATAATAATATAATGCACGTACACGCAAAGACAGGCAACCAACTTCATATTTTTATTTAATTAATATTTTAACTGATTTCAAACGGGGACACACAAATACAGACATATTCGAAAGTCTATATTAACATACAATGGTTTTCTAACAGACTGATAACCTCCTGAAACGTCGAAATAAACTTATGTCATCTGAATTTAATGCAAAATTCATATTAAACAACTTTTGTTCACTTTTGTGTATCCTTGTCTCTTTTATCAGAATAAGTAGGTCTAGGTGACATTTTACAGATTTTAGGACATCAAGCAGCAAGAATTATGATGGGTGAAGGTTTTGAGGAGCGTGGAACTACCACTTAATTGCTGTTGTGACCAGCTTTACCCTGACCATATATGGTATTATCTGTTAGAGTCCTGGCTATGAGCAAATAGTGAACTTCCCAAACAAAAACAAAACATTATGAAAGTATAAAAATTTATTTTTATATAAAAATACCAAAAATACCCATTGGAAATAACATTACCAACAGCATATATTGATAATAAAATTACCAACAATATTTATTTATAATATGTATTTAGGTGAACTCATAAAATTGTATCAAAAGTAGTTAGATTTGCTGCTAACCAAAAGATATTAGGACACAAACGATTCACTTGCTAATTATTTATATATCATAAATATATTTTATACTGACATTTCTTATGTAAGCGATACTGATAAGGTTACATTATAAAATTTTGCCTGTGTATCGACAAAAGAATAGGCTTGCTATCTAAGATTTTTGAGCAAATCTCAAAAGAGTAGACATAAATATGAACAATAGATTCTTTCTAAAAATAGATATCTTGACCTAACTTTAAGTAGCTGTATTTCTCTCCACCCATTCTGTACACGGTTCGAATGCAATGCTTTGAATTTTATTGACTTGAAAGTTCCTTGACTTTCTCTCCCAGAAATATGCTTCTTCCTCTCGAGCAAAAACACTCCAGTTCTAAGAAGGTATAAAGATCTCAACAATCTGACAACCAGCCTTTAATACTGGTTTAAAAAATAAAAAGCTAACAAAAAATATATAAACTCTCACGAGGTGTTCTTTGCGTTATGTAAAAGATTAAACATTTTCGTAATCAAGTATGTGTTTTACCTTTGAATTCGTATCGGCATTGGGTCCGTGTCCGTTTAATTTCGCTCGGTAGTGACTGGGCATAGAACTGGATTCTATAAATTGACTATGATTTAAGTACATTGGCCTCAACAGAGATCATCAGTACATTAGACTCGACAAAGAAAGCAAGATCTCTGTCTTCTATTGGTACACTCGCTCGTGATTGAGGTCTCTCATTTTCTCGTTGTCGTAATCCTGATGAGATCTGAAATGTTTTGTACCGGGATCCTCACCAAAAATGTAATATTCTGTAGATAGATACAGTTCTTCTATTACATAAATATATTCAGTGGATTCGAAATTTAGAAAACGGTTTCTAATGGATGAGAAGAGAAAATCTCTATTGATGTGGTCATATGCTGCTCATATGGAGTTGACAAAGCAGGTATACAGTTCCTCCATTTGATCAATGTATTCAGTGGATTCGGAGCTTGGGAGGCGGTTTCTAATAAATGAGAAAAGGAAGTCTCTATTGATGTTGTCATTTGCTGCTGTGTATATAAGTATACATTATCGTAGTAGGGAGACAACCAATTTCTTGAAATTGTTTGAAGACATATGTGTCATCGTTACATCCCTTTGCAGAACGAAAGCTAAACTGGGTCAAGAGAAGTTAAATTTCATAAAACAATGAAGGTCTAGTTAATATAATTTTCGTTAATACCTTCACTATGATGGATTCAATTGAGATACGTCTGTATGTGTGAGCATCTTGAAGGCTACCTTTCTGTTTCTATAACACCTGACAAACCCCATTTTTTTGTTAGTGTAATTCTGATTCTAGATTTCTTTCATAAAATAGAGGATTTTTAATTGAATTCATGGAGAAAGTAAGGTATTTTTCAGAAGTTCAACAATGTCAAGTGATGCTTTATTGTTCCTTAGATTTTTAATAGCTTTATTAATTTCCTCATCAGTAGGTTTATTATTGTTTGTGTTTGGGATCGGGCTTTGGAATGATTGTATGAATGTTGGTATATGCTCTATTTCTTCGGTCATTTTAATTTTAATCTGGTCAGGATTGAAATGTTTCTGAAAATGTTTTTGAAGCCAGGATATTTCTTTTGTGGATATTTTGATTATTATTGTGGATTTTCATTTTCCTCCACATTTTAATAAATCGTCTACAATGTTTCGCTTCATTAATTTCATTTTCAATTTTCTAGAGACATTGGTTTCTCAAAGAATTAACTTGATCTTTTTTTATTTTCTTTGTGTTAATTATTTAGAATTTTCCTTTTTATTTTTCCCCTCTTGTTTGTTTCTATGTTGTATCAGTTCTTCAGTTCAAAGTTGTCGCCCCATGCCGACCTGTTTAACCTTCAGAAAATTTTGAACTGAACACTTTATTTACTTTACAAGAATAGATTGTTCCTTGGCGTTTTAGTGTTTCTTAGTTATTATTCATTTTTATTTTACTAAATCTATAAGGTCTAGGGATGTGCGTTGTGGTACAGTGGATATCGGCTCGGAACGAGAGGCCGGGGAGCCGAGTTCGAATTCCAGCTGAATCCATTGTATTCACTTACGCGCAAATACCCTTGGGAAAGGTATTAATCCGTCTCTTCCTTCCAGTTATGGGTTAAATAGCAGGACAGATTGGGTTCTATAGCCTTGGTCGGCAACCAGTCTACCGTAGAAAGCAATGGCAACCTACTGCGGGATAATCTTCTGTCCAGTCAGTTATGTCTCTTTCGAGACATGATCGCCCAAGCGTGTATCACGTATGGCACTTAACTGACTGATAAGGTCTAATCCAGGGAGTGAACTCACAATTACTATGACGACAAATTCACAAAACAATAGCGACCCTTTCTTTACCTTTTTTACATAATCCAGTCATTTCTCTCTAACTGCAGATTGAAGTTAGTATTAACGTACATGCCTCCCAAAACTACCGTAAGAACACGGACGTCCTTCAAGGCTCTATCCTAGGTCCCACGCTCTTTCTGAGCTACATTAATGAACTCCCCGATGCTATTAGATCCCAAGTAGGCATATACGCCGATGACACCACAATTTACTCTCGCCTCGATCAAAAACCTGGTGTGGGCGACAAAGCGAAGCTTGCTGCCGAGCTTGAAAAGGACCTCCAATCCGTAGTGGACTGGGGCAGGAAATGGCTCGTAAATTTCAATGCTTCCAAAACGAAGCTGCTGTCAATTAGCCATCATAGACAATCGCACCTACCTCCCATTAGCATGGATCAGGTTTGCCTCCCAGAGAGTAAAACGCTACGCCTCCTTGGCCTTACACTCTCAGCAGACCACAAATGAAATGACTATATCGAATACATTGCTAAATCCGCTCCTATGAAAGTCGTTTCTCTGGATAGGGCCTGGAAGTTTTCCGTCTGAATCTATCCTGCACATATATAAATCTACCATCCGCCTGTGTATTGAATACTGCTGCCACATCTGGTCGGGTGCCTCTGCTACTCTCCTCGGACTTCTTGACAAAATACAACGGAGAATCTGTAAGGTGATCGATACTGACTTGGCAGACCGGCTGCAACCACTCTCTCACCGGCGTGACGTGGCTTCCCTGTGCCTCTTCTATAAATACTTTCACGGCTTCTGCTCCGATGAACTTAGATCTTCGGTGCCGCCTAGGTACGAATTTACACGAGATACTAGATTAGCAACTAGGTCCCACCCTTTTACAGTGAAACGCATAAGATGTAACCGTAATTTCTACTCTTTCAGCTTCTTTTCTAGCACTTCCCGCCCGTGGAAATCCCTTCCACATACCTGCTTCCCCGACAGCTACAATCTCCAGGAGTTTAAATGTAATAGACACCTCCTATCGCACTAACTTGCATCTATTCTCGCAAACACTCTCACCATCTACCCAACCCTCATTATCGGTATCCTTACCCGTCTATCACTCTCCTTCTGACATTTCCTATATCTAACCATCCTTTCTCATCACTTTCCCCCTATGTAATCCCCTGCGCAATAGTGGCAGTGGAATGCCTTGCTCGGGGTGAAACGATTATAAAAAAGTCATTTCAATCCAACTAATGCAGCAATGCTACTATGAGGCAAGGAGTTGCTGAGTGTTAGAGAATATGAAAAAAAGAAAAAGAATTAAAAAGACAGAAGATAACGATTGACATTGCATTTAAATTTTTGAAGATCAAAGTTAACTGGAAAGTTATAAGTCGGAAGAAAGTTCCACAAGCGATAACTGTGATAGAAAAACTGTTAGGATGGAACTTACGGTTACATCGAGCCATTTCAGCTGTAAAATGATGAGACCATGTCGCCAATCTAGTACTGCGGTTAAAGTCATATAAATCTAGGTACCAAAGAGGAAAGTTCATCAGAACAATCACCCTGAAAGAATTTACAGAAATGTCACAAGGTGTTACATTATGGCGGTAGAAAAGTGACTGAAGCCGAAATACCATATCAGAGCCAATGTCATTGCAGATTCTTCATTGGATTTTATCAAGAATCTCTAAATATATAGCAGGAACACCAGACCAATTGTGGCAGCAATATTTTAAGCAAAATGAATGGTAGAATTACAAGTATGTGGGATAGATTATGGTGAGAAACATTGTCTAGTCCGATACAGGGAACCAACTTTCCACTTCATATCAGCGAAATACGTTTGTCCAAGAAGTCACAAGGAGTCACTTTCTTGGAGCTTATTGTCTGCCATGTTTATAGAAATTAAAAAGAGTTATCTCTATTAAAAGTGAGGGGTTTTGTTTTGAGGGCATTAAAATTAACAGGCCAGCGAACAATAGAATATAGACTTAACTTTTTATTAAGACAGGAATAAATGATTGTGTCATTGGCATAAATATCAATTTGGGAACTGATGCCATTAAAGAAATCAATGATAAAAATTAGGAACAATGTAGGCTCAAGGTTCTTTCAAGACACCTATATTAATGTAAAAAGATTTAGAAGAGTAGCTGTTCATTTTGCGATTCGATCAGAAAGACTGAATCAGTTCAAAAGTTCATCCATAAATACTATAACCATCCAACTTATGAAGAATACATTATGCAAATTCCAGTCAAATGCATTCGAGACAAGCAACAGCTCGAGTTTTACCATTTTTATTTAATCTTCAGAAATAACTGCTAACAATTCAGCCGTTGACCTGGAAAAGCAAAAGCGATTTTGCTTATCTAATGGAAAACCCTGCAAGGTTAGATGCCTAACCAATTCAGATTTGATTTGAGCCTCTATTATTTTGCTAAAATCATGTAAAAGGCTACTAGGTTTATAATTAGAAGAATTAAATTGTTCGCTCGAGTTCTTAAAAACAGGAACTACACATAAAAATTTTCAACATACTGGAAAACGGTAAGAAGCATGTCACAGTAGGATTGATTGCTTGTCGCAAAGAAAGGGTAGATTAAAGAAATGAAGAACTCCGATCATTTTAGATTGGTTAATGCAGAATGTCGTTTTCCGCCTGACATTAGTAGTATTATAAGGTACTTCTGAAACTCCATATGTTAATGGTAATGAAACCATACATGCATTAGATTATGGTAATGGCAAATGTTTAACTTGGCCACTAGTCACTTATACAAAAGATTTTGTGAAAAAAAGTTATTATTATTAATATTATTATTACTACTACTATTTCTATTACTTTTTTTTTATTTCGGTTGTGTATTCATATCGTTTGGCGTTTCAAACGATAAGAAATGTCATCATGACATTTTCCAATGAATAAATATAAAGGCACACGCATTTTACTTTGATAAAGCCTTTGTAATGTATCATACTTGTGAGAATAATATTTTGTATTTCTTTAAGGCATCTTCAACCATGGGATTCCTTCGATGAATCTATCAGAACCTTTTCCAATCAAACCCAGGATCTCAATTACAACTGGAATTATTGATATGCTACAATTTTAAGATTTCAACATCAAAATTATTGAATTTTGATATATTTTAAAGTCTTCATTTGTAGAGACAACGCAATCATCCCAAACGTTTATGGAAAGAATTTATGAATAATAATAATAATAATAATAATAATAATAATAATAATAATAAGAAGAAGAAGAAGAAGAAGAAGAAGAAGAAGAAGAAGAAGAATTGTTTTTACGTCTTTTGTAGTTTATTTAAAACCAGAAAATATTTTAGATTGTATTTTGGGAGATAATAATTTACTGATATTAATTAATACTAATAATTAACCCATAGCTGGAAACAAGACAAGATGATGTCATACTTTTTTCAAGGTTATTTGCACGTAAATGAATACAATAAACCAGACATAAATTAGAATTCTTCTCTTCGATTTCCAATTCAAAGACGCTATCCATTACACTATGAACTATATATTTTGTTGGTGGGGAAAATCTTGGAACAAATAAATATTTTTTTTACATCTGTTACCCACAATTTGCTTAATTTTATGAAATTTCAAGAAAGTACCACTTTATGTTCATATTAGTTATATGCAGAAGTCCTTGGAGAATTTAAATAATCATTTACAAAAAACAGGATCCTTACTTACTGGATGAACTGTTTAAAATCGTAAAATAAAAAATGGGATAAAACTAAGGTACTATTTTATTATGAAAGGTTTAATTGCTTTTAGGATTACGATATTTACTGGATAATATTGTCTTAGAAAATTCATTTTTTTTATGAATCATGAATTTTCACAAGAATTGTTTTCATCTTTAAAAAATTTAATTAGTATATTCTATAAAATATGAAATCTTTTAAATTTCTGTATATTAATATAGAATTTATACCGGTTAGATGATATTGTTCTTAAGTAAAAACTCTATTTACTAAGCATAAATGAAAAGGTTTTTTTTTAATGTAAAATCATTTCATCCCAACCTGCAATGCACCAGTATAACCTACTATGCGCCAGTGTAAGCTGCTATGCATCAGTGGCGCAGGATCGCCACTGATGCATAGCAGGTTACACTGGTTCATAGTAAGTTATACTGAGAGAGAAAAACAAGGTACACAGGATGTTGAAGAAAGGATAAGAGAGGAATGGGAATCAAATAGATAAAAAATGGTAATTGACGTTTTTTTTTTTTTTTATAAGCGTTTCACCCCGAGCAAGGCATGTCACTGCCACTACTGTGCAGGGAGCTACGTAGAGTGAAGAAAGGCTGATTAAATATAGGAAATAACAGAGGGTGGGTGATAGGCGGGTGAGGATACCGAGAATGAGGGTTGGGTAGATGAGAGTGTTGTGAGAATAATTGGGAGTTAGTGTGATAGGAGGTGTCTATTGACCCTACATTTAAACACCTGGAGATTGTAACTGTCGGGAAAGCAGACTTGTGGAAGGGAGTTCCACAGGCGGGAAGCGCGAGAAAAGAAGCTGTTGGAGTAGAATTTACGGTTACATCTTATTTGTTTAACTGTAAAAGGGTAGGACCTAGTTGCTAATCTAGTATCTCGTGTAAATTCGTGCTTAGGCGGCACCAGTGATCTAAGCTCATCGGAGCAGAAGCCATGAAAGTACCTGTAGAAGAGGCACAGGGAAGCTACATCACGCCGGTCTGAGAGGAAAAAATTTCCGGGCCCTGCACAGGGAGCCGACTTTCATAGCAGCAGATTTGGCAATGGATTCAATATAGTCATTCCATTTGAGGTCCGCCGAGAGTGTAAGGCCAAGGAGGCGTAGTATTTTACTCTCTGGGAGGCTAGCCTGTCCCATGCTAATGGGAGGTAGATGCGATTGTCTATGGTGGTTAGTTGATAACAGCTTTGTTTTGGAGGCATTGAAATTTACCAGCCATTTCCTACCCCAGGTCTCTACGGATTGGAGGTCCCTTTCAAGTGCGGCAGCGAGGTTCACTTTGTCGTCCAGACCTGGTTTCTGATCGATGCGGGAGTAGATTGTTGTGTCGTCGGCATACATGCCAACTTGGGATCTAATGGTGTCGGGGAGATCATTAATGTAGATCAGAAATAGCGTGGGACCTAGGATAGAACCTTGAGCGACGCCCGCGTTCGTCTGGTAGTTTTGGGAGGCATGCCCGTTTAATACCACCTTTAATGTGCGGTTAGAGAGGAAGGACTGGATGAGGTCAAACAGATGTCCAGTTATCCCATAGCTCCGCAGTTTGCACAAGAGGCCAGCATGCCAGACCCTGTCGAATGCTTTGGAGATATCCAAGGCAACGGTTCGGGCTTCACCATTCTTGTCGAGTGCCTGGTATATGTACTCGGTAATGGTCGTTAGCATATCAGCAGTAGACCTGGTGAAGCGAAACCCATACTGTTTGTCAGAGAGAAGCCCGTTGGTCATAAGGTGCTGAATCACCTCGGCGTTGATAATGGCTTCGAAAACTTTGCCAAAGATTGGAAGGAGACTAATAGGACGGTAATTGGCGGGGTCTGAGTGTTCGCCAGAATTCTTAAATATAGGTACTACGCAGGAGGACTTCCAACAGGCAGGAAAGCAGGAAGCAGATAGGCAGAGGTTATAGAGTTTAGAGAGGACAGAGGAGAGTTCTGGGGCACATTTCTTCAGTACTATGACTGGGATTCCGTCACCGCCGCTCGCTTTGTGTGGGTCAAGTTGCGCAATTATCTTGGCGACCAGCGAGGGTGAAATGTGGACGTTATTTAGTTGAGCCTTAGTTCTGGGTGGGAAGTCTGGTGTAGGTATTCCTAACGAGTCCAGTGTCGAATTGGTTGAGAATTTACGGGCAAAGCATTCAGCCTTGTTGGCTGGGGAGGTGAGAACTTCAAATTCATTGATTAGTGGGGGTATTGAAGTCTTGTTCCTGCTGAGCACGCTTTTGCAGAGACGCCAGTAATCTTTGGAGCCAAACTTAGAGGATGCTATGCGTTGCCTAATTCTGGTAGCAAACGCCCTTTGGCTTCGTTCAGTACTTTTTTACACTTGTTCCGTGCTGAGGTGAAAAGGCGCCTGTTTTGGTTCGACGAGCAGCTTCGATAGAGCCGGAAGAAATGGTTCCGGTGGGCAATAGCGGCCGAGCAAGCGGGTGAGAACCAGGGGGACGAATTAGGTTTTAGTTGGAATTTTCTGGCAGGGATAAAAGCATCGATGCCAGCCTTAACCCAAGAGGAGACTTCGGAGGCACAGTCTTCGACAGGAAGATCAAAGACGTTGTTCCAGGGGACGTCGCAGAGGAAGTCCCTTGAATGAGTCCCAGTCGGCTCTTTGGTAGCAGTATGATATTCTGCTGGTCTGGTTTTCTTGGGTAGAGTTAGTGCGGATTGATATGTTTACGGAGACTACGGCGTGGTCAGAGTTTCCAAGGGGGCAGAGTTGCCTGGTAGTGCAGGAGTCTGGGATGGAGGTAAAACAAAGGTCGAGTAAAGAGTCCCTTCCGTTAGGGTTTTTAGAGAAACGCGTGGGGAAGTCCACCACTTGCGTTAGAGCTTGGGCTATTGAAAAGTGCATGGTGCGGATCCCAGCAAGGTCGGTGGCTGAGTTTTCAAGCCACTTGGTGTGGTGGGCGTTAAAATCGCCAAACACAAATATATGGGCAGATGGGTGAGAAGAAATGGCCCTGTTGATGTTAGTCGAGATGCAATCAAGTAACGTACAGTCAGAAGGAGGAGGGGGAGCGGTAGAGGAAGAAGAGATAGCTAACCGAGCTTAGAAGTGAGAGACGGAAGCACATGAAGGAATGATCAAGGGATTCAAGAGATGTGACCCTGGCTAGGGGGAGTTGTTCGCTGACATATACACCAAGCCCATGCATATGGACATTGGAGTCCTTCCTGAAGAGAGGAAGGTAACCAGGAACGAACAGCTCTGAAGAGGGGATAGAAGGGTCAAGGTTAGTCTCACATAAAGCTAAGATATCGGGTGAGTTAGTTAGAAGGAAAGACTCTACACTATTAAAGTTAGTGCGAATACCTCGTATATTTGTGAAGGTAACGCAGATAGGTTTGGGCGATTTACGACTAGCTGGTTTAGGCTTGCTATTTTGTTTGTTAAATTTCATGCTGGTTATAGTTGTGGATAGAGAGAGGTCTAGAGTAGGGTCAGATGGTCGTTAATTGCAGCAGGTGAAGGATGGAGAATGGCGCCACCTGCAGCATAATGTGGCCTCGACTTTCGAAGATTGTACTAAGAAGGAAGCAAGCAAATGATAGCGAGACTCACAATCAGGAAATGCGAATAAAGAAACTATTAGAATAAAAGAGACGGTTAAAAATGTGACTATCATTCCAATATAGTAGAACGAGTAAATATATGTAGTCGGGAAACAGGAAAAAAATCTCGTCAGAACAGTTACTATAAAAATACTTGTATAAAAGACAGAGGGAAGCCGCATCACGTCGGTGAGAAATTGACTGAAAACCAGTTGCTAAGGATTGATTATACTGCAGATCTTCCTTTGGATTTTGTCGAGAACCTCTAGATGAATAGCAAGAGCACCAGACCATATATGGCAACAGTATTCAATTCACAGACGAATGATAGATTTATAAATGTGCCAAATGGATTCTGAGAGAAAAACTTCCTGGTCCGATACAGTGGCCCAACTTTCCTAGCATCAAATGTAGCTATTGGTTTGATGTAGTCGTCCCCCTTGAGATAATTTCAGAGAGTAAGTCCAAGGAGACGAAATGTGTTGCTCTCTAGGAAACTAGCGTAATTCATTTTGATGGTAGGCAAGAAAGTTTTTCTATGCCTGTTAAAGGAGAGCAGCTTTGTTTTTGAGGCATTAAAATGTATAAGCCATTTCCTGACTCATTCAATCACAAATTGGAGGTCATTTTGAAGGGCGGCAGTCAGGTTTATTTTATCAGCCTTTGCAAATTTCTAATTGAGATGGAAGTAAATGGCGGTATAATCTGCATAGATGCCTCCTAAGGAAATGATTACATCAAGATCATTGATGAAGATCAGAAAAAGCGTAGGACCTTGATTTATTGCAATTCATTGATATCCATCTATTTTTTAACAACTGAGATAATGTAAAAATTAATAAATGAAAACAAAATAAAATTTCACAAGAGATGCACGTAAAAATTATAAGTATCTCTCGTATGAAATTTTATCTCACTCTCGGTTATGTAATTTAAAAATTTTTTTATAGTATTTTTAATTTTTCCAGAAAGCATCTTCAAGCTAAAGTACTTTAAAAAATGAAATGTTAAACTGCTGAATGTATTTGTTATTTTCTTAGAATTTAATAAATTAGTTCAATTAAAACTCAAAAAATCAATGAGATTTCTGTTTTTCCGTCCAATAACTTTTCACCTTCATAAATGAATCCGTCGTTCACACCTCAAAAACAAGTCACTGCAGTTAAGACATGCTTCATTTATTTTCAATCACATTTTGTCTGCTAAAAAACGAAATAATGTTTTCTTCCAATTACATTAAATAAACTTTAAATATTCTAATTTTCTTCAAATAACATTAAAAATATATATATAATTTATTTTTATAAGATTTTTAAACAAAATTTAACTTTTGTTTACCATTTTCCAAAAATAGCAAACATCATGGATTTTTTCGTTGACGCAAGAAAAGATTTTTAATCAAAAGAGAATGTTTTAGCGAAAAAGTGATGCTTCCTACTTATCTTTTCATAAGTTTGATTGGCTAATACAAATTCTATTGTTAAAATTTAATTTTCATCATAAAACCTGAAATAGTGAAAAAAAAATGAAAAGAAGCATTCACCAAAACAAAATTCTGATTACAGAATCTCAACAGAATCTAGTATGCCTACATAGATTCAAAAATGTGACAATCGTATCCGCCTATTCAAATAGACGATTTTTTATGGTTTGTTTTCTATGAAATATGACTGAAAATTACTCTGAGTTATTGAGCCTATCTAATTAGGCCTATTTTGTATACTCGTCAGTTAAACAATGTCCAGTCGGTTTTAACATGGAAAAACACATTAAACAAAGTTAAAACGGATTACAAAGTTATTGGCCTGATTAAACATCATTTCTTTCATTTTCTTTTAAATAATATCAGATATTGAAAGTTGAATAAATTTTTAATTATAACTATGACGGCAAATATGAACTCAGAATAAAATCAACTTAACCTAATTTCTAAAAAAACCTAATTAAACTTCATTGATGACTGTTTCCTGTGAATTCTAAATCGTTCAGTCAGTGAAGTGCCATACGTGATACACGCTTCGGCGATCATGTCACGAAAGAGACATGACTGACTGGGAAGAAGATTTTCCTGTAGTAGGTTGTCATTACTTTCTACAGTAGACTGGTTGCTAACCAAGGCTATAGAACCCAATCTGTCCTGCTATTTAACCCATAACTGAAGGGAGAAGATTTGTTCCGTTTCAAGATCATTCAAATATCTTTAGTAGTCATGAAAAATTCAGAAAACACTAGGAACTAAAACTATCCATTTTAATCGTTTACAATTTTTTTTCTTTTTACAGGGCATCAATATTTATGGATTGCAAATTGAAATACCACTGTTGTTGAAATAAAGTATCAATGATATCCGGCATTGCGTGGGCCAAATCACATTGCTAAGCACTTGTTTTCGTTGATAGATATACGCAAGCCCTAAAATGATTATAATTGTATCAATTAAACTAGTTCGATAGGTTTAAGCATTTTTTAGTTGTTTATTTCATATGTGGCCATTAAGTGTACGAGGGACCAGTGTCATGATGCAATGGTAAAAATCAGGAGCGTATCTAGTGTATGGCAAGTTGAGCATGTGCCATAGACACCTTTTGCTAGAAGGGCACCACGGCTGCAGAACACTAGTCAAATAATTTGTAGAATAATATTCATTAATTCAACATTAAACACTAAGCCATCGAGCAACTTCTGGCAGTACTAATGCAATAATTTATTGAAATATATCTTCTTGTGGTTCTATTATACTTTCATGGCTTACAGCCATATCACGTTGAAACATCGGTTCTCGTATGATCTCTGACGTTAAGAAACGTCGAACTCAGTCTGTATCTAGATGAGTGACCTCTTGGGAATACTAGGTACTTGGTGTGTGGTGAAAATACGATACAAACAAATGAGTGGTTAGTCCGAGTGGTAAAGACTAAGGAACACACGATTAAATTAACAATAAGGTTTATTGTACTAAAAGAACAAATATGAGCAGAGTAGAGCAGAGCAGAGCAGAGTAGAGTAGAGCAGAGCAGAGTAGAGTAGAGTAGAGCAGAGCAGAGCAGAGTAGAGTAGAGCAAAGCAGAGTAGAGCAGAGTAGAGCAGAGCAGAGTAGAGTAGAGCAAAGCAGAGTAGAGCAGAGCAGAGCAGAGTAGAGTAGAGTAGAGTAGAGTAGAGTAGAGTAGAGTAGAGTAGAGCAGAGCAGAGTAGAGTAGAGTAGAGTACTTCCGCCCGTTCCTGGTCGCCTTCCGGTCAGCTCTACTGCATGATGGGTGACAGTCCATGACTAGGGGGAGACAGGTTCTTCCATTACAACAGTACTATAGGGATGAATGCACGGGTGGGCGAATGGATAATGATTTAGATTCGAAGTCAGAAAATCGGAGAGCAGGTTAGGGTTATTTATGCAAAATACCCTTGGGAACGGTATGAATTCACCTTTTCTTTCTCCCCCTGCTATGGATTTATTTGCAATATGTCAGTAAATCATTATCATCTAAAAAAAATATTATTACAGTGCTTCCAACACTTGTTTTCTCTGGGCCACATTTTTGGAATGAAAAATTGCACATTACCCACCAAATTGTATCTGAAAAATACATTTAAAAAAAAGTAATACTGCATTAAATATAATACAAATAGCATGATTAAAGTACAGAAATTTAATGAACGAAGTGAATTAATTTTTGACGGGTAATATCTTTTATAATAGGCCTAATTTGAGATACTCAGCTAAGTGCCATATGTGATACCCGCCTGGGAGATCATGTCTCGAAAGTGACATAACTGACTTAGCAGAAGATTTTTTCCGCAGTAGATTACCATTACTTTCTGAGGTAGACTGGTTGCCAGTCAAGGCTATAGAACCCAATCTATCCTGCTAATTGATCCATAGGGAGGCGACGGATTAAAACCTTTCCCGAGGGTATTTTCCCGTAAGTGAATGCAAATAATTCAATTGGAATTTGAATTCGGCTCTCCCATTTCTCGTTCCGAGCCGATATCCACTGCACCACAACGCACATCTAATTTGAGGTAAACAAACTAAAAAATAAAGTTTTGTCTTTTTCTTATCTCTCCTAATCCTTGTTCTGCCATCCGTTTAGTCAAATATGTTACGCGCTATTTTTCCTCTGTCCCTTTTATCCATTAATCTGTCTTGTTTGTATCAGATTTTAGAAGCCTTCCTTCCTCATTACGTGCCTCAAAAATATCAACTTTCTCTTTCTGGTGTTAAGTGTACGCTTACTTTTTGTTTCCATATCCTTCAAAACCTCGTTGTTGCTCACATTTTTAACTCACGGCATCCTCAGCATCTTTCTGTAGAACAACAGTTATGTTGCTTCAAGTCCCTTCTTCACCTTTGAGAAGATTTTCCAGCATTCGCTGCCAAAGAAGAGGACAGATATCATGTAATGGTTCAATACCCTAGGAATTTTGAACCGAACCCTTTATTTCGATCATTGGAGTATATTATTCTCATTCCATATGCGATGCCACTTCCAGATGCCATGCAGTTATATCCCTTTAACTCAACGCTCCAAGTTGTTTGTTCAACACTGCTGTAGCCAAGTATTGAACTCACATTTTGGGTCAAGCCATTGGAAACTAACCAACACCTGTATGCAAGATCTGTTATTTATTGCTATGAATTTTAAAAAAAAAACACAATTATTTGGCGTCGTAATTTTACCTAGAATTATTTGATCGCAGTCGTAGACAAACTGTTGGGATAAAGTTACCTTGAAAAGCAATCAAATGAAAAATGAAAAATAAAGATTAATTGTCGAAAATCAAAATAATAGAAGAGGTTGACTATGTTTCATCTTAAAATAAAACACCATCTCTACAAGTGCAGAATGACAAATGCAACAGCGAGAGAGAGAGAGCGAGAGAGAATGTGTGAAGGATATGGTGTTGAGATTACATTACTAGTAGGTTAGTAAAATCGGTTGATACGTTTAACAAGGATTTTCTGAAGCTAACGATATGTGAATTTGAGTCTCACTGGGAATTTATCTTTTTAATAAAAGATAATTCAATAAAATAAAAATTTAATTATGTTTATACGATCAGCGCAGTTTAAGCACTGCCGTAGATTAACGGCCCAAGTAAAGCTGTGATAAAAGAGGGAAGGAAAGAAAAAAGAAAATAACTGGTCTATTTTCTTTCTAATTCTTAAAATAATCATGATAATGTAATTAAACATGAAATAATTACATCACTCACTTATCTTTGTTAATATTATAAAGTGTGTACCCCTCTCTTGTGAGGGGGTTATATTTCCTTTTACACAGATTATGTTGAACAACATATAGAAAGTTTAATCATGTAATAAGTGAAATTAAAATCTAACTCTGGAGGATTTGCAAACGAGTGCTCAACAATAGGAAATCTTCAATACCTCCTTTAATCCATGAATTTGAGGTTCTCACGTCATCTGCGGACAAAGCTGAGTGCTTTGTCCGCAGATTCTCATCCAACTCCACATTTGACTCGTCCAGAGTACACCCACCCGACTTCCCTATTAGAACTGAGGCCAAACTGAACGACGTATATATTACACCGACAGTAGTATCCCGAGTAATTTCAAAACTCTACCCCCATAAGGCGAGTGGAGACGATGGAATCCTGGTGATAGTCCTTAAGAGGTGTGCTCCTGAACTTTCCCCTGTCCTCTCTAAACTGTTTAACTACTGCCTTTCTGCTTCCTGTTTTCCTGCATGCTGGAAGTTCTCTTCAGTCGTTCCTGTATTTAAAAATTGTGGTGAACCCTCGGACCCATCCAACTATCGCCCTATCAGTCTTCTACCGATATTCGGGAAAGTATTCGAGGCCATGATCAATGCTGAAATAGTTCAACATCTCACTGCCCACAAACTCTTCTCTGACAGGCAATATGGCGTCCACTTTGCCAGGTCCACGGCTGACTTGCTAACAACCGTAACGGAGTACATGCTCCAGGCCCTTGATGAGTCTGACGAGGCTCGCGCGATTGCTCTGGACTTCTCCAAGGCTTTCGACATGGTTTGGCACTCTGGTCTCCTATGCAAGCTACGGGGTTACGGTATTACCGGTCGCCTGATTGACCTCATCCAATCTTTTTTAAATAACCGCAAAATGAAGGTCGTTTTGAATGGGCGTGCCTCTTCATCCAACAGCACGAATGCTGGTGTCCCACAGGGCTCTATCCTGGGCCCGACGCTCTTCCTTATTTTCACCAACGACCTCCCAGATGAGATCAAGTCCCAAGTAGGCATCTACGCAGATGACACTGCAATATACTCCCGCACCAGTAAGAAACCTGTCGTGGCGGAACAGACATAATCTCCCTGCTGACCTTGAACGGGATCTACACACTGTGGTGAACTGGGGCAAGAAGTGGCTTGTCAACTTCAATTCGTCTAAGACCAAGCTGTTGTCTGCCAACCATTACAGGCAACCTCTCCTGCCTCCCATAAGCATGGACCAAGCGATTCTCCCTAAGAGCAATACACTACGCCTCCTCAGCCTTACCCTCTCCTCAGACCTCAAATGGAACCACTATATTGAATCCATAGCAAAATCTACTGCTAAGAAGGCTGGGTCACTATGTCGATCCAGGATGTTTTTTCCGCCTGAATCCATCCTGCATATATACAAGTCAACCATCTGTCCGTGCATGGAGTACTGCTGCCATTTATGGTCAGGCGCCCCTGCCGTTCTCCTCAGTGTTCTTGACAGACTCCAAAGGAGAGTCTGTAATGTGATAGGTACTGATCTGGCGGCTCGGCTGCAACCACTTCCCCACCGTCGAAATGTAGCCACCCTTTGTCTGTTCTATACTTTCATGGCTTCTGCTCGGACGAACTTAAGTCACTGGTGCCTCCTCAATAGGCACCAGTGACTTAAGTTCGTCCGAGCAGACAGGGTCCCACCCATTCACAGTCAGGTTAGCCAAATACAGACAACAATTCTACTAACAGGACAGATTTGGTTCTATAGCTTTGACTGGCAACCAGTCTACCACAGAAAGCAATGACAAACTATGATCGCTCAAGCGTGTATCACGTATGACACTTGACTGACTCATAGAGAAAAAAAAAAGAAACTTTTACAGCAATAAAAAGCGTGTGTAAAAAATAGGCTCGGCATAAACTGATTACATTTTTAGGATTGGCAAAAGAGTCCTTAAAACAAAGAAACACAGCAAACTTTTAGAGGAAAAATGCCTACTTAAAGAACTGGTTAAAATATTCTTTTCGACCAGTTTAAATACTGAACATTAATCTACTTTGTTGAATGTACTCTACTAGTGTACTCTATAAAACGATTTATACATAAATATTTGGGGTAACAAGTCTTTATATTTACTTAATTCTAGTAAAGACAAATTGTTTCTTTTATTAATATTTAAGACATAAATGAAACAAAATCCGAATCAATCTATTTCATCATTTCCAGATTTAACCAGAAACTAATAGATTCTAATGTAGCTACCCGTAAAAAGATTCACTAAAAAATGTAACATACATGATGAACAAATACCTAAGACTGAATAAAAAAACAAACTTTTGTCGTCAAAACCTTTGTTATTATTAAGAGGAAATATCGAAGGAATTATTGATTATTAAATTATACTTGTTAAACATTTTTTTAAAAAACTCAAAATTTTAGCTAAAAATTGTTTTTTGCTTTACTTGTGTCAGCGGGAAGCCAATAATTAGTATAGGAAATTTTAGTGTCACTTCTTCGGTGAAAAATACACTGACTTGGAAATTCTTCCAAAAATCAAATATTGGATATTAATGAACCTTTGAATGGAATCATTTTAGAAATATTTCCTGTTTAGAAATCTGAGATATATTATATATATATATATATATATATATGTTATGGTTTATAAAATAACGAGTGTTCTAAAAATAGAAAAAGATAGACACACTGACGCCAAGAATTCAAAATTGGGCGGCAAAATAAGGAACCGTTTCTTTTGGTAGGAGTAGGAATACGAGTAGGAGTAAGAAGTAGTAGTTAAGGACAGTAGTTTTGTGTAGGAGATTTGAAAAGGGGAAGACGCTAGTCAGTCTTGCTAATCAGTTGACCACTAGAGTCCAGAAGGGATAGGCTCGTTTACTACTAGCATCCCACTGTGAAGAGAATTTACCTCGTCTGCTCCTGTATCCATACAAAATTTAAAAGTTGTAACTTGATGTAAAAACCTTAAGTTTTATACCAAAAATAAACATCATTAATTCAAGTTTGTGTTATATTCTACTTTTACCAAAACGAAGCAACACAACATATATCTGTTACTCACAACTTATTTAATTGTATGGAATTTCGAGAAAGTCATTTGTGTAGTGCTTAATAGTTATATTAGTTATAAGAACTAGTCCTTTGGAGAAATTAAATCATCATTTTTTTTCTTTCGTTAATCAGGACCCCAGTCACAGAAAATCTGTTCGGAATCGTAAAGTAAAAAATGCAATAAAACTAAGATATTATATTATTAGAAAAAATTTAATTTCTTTAATAAATAAGTTATGTTATGAAAAGAATTTAAAATGTATAAATTATAATTAAAGTTTTTAAAAATGAAAACATTTCATGAATTTTTATAAAGGGTTTTTCATTTTTTCTTTAATTTTAATTTATACATTTTTAATTCTGCTCAAATTTTGTATTAATTTGTAGTGGCTAGGTGATATTCTTATTAACTAAAAACTATATTTATTAATCATAAATAAAGAAGCGTACTACAATTCAGCGACCCAGTATTTTAAAAAGAATTTTGACTTTGAGCATGTGTGTATAAACGTGACGATTTTTGTAAGTACACGTGTCCGTCCATGCATTATAAAAAATGAGCGATAACTATGATAAATTTACAATTTATTGTTCATTTTATAATATTTCCTTGGCTAGCGTTTTCGTAAGTAAGACCATAAAGACAATGTACCTAAAATTAATAAAACATTAGATTACTCAGAATATATTCCTATTTTTTAAATTACTGTTATAATTAAAATAATGATATAAAATGCGTTTACGTCGAGTACATTTTTTTTCAGTTATGTTTACTCAAAAATGTCAGACATTAAGCTATCGAAAAATCTGTTAACACCTCATAAAACACCCACCTTCTTGGTAAAAAAAATCTGGGATATTATAAAGTAATAGCATTTGATATTTGTTTGAATTTGCATTAATTTTTAAAATAGTTAATCTTCCTCAAATAAGGTTTCAGAAAAATACTTTATTTTTAAATATTTTTTAATAAAGTGAATTATGTTGTATTGATCTATCAATATTTTAGTAATTAAAAAATAATTTTAATCAATTTAAATTCGGTTTAACATAATGTAAAGTATTTTGCCTGTTGGAATTATTAAATTTAACTTGGAATTAAAGCAATATTAAAAGCTTCAAGAGATTTTCTATTCTCAAAATACATTTTAAACATTGTGTGTCGCTTTTTTCCCTTTGAGTAGGTACTAAATATTCAATTTCCAATAAAATACATCAAAGTATTTTGCTCATGGGAAATATTAAATTTAATATATTAGCTTGGATTTAAAGTTAAAATAAAACCTGCAAATATTTATATTTTTTAAAATACATTTTAAACTATGGATGTCTCCTTTTTTTTTTTTTAAGAGTAAGTACGAAAGATTTCTTAAGACAATAGGTCTTAAGAAAATAAATTTCGATGATTAATTAATTTTTACAAGAATTGTTTTCATTTGTTTTATTTTAGATCATAATTTATACATTTTTCATTCTTTTCAAAATTCTGTATTAATTTAAAGTGCTTAGGTGATATTGTTATTAAGTATTTTCTAGTCATAAATAAATAAAAAAAGAGTAATACAATTCAACGACTCAAGTATTTTCAAAAGAATTTTGAATTTGTGTGTGTATAAACATTTTTTTTTATCTTAAGGCAATAGTTCTTAAAAAAAAGATTTCGGTAAATAGGGAATTTTAATTGTTTTCAACTCCTTTTCTTCAATTTATACATTTTTAATACTTTTTAAATTTTAATTTGTAACGATTAAGTAATTATTTTGTAAATGAAAGGTTTAATATTACCCAGTTCCTACTAGGAAGCAATTACCCGTTGAAGTCGTTCTGTGGAGTAGGGAAGAAACGAACTGATGTGAGTAACATTATCGCTAGGTGCGTGGGAAGTTCTATATGATTATTCAAAATGCAGGCACTGACTAAATTAACAGAATAAAGGGAAAGGTTAGGGAGAAAGAGAGTGACTGTAAAAGAGGAGGGTCAAGGAGGAGAGCCTTAATACGATGCAACAAAAGGCGGAGTTAAGTAAAACAGAATTGTTAATAGTAACAAGAACTATAAAAATTAAAATAAATTAATACTGGGTGTTGACAGTTGAAATAAAGAGAATGAGGGAGAAGTGGGGGGCTATAAATATTCGCTTGCGACGTCATATGTTTCACTTTTTTTTTTCTGATAATGAAAAAGGCATTTCACCTATCCTGAAAGGGAATATAGTACAAGGCTGAACTAAAAGTGGGAAACCCACGCGTACATGGAATTAGTCAAGATCAATTTCTTATTCTCCGCAGGCATCATCTTCTTGAGACGTCTTGGGCATTGACCTTCTCCCACTCCCATTCCCATTCTTAGTGTAATCATATAGGTATTGCCGGGTGGGGGTCACATTAGAGCAAGTCATTCGCGTGTTTTACGCGACCACTGTGACTGCGCCTCTTAAAAGTTTCATTATAAGATCTAAGGTAAGTAGTATTAAAAATGAATTCTGCCTACTCTCTTCTTACATCTGACTGGTGAATTCTGAACATTTCTTTGGTCTTTAAGGAACATAACACTAACATAAACAGAATGGCAGGTAGGTAATTTTCTTTCTTCACATTTGACATAATATTTCACTCATTTAAAGATTATCCACAAATGAACATTTCAAACAAATTATTAGTTAGTTTTTATTAACTTTATCGTTATTTCAATACCTGCCTTTTTCGAGCTGTGATCATTTAAATATATTGTTTCTCCCAATGTTACAAATAACTAAACAAAGTATTTCATGGCAAAATTCAATATACGCCCTATTTGATTTTATTCCGTCTTGTAGGTAAAACGAATTTATGGAAATTAAAGCAAGCTTTGAACTGTCTTTTTTTATCTTTTTTTTTTTTTTTTTTTTTAAGGTAAAAGCGTTTCAGTTCAAAGGCAGGATAAAATACCATTTTCTGAAAAGTTCTATTGTACTCATGAAAAGCATTAAAATTTTTAGCGTATTTTTTTTTCTTCTATATATTAAAATTTACAATATAAATTGCCAGATAAAGCATATCCGATGGTGAAACCTCAACCGGTCTCTTCAAAATAAAATAAAAAAAAATAACTACAGATTATAATTCTGGATACTTGAAATGATAAATCTACACTTTTGCCTTACGGAATGCTTACTTGAAATTTTAAATGTCAGTTGACTTTTGCCGACAGGTCAATCTCTTTTGATGGCGGATGTCTTAAAGACCAAGAATATCTTGGCTTTTCTGAATTAGATGCCTTAAGAATACTTTCCCCGCTTCTGATATAAAATTTAGAAAAAGGTGCCAAGAAATTGACACACTTCTACTTCAAAAAATATAACAAACTAATTTTGAATCCGTCCTTGGAAGAACTGAACACATTTCAGCATCAACCTATTTAAACGAATTTTTGGTTACGATGTTTTGAGTTCTTGCTTTTGCTATTTTTTTTTTCAGAATTAATTCCAAAATTGGGATTAGCGTCTACAGGACGCTACTCTTGGCATTGTTTGACTTTCTGCCTTCGGGCAAAGAGGAACCCAGACGAAGCTATGCAAAAGGGTAGTCGCTCGTCTAGGGGAAAGTAAGCAGTTTTTCCCGAGATATATAGCTCGGGTTACCTACACTAAAAAAAGGTTTTGTCTAAAGTGAGGCGGCAGCTAAATTATTCGAAAGTCTATTTTGAATAAATTTCACTTAGTTCTGAATCAATGATGGCGATCGATGGGATAAGCGTTCCCGAGTTCAGATATGAAGACGCGTAAAGTTTTGCCATTTTGTTTTTACTTTCTGCAAACTAGTGTAAATCACAAAGATCTTTCGGCTTTCATAAACCATGGATACTACCACAAATGTTTCAGAACTTGTAACACATAATGCCATATAGCTTCTTTATTATTAAAAAGATGAAATTGCAGACTATCTCAATATAAAAAAATAAAGGCAAAATATCTTAGAGGAAACTTACATTATAATAAAGACATCGTGTGTGTATATATATATATATATATATATATATATATATACGCTCACACACAACGGTTTTTATTATAATAGAGGATTGTTTGTGCATAGGTTTAATTCAAATAGTTTCAGTTTCGCTATTATATTTCTACTTTATTTTCGGTATGTACACTGGTCATTGTTTCCTTAAGATCGTAATAATCCACAAAAAAATATAAAACGGGGGTAATTCGGACTGAGCACTAAAACCGACATTTTATCTGCCCCGCTCTGGAGCCGAGAAAACTTGTTATGGCACTAAAGCTAGAATTCAATCCTTTTTATGAGTTATCGGTATGTCACGGACTTTAACAATCGTAAAAATATTTTTTACGATTTTATATCTATAGAATTATTCTTTTTATCTTTACATATCGTTTACTATTTGTAGAAGAGGATACTCAAGACATTTGAGTTTCCAATTTTTCTCCCTGCTGTTGATTAACGACTTAAATTCTTCTGACTGATTTTAAATGTTCAGAACTACGACGCCTTCCTTTTCCATTGAAGTTTTGTGAACAAGTTGGAATTCAAACTCTGCTGAATGTTTGTCTCCTTTAAGTTCATCGCCTTTTCTCTTCTTAAAGATACTGGTGAGCAAACCTGGTGCATATGCGTGATCGAAAGACATTTATCCAAAGGACTTTTTTTTTAAAGTCGTTATTGAGTTTAATTTAAAATCAAGTTTTATTTTTAAGAAATGCCTAATGATTTGCTGGGATCTAGAACATTACTCTCGGGAACACTCGTCTAGAGAATGTTATGGTCTAAATGTAGGTTGTATTAATATCTATTATATAATAAACCACATTTATCATCAATAATTAACGTTGCTATAAGTATCTTCAATATTCTTTTTAATATAGTGAATATCAACTGGATATTTTGTACATGAATAAAGTGTTTATTAATAAGTAATATTACCGGCTAATGGTCCTTAGACGTGTATTGCTTAGACAAATCTTCGCTATGTGTATCTCAATGAAATACAAACATCTTAAACTAATTCCTTATAATTAAATTTAAAATTTATTAAATTATTATCAAAACTTTAACATACCGTTTATACTTAACTCGCCTTATCATTGCATTTGAAAAAAATGAGACATGTTTTGGATATAATTTGCATGACCAAAGACGTTTTTGCGAGTACCATTTTATGCAATGTTTCCACGAGCTAACAAAAATGTAATTCAGTGTTATGCAAAAATAGGCTTGAGTAGTAAGTTTAACAGACTGCATTTTCTAAGTTTAGCTTTAAAAATATAGCGAAAACGTACAAGTTAGTTGAGGCACACCTTGAATTGAAGGCGATAAAGCGTTATCTGTCTCCAAGCAGACAGAAATTAATGGAGCGGTTTACTTGACTCATTTCTGAAGAGATAAGTTGTATCTTTTAAAATAAATACAATTAAAATTTTAGTCATTTTATACTTTGATTCGCGACTGGTACTTTTATATACCTTCTATTTTAAACTTTTAAAAAAATAATTACAAACTGATATTTTTATTTTTTAATAATTGGGTTTTCCACTTGAAAATATCAAAATAATACTATTTTTTTTTCTTGTCTATCTTAAGCAGATTTTTTTTTCTCATGGTAAAATTGTCAACCTTGACGTGTTTAGAATCTAGATAACAACTCTTGAAATATATGACCTTTTTATAGGTCTCTTCTAAGTTTCCATACTTAAACAAAAAAAAGGTGATGTTAAATAAAAATAAATAAGAAATTGTTTTTAAAGTCTTAATTATAAATGATATGTATTAAGCTTTTCAATTTTCGATTTATAGTCTTTATTTAATAAATTATAACTGAAGACGCTGAGTAACTGGAAGAAAATTAAAATGTTTGAAACTTTAATTAGCAAAGAAAAAATCTTATAAAAATTCATTATTCATAGAATTTTTTTTTTCTTCAAAAATGCTTTTTTATTTTACTATTCGGAGAATTTTCGGAAAAATGGTTACGTAATTAAAAAAAATTACATTATTTACCTTCACCAATAAGTCCTGCATTTAAATAATACAATTTTGGTAAATATAATGTATTTCTTGAAGTTTTATGCAGTCAGTTGGAGTGGCGAGTAACCTATATAAGAAAAAAATAATGATAATAATCTTGCCAAGGTTTTCTAAAAAATAATTGCATAATCTCATTGGTGAAAAGTTCTGAAGGTTCATTAAAATCAGACAAGTAGTTGATTTTCGCAAGAATTTTAAAATTGTGTTTTTTCAACGCCCAAAAATGACTTGCGTAATATTGCGTCTTCCTTAGTACTAACATTACGTGGATATGGCTTGAATCGCTGACAGAAAACAAAAATGAAATTTTAACTGAAATTTTGAATGTGTTAAAAAGGATTTTAAAATTTGAAAAAATAATCTTTTTTGTTTATAATAAACATTTTAGTGATAAAACTCTTTTATTTTTGCTTTTCCTGGAAATTGCATGGAGATATCTAGAAATGGTAACAATTAGTTGGTGCAAGTTCAGGTGAACGTGGTGGCTAGGGTTGAACAGAGCAACCAATCCAATTTTATTTCCTGAGTCTTGCGTTGTCATTGATATTTTACCTTTCATCCACTGTTTACGCTACCACCGTCGAATATGATTAGTAGGATGATATATTCATCATACAAATGTTAGTGACAGTCGCTTCTCTTCCTTTGTTAATCTTGATGAGATTTTTTTTTCTTTCTCGTGAAACCAAGATCTTTTAGAAAGCGGCATTTTCGTGCTCGAATTTGCACTGCTATTCTGTCAATATAGCAAAATTAGTTGCTACTGGTATCTTGCCTGTTTATCTCGCTTCTTTGGAATATCTCTTTCTAGGCCGATCGATGTCTCTTTTTATCTTGAAGAGTAGAGCTAAGGTGTTTGATAACTTGAATATGTGTATTCTCTAAAAGATAACGTTTCTAGTATTAAATTGTTTCTTTTATTTAAAAGAAAAAAAAACAAAGTACAAGCAAACATCCCTTTAAAATATATAATGATTAATCTAATGCTTAGAAAACATTACTTTATATTTCTGAGATGAGGTAGTATTACACTATTTACATTATTCGGACTATTGTCCTCATCTTTGTTGCCATTTATACGACGTTTCGGCCGTTATGCACTACGGCCTTTTCAGAAATTTCTAGGAATTTTGAAATCCTATCAAACCAAACTGATGTAATTTTTTTTTTATAACAATGATGTTTACCCTTTACAAGGCTCCAGAGCTACCCGATTATAGTGATTAGGAAGCATCCTCGTTGGAGTTGGTTCCACAAAACAGCGGTTTATGAAAAGAAGCTGCTCAAGGGAATGAGGATGATTTGCTACAATGTGCATGGCAGAAATTAGCTGTTCATGTTAGAACTTGTAGAACTAAATAATATAATTCATCCGAACACTTTCCATGAAAATAGCGATAGTTTTGTGAAGTTTCATCTGTGAAGAAATGGATTTGTGGGTGCAAAATAATTAATCACCCACAAAGACGCGGAGACGCTTTTGCACTTTCTCTCGAGACTGGAAAGTGAAGCCTGAGAAACTCCTACCCATATTAGGCAGTAGTATTCCAGGTTCTGCCTAATCTGACTCTCTTGCAGAGGTAGAAGTTGGATATTTATTGGACTGGTACAGAAAACTGACGATTTTTCCCCATATTTCTAGCGATGGATCGTATGCACGAGTTTCACTTGAAGTCCCAATAAGCGCTCAAGTCACGGACCTCGCTATAAGAATACCCGTTCATCGCGTATAGGTGAAAACTTTTGTATCCTCTCAGTAATGATGGAACGTTCCTTGTATGGTATTCGAGGCACTGAATTTGACCAACCTATTCCCCTACCCACCTTCAACTGTGCTCAGTTAGAGGAGAGATCAGCTGTTAAGATCTGGAGAGTGGAGGTGCACTCGTATACAACTGAATGTTCAGCATAGATATTCACAAATGATCAGAATATACTCATTAGGGCCATTTATGTAAAGTAGAAAGATGGGGTATCGATCAGTTTAATGTGGAATGTGAATATGTGTACAAAAGCTGCCCATTCCACACGGCCACCATAACGCTGTTGATATAAACGATCGCTCTTTTAGTGCAATGGAGAAGGTGCTGCCACAGTTAGAATTCCTGAGATTAGGCTTTCCTGGTAGTTAAATGTGACAAATGCATACATTTTAATCCCATTTTGAAGGTCGGGAAAAGTGTCCATTTTTACCCAATTTAGGTTTATGAATTTTCCTAACAATTTCTACTATACGCCATGTCTCTTCAGGAAGTGGATCATCATTAAGGCAGGTTAGTTTTGGAACTGTGGTATTGCATTCAGTTTGAAAGTTGCGGTTTGACATAACTAATGACAGCAAATATTTTCCAATTTGTTACTGTCTTTTAAAGAAACGAGTTTGTTAAAAATCGTAGCGTTGCAATTTCATTCCGGAGATCAATGACAGTCATAGCACATCCTTATAAGATGTATAATTTACTGAAGCTTTATAAATTTATAATTTCCTTCAAATGGAAATAATATAAAACAACTTGACCATATTATGAGGTAATATACACAATGCAGTTGTTTTAGAGCGATTTATCAAAAAACAGCAAATTAAAAGCATTTTGTCTTATAATTTGTGGCCAGTAATATTGTATTTTATACACACTTATCTATTTTGTGATTTTATTAATTATAACTTAACAGTGAAAGATCTTATTCACTGAGTTGCGTTTTTGTAATCTTTCAGTTTTCTCTACTTTTTTATAAGTATATTTTTGTTTCTATCTTCCATAAAACTTCACATTTAGTCCATAGCATTCTCGAAATCCTTTTGTAGAACCACATTTATAGTGTCTCAATTCTCATTTGTGGGAAAAATTGTACTTTTTAAAATTAAAATCTGCCATGTATACAGATAGAATCATGCTCATTTCACTCGTATTCCATTAGTAAGGAGGAAGATCCCTTTGCAAAGCTTCTTCCCAAGAATTGCTATTTCTGTAGAACAGGTTCCTTACAAAATGCTTTCTGCATTACTACATTCAAGTGAATCTTAAACCTGGTATTGGTTGTACAGCAGCGCACATATCTATATATATATATAATCCTTGGTACGGTAAATTCCACAGGAGATTAAATCCAAAGAGAACTCGATGTCAAAATTTAAAGTATTATTATAAAGAACATAAGTTGGATTTTTTATATTGACTTTTTCTGAATAATTTTGACCCATTCATTTTAATGAATTTGGTCTGACGATCGGTCGATAAGAGAGCCATGAAATATATTCCCAATGGGTAAAAATATCCAACTTACGTTCTTTATATATATATATATATATATATATATATATATATATATATATATATAGCCACTTTATTTTAAACCTGTTTAGTTAAGAACAAGAAAGATTTTTTTTTTTTTTTTTTTTTTAATTTAATTTTTCCATTATTTTTACATGTTTCCTCTTTACTGGAGATAAGGAGTGTAAAAATGTTCCATAAATTTTGACTTTCAAAGTGCTTTCAGCCACTTCACTGGCCATTTTTAAGGATGTTATATCCTAATGTTTAACTGTAACATTACTTTTCTGTTTTTTTTTGTTTTTTTTTTTAAAGGACATTTCTTTAAAGTTATCATGTGATACACGCGGCTGAGCATCGTGCTAGCGGCTGTTTTTTTTTGTTTTTAAATCTTTCAGAATTATTTCAACTGTTAAATAATGTAGGGTTGATGGTGGGTGAAAATTGTTTCATGCATAGTTCGTCACTTATCGCGGAGTTGATTTTTTTTTTTTTTTTTAATTGGATTTAAGTATTTTTATGTGTTCAATTAAATTTATTTCTTTTGTCTAAAGAAACAGGAGGGATAAAATGTTGAATAGTGATAATGTTTAGCGTAAAGGTCTTTTATTTTTAATCGTAAAGCGCTCTATATCGAGATGGAAATAGAGCGTTGAAAAGCACAAAGAGTTTATCACTTTGAGTTCATGCAGACTTCGAAGTTTCGTAATGACTCAGTTATGATAGTTATGTTCTCGCTTGTTAAGGCTGGTTTGAATATATATAATCACACACACATACACAAATTCGAAATTCACTTAGATCTTGAAATTTATTAACAAATTGATGTCTTTGAAGTTCTCTTGAATATTTTTTCTTTCTTTTTAAGAGAAATAGCCTAAATCTAATCGCAGCCAGTTTGAAAACTTACGATCAAATACTTGAAGAAATTACGGAAGTATTACTTCAATATGGCTTCTGTGAAAATGTAACGTAATGTGTACTTAATAATTTTATTACGTTCTCTTCTGTGAGTTGAATGTATTGTTTTTGTTTCCCCTAATGATCTATTTACTTCAAGCAAGACAATAAAAACACTAAGACATAAAGAGGGGTGAGAGAACATGAATTAAGATAGAAGTAAATGATTCGTATTGCATTTAAATTTTTGAAGTTCAAAGTTGACTTGGAAGCAAGAAAGCGGAAGTGAGTTCCACAAGAAGTTAGTTACGTCTAGTTATTTCAACAGTTAAATAATGAGACCTTGCCGCCAATCTAGTACTACGCTTAGATTCATAAAAGTTTAGATAAATAAAAAGGTTACTTTCCTTTGTTATTTTGTTTTAATACAAAATCTGGCACAAGACAAAAAGGGGTTATGGGAAACGCTAGTTTTCAATCTGTATTATTTTAAACTAAACTAGTTACGATTGCTGACCCAAACATACCACAGTATTCCTTACACATTCCTTACGCATTCTTTCTTACCAGTCTTATTCCAGCCACCATAATACCTCAGTCTCTATACAAACGCAATTCCTATAAGTAATACGGAGGAAAGTTCATTAAAACAATTGTCTGGAAAATATAGAAACGACAATGTGAAACTACGTTACCGCGGTGGGAAATTGACTGAAACCGAGTTGTTAGCTCAGGACCAATAAGATTGCATATTATTCTTTTGTATTCTATCTAAAATCTCTAAATATATAGCAGAATCACCTGACCAGATGCAATAGGTTTGTAATAAAATATTGTTTATAGTTTTATTATAGAATACTCCTTTCTAAAAAGAGGTTAGAACAAAATGTTGCCAGTTACTAATTTTGAATATTTCTGTATTCTTTCAAGAATTATTTTACTTTTTCTTTTTCAGGACAGTAACTTCTGGAAGAGGGTTTAAAAATGTTTTTACAGGTAAGTTGATGATTCCCTGACATTATTGAAATGACTTGTGAGACATCTTTCGGAGGAAGCTTTAAATGTTTAACTACATTCTCTCTTCCTAATTGCTGAGCTTTCACTGACTAGATTCAAATCTTACTTAATCAATATTGTAATTAATCATCAGCATATCTTGTAATCAATATTCAAAGTATAAAATTTTCTCGTTTAAAGAACTAAAATGTTCACTATTCAGAAACGCCACTGTGCTCAGAGAATTGATGTCAAAGAGATGGCATTTAACGCTGCATTTAAACTTTTGGAGATTGTAGCTATTAAAGAAGCAAACAAACGAAAGGGAATTTCACAAACATGAAGTCCGAAAAAAAAAAAGGCAGTCACATTACCTTGATGCCAAATTCGTAGCACAAGTAAATTCTTGTGATCGGGGAACCAGAGGAAAAATAAATCATCAGAGCAGTTTCCATGAAAATATTTGTAGAAAACACAGAGGGGAAGTCACGTCGCGTCAGTGATAAGTCGACATGCTAAGTCAGAATCAATTTGGATTTTGTCGAGGATCTCAAGATGAATAGCAGGAGCACTCGACCAGATATGGTAACAATATTCAATGCGCGGAAGAATGATGAATGGCAGAATACTGGAAGGGGTAGTAAGAAACACTACTAAGAATCACAAAGGTTAGGTAGCTGTGAAGAACAATGATCACTCTAATTTCTCAATAGTAAAACTTTAGTGTCAAGTAAGTTTTTACTCTTATTGTTGCTTCAGAAATATAATGTGTGTCAGTTAAATGTCATACGTGATACACGCTTGGGTGATCATGCCTCTCGATAGATGAGTGACTGGGCAGATTTTCTCGCAGTAGGTTGCTATTACTTTCTGAGATAGGATAATTGCCAATTTAGGCTAGAGAACCCAATCTTTCCTATTATTTAACCCATAGTTGGAGGGATAAGCGGGGATTAATACTTTTCCCAAGAGTATTTGCGCGTAACTGAATGCAATGAGTTCGACTGGAATTCAAACTCGGCTCTCCGGTTTCGTATTTCGAGCGGATATTCACTGCATCATAACACACGAGAAAAGTAAAACTCTAGTCTTGATTAATGTCTTTCACGGATGAAAAAAACAAGTATAATTCCAAGAAACCATCAGCCCAATAGCTACCCGCCATTTGCACCTGAAAGGTAGATGCAGTGTTAATGCTGGATCTCCTAAAAAATGTTACACTATATATATATATATATATATATATATATATATATAATGTGTGTGTGTGTCATCCGTAGACAGTTCTGTTTCGCTGTATCACAACTCATCGGCACGGTTAGCCAGAACTGAAACTAAACAGATTTATAATCAGTCGGCGATTATACCTTCAAGCTATAGGCAGATTTTAGCGTGTGATATACACAATAAACACAAGCCAGTAGCTGAGATTTTTCAAATTCATTACGTAATTAACGATGTGTAAATACCGGTGAGTAGTTACTGCTTTTAAGTTCTACCATTTCTCCAGAGTGCTCAATCGGCGGGCGAGAGCGTAAATAGTCTGATTCTATGTATGCATAGGATTACACTTCAATCACGTTTTTGTTTCGTGTTCCATTCGAATGGACATACTCGACTAATGCCTCTCTCACTGTGTGAGGAAAGTAAGAAGCAATTATTGAAGTGTAAAAGGAGTAGATACCTCGCACGTTTTCACTAATTACAAAATAATAGCATCATGCAATAAGTCCACAAAGTTAGTATTATTTTTTTGAGTCAGCATCGAATTTCTATGGGCATTTTCCGGTAAAAACACATTAATTTCTAAATTCTTTCAAAAATTAAATGATTGTTGGATTTTAATGACTTTTAGGATGTAATCACAAATGAATTAATTTATTTTTTAAATCTTATTTTTAGAAAACTTTAGTATAAATTATATATATATATATATATATATATATATATAAAAATTTATGCAAACATCTTTAAAAAAAATTTCAAAACTTTGTCTAGTTTACGTTAAGTTTTGTGTATAAAATATGCTCATTTTGAAAGTATAGATGACTATACACGGCAAAATCAGAAAATGGAATCGATGACTATAGCAAATTTAAAGTCAACATTCCTAAAATTAGATTACGTCTAATATTTTCAACACTTTTAATATTACTAAGTGGGTGTGTATATAATATAATATAATATATATACTCTTGAAAAATTTTTGGATATTGTACAAATCCATGGGTAATAAATATTTAATCCAGAAAAGTCACATACAGACACTCATGTGCCCATATCGAGAATACATATTTGTAACGGCAATCTACAAAAACTTTTCCTCGCTCATCAAAATAAAACAAAAAAAGAAAAATATAGAAAAGTTTGAAAAGGAGAAAGAAAAGAACGAAAAGTATAAGGAGGTTAAAATTAACGTCTTAGATCGACGCGCAGCGTCAATGGTCTAGATACATTAGTAATATGTTAATGAAAGCGAAAGTATTAACCAGAATTACAATTCGTCTGTTTTCTTTGAAAAACTTGACTAGATGATTTTAAACATTAACTGCTGTATGATTTGGGTTTTAGAAGCGGCTCCTTAGTTGCGAAATATTTATTACCCATCGATTTGTAGAATATCTAAAATTTTTTCAAGATTAATATTACTCTGTTTATTTTAATAAGTTTAACGTGGAGTTCTTTTGAGTTTGTCTCTATCGGAATTTACCTGACAAAATACCAAATATTCTACGTTTTATATTATATATATTTCTTAAATTTTCTTAAGTTGTTTTAAGTTGGCTTGATCATTGCTTGTTGAGTGTTTAAAAAGCATCTTTCAGACCATTATTCTGCTTCTTGGTTTTTTTTGTTTTTTTTTTTGTTTTTTTTTGCTTTTGAAGTAAATGTTCCAAATCAGCTATTGTTCCTCAAACAAAGTTTTAAGGATGTATATTTAAGTTTTGAGTTTTTTTGGGGTTTTTTTGTTGTTGTTTTTAATAAAGAAAATTGCTATAAAAAGACTGCTAAAAGGACGCTAATCAGCGATGTTGGGGAAAAAATCTATCCGGTCAGTAATTTTGAAAAAAAATACTATAGAGTATTTTGCTTAATAGAAATAGTCAATTTAATCCTTTACTCTTCAATTAAAGCTAAAATGAGAACTTCAAAACTTTATTTACAAAAATTCATGTTAAAACCTGATGAAAAAGAGGAGGTAACTAAGCAAATGCCGCAGGTGAGTGAGCCATCAAGTTGTAACTAAACATTTGTACGCATGGGGTTTCCACTTTAAGCACGATTTTGCGTTCTGTTAAATTGACCCTGAAAATAATGCAAAACTATCAATATTGTTTATATTTTCGCAAATCCTAAGATCATTAGTCATTTCAAAGCAGTTTTTGGAGGAATGTCTTCAAAACTATCAATGTAATTACTTCATGAAGGAACTGTAGAAACTGGGGCAAGCAAATCTGAAAAATTGGGTTATATCCAAATTTAACTGAAATCTGATTGTTATTTTGTCTTCTCATTGAAGTATATATTTTTTCCTTTCTGCAAACACGAATATATTAAGAGATCGTGCAGAAACCGTTATTTATTTTTTCTCAATTTTTCTTACAAATCATACATAATTTATGATAGTAAAGTTGAGCAAGATGCTAAATGTGTGAAACGAATCCTGCCTCTATTTTTAAATGGATTTTTTTTCTAGTGACAGTGATGTACATCAATAAATACTTACAAAGTTTAATGTTTTTCCAGCAGACATTTGAGCCCAGTTCTTGCAGTAAATTTTACTCCAAATAATTAAGGATCAATATGAAAATGAATTCTCAAATTAAACGACATAGAGCCCAGCGGATAACACTTTCATAGTTGAATTAAAGGGAGATTACTGAGATCTAAAAAATGCATGACCCGTGGAACTAGAACAATCTATCCTGGTGAATGAAACAAAGGATTCAGTTCAAAATTTTAATCACCCGAAGAAGGCCGGACTGTACAACGGCCGATACGTCGTAAATATGATCGCAAAGATGAGAACAGTTCGAAAAACATGGTGTAAATAATATCTTTCTTTTTAATTATTTAATTTTGAGCAAGACAAGTCGATGACAGTATGAGTGGGGAGAACCATTAATATTAGTAGACCTTACCGCCAGTCGAGTACTGCGCTTAAGTTCCTAAATTCTATATACCAAAGAGGAAAGTCCCCCAGAACAATTACCATGAAAATATTTGGCGAAAAATCACAGGAAAGGTACATTCCAGAGTTTCGAATTAGATAACAAAAATCAAGCAAATACATAAAATTAAATATCTATGAAGTGTTAAAATAGACGACAGGAAATGTAAACCCGAAATGCAAAGGGGAATTAGAATATCGACAGACGTCTTCCAAAATGAAAAAGAAATATTAAGAAACAAAAACAAATTGGTCAGAAACAAAAGTGCTGACTTGCGATATATCAGCCTTGCTTTATGGCGGGAAATGCTGGATAATTTCGTCACAGATGAAGACTTCGGTCAACAGATGTGGTTCTACAGAATAATTCTGAGAATACAATGGATATGTGAGCAACAAGGAAGTTTCTAGGAAAATGGCGGGGGTAGCGAATCTAGAACATAACTAAGTTAAATCTTGGAATTTCACTCGCCGAACATACAAATGGAGACATATCAACGTGGTGTAATGGTTAGCAATTTTTGTCTCGCTAGAACAATTACGTCTGAGTAGCCAGTCAGATCCTCCTTGTGTGCTATATACTCTCGGCCATTTGCCACATTTAAGCTATGCTTAGTAAATCACCATAATGAATGCAAATGAAAAATCATTAGGCAACCTACTTGGCGCGCTTGGGTAAATGGATAGCAGGACTGGAAGTGAATAATAACCAAACATATTGCTAAAAGCTACAAATGATAGGACATTGTGGAGAGCCATGGTCTCTTACGCCTTGAAGAGACACGCTTTATAAGGGAATAGTTCGGTTTAACGCAAACCACTGATATATTAATATACTCTTTGTACAAATTAATTGAAACAATTGCTTTAGTTTCTTTTCTTTTACCATACGGTCAGTTTTATACCCACTGAAGTTACAGGGTGTAATCGATTTCTATTTTCTTTAACCCCTCAGATTGTCATTTGCACTAGTGTGCAGTAATACCATTCTATTTTTAGATATATGATGAAATTTGTTTGGTTTTTAATAATATTGCGTCGTCAGTCATTGCATTAGATTTTTATCACGCCCGTACACTATTGTCATGACTGTCGATGAGTTCTCTCACAGACATTGTCTGCGATAGACATTACTCTAAGGAAGAGTATGAAAACTGTAACACACTGGCAAGCCTTACAGAGGATCGCAGATATTGTTGGTGTCAGCTTTTCAACTCAGTCGTGTCATTAAGGCGAAGAAACAAAACGGATCCACCAATCCAAAACGTGAAAAAAATAAAATAAATAAAAATAAAAAATAAAGAAATAAAAAAAAATCGACGGAAAACACCAAGAGACGACGTATACGTGATCAGAGAAAGTGTAAAAGATCCTAGGAAGTATTATTTGTTTTGTTTCAATTAATTTGAGCAAGTAAGTCTATCAGTGGTAGATACCTCCCAAAACTACAAAAGGCGATAACTTTTTGGAGCCTTTTTAATTTCATGCTGATAGATCAAATTTAATATTTGAAATAAGCAAAATACTTTGCTGTATTTCTGAAACTAATTCAAAACGACTGGAATACTTTTTTCTTTCGTTTTGCCAAAATAACTGACTAGTGCCATTTTTTAGCAGTTTTTCATTGCAATATAATTACCTTTAAAAAAAAAATCTAAAATTAAAATATCAGTTGATTTAAAGTATAGTTTAATCTTCTTTGAAATAACTATTATTTTCGTCAAGTTTAAAATATAGAAAAATGTTTTTAAAATCCGACAGTAACTGTTTATTTAAGGTGTTCGCCGGTTTGACAGCTTGATATTTATCCAATGCTATGGACCTTTGGGCGTTAAAATAGTAATTGGATTAACGTGAGCATCTTTTATGTATAATGATGTACTCGTTAACCTTTAAAAAAAAATATTCTCCGTGATCTAACATTTCATTGAATTTTCAATATTTTTGGCTGTAAATTTACTATAGTTATCGCTGTTATTTTTTGATAATGTTGTCTATGGTCGACAGTATAATAAAATAGAGCAGAGAAAAAAAAAGATTAAATTCTCTTAAAAATATTGATGGGCGATGATTTATACTAAGCCTTTCAATTTATGATTAGTAAATATAGTTTTTACTTAATATCTTAACCCGTGTTAACCAATACACCAAATTTAAAACCAAAGTGATCTAACTAAAATAAAAAGAATTCTTATATAAATTCATTATTCATCGAAAAATAGTTTGTTTTTTTTGTAAGACAATAGTATGCACATATCTTATTCATAAAGACAATTAAAAGCTCTTCTAATTAACAATGTCTTATTTTGATTGCATTTTTTTATTTTACGCATCAAATCAAATTTTCGTTAAATAGTGTTACTGATTGACAAAAATGACTCAAGTACTCCACAGACTCTTGCTTTTAGCTAATAAGAAACAAAACATTTAATTTTTTAAAATTTCATTAAGGGCGGATCCTATTCGTCGTTTAAGTGTAATATCGCTAACTTCATTGAAGAGAACATACAGAATTCCTTTGTTTCTAAAAGCAATTTTCCACACAAGTGTCTATGTATAATTCAAGATACTTATAATTTCTTAGTTTTGATTTTAATTATAAACGTGACTTCGTTGTCGACCTTTGTTTGTCATTGCTGGCTTTCAGAATCTAGAGTTGCTGGGCGGTATTTAAAATGAATCCGGATTCATTTAAAAATTCTTGCTTTTCACAAAGTCAATAACTAATACAATATACACACACACACACACACACACACACACACACACTGTTCGTGCTTCCCTGAGACTTTCGGAAAATTTCTTCACCTTCAGGAAAATTTTCACTAGTGAACTTCAAAATTCCTTAGACACACTGCATCTGGTTCCTTGACTTCTCGATGCTTTCATGACGTTTTAATGTTTTGGTCGTCATGTCAAAAGTCTAGTCAGATATCTGCTTAGTGAAGTTTATTTTCTTTAAAAAATCTGTCTGCGCTATTTAGGTTTTCATAGGAGCTTGAGACAGCATCTCTGATTTACCAGTAAATATAAGAAAAATATTTTTACAAATTCGAAATGAATCCTTAATTTAGACGTTTTTAACAGCTGATCCAGAAAGAGACACATGTGTAAAAAAAAAAAAAAAAAATCTACAAACCGTCTGACTTTCTTCAAATTACTTTTGAAAAACTGTGTTCTAAAACAGAAAGAACAATGTAAACTATTAAAAATTTATCTAAGATTAATTTATTTTTAAAGTAATGAAACCAAAATTGTTATATTCTAGCCTACTTTTTGTGAATCTGGCAAAATATTTGGTCGGCTCAAGTTGGGGCACTCAGTTAAGTGCCATACGTGATACACACTTTGGGCGATCATGTCTCGAAAGAGACTGACTGGGTAGAAAATTATCCCTCAGTAGGTTGCCATTGCTTTCTGTGTTAGACTGGTTGGCTATAGAACCCAATCTGTTTTATTATTTCAACCATAACGAGGGGGGGAGAGACGGATTAATACCTTTCCCAAGGGTATTTGTGCGTAAGTGAATGCAAGGACTTCAACTGGAATTCAAACTCGGCACCTCGATTAAATTCAGTATCTATCTTAAAAACAGAAGCACAAAATTTATTTGAAATTTGAGTGAGGATTTTTTTTTGCCTTAAAATTTAAGCCACAAACTCTTCTAAAAATCTAAATATAAAAATATCCGCGAAAAATTACCCCTAGAAAATATTTGCTTGCCACAATAAATCAAATTTACCTAATAACTTCATTTTTTATGTGACAATAAGATAAAAAATATTCTAAAATAGCAAACGAAGTAAACTAAATTCAGACAATATGCATTAAAGAAAAGGGATTATTTTTTTCCGCAAATAGTGTTCCCCGGACACTTAAGTTTGTTTGTAATTGAATTCATACATAGCTGCAATATTTCACGATTTTTTTACCCCGTTAAAGCATACGTAGCGTAAATCAGTAATAAGATTTTAGCAAAATCCGATCCCAATTTTTAACTTTCAAGGTTCTTCCCAGAACAACGTTTTACCAAGGGTACAAAAATCGATTTCGCACCTTGCTATGCACTGTTGATTTTATTTAAGTGTCTTTCAATGGTGTTTACATAGTTTTCTCGATTTGGCAATCATTTTCTCTACACAGCGAATCATTTTATTCAAGCCTGTCATGTATTGTAACTTGCTACCCTGTTGCAAGTAGTTGTTTAACAAATAAATGAAATATCTAAGCAAGGCTTCATCTAACCCTTTTTTTTTCTCAGGTCTTTCTCGGCATTGTCGGTTTTATCTTGAATGTGAGTTTATTTGTCACCAGTAAGCTTTCCTTGCTTTTTCTGTTGCACCAGTTTCAGCACCAGTCACGGGAAACATGGTAAGTCTAATTACTTGCCTAATCAGAACAGATAAATTTAAAATCTCACTCCAAGTTATCTTTAACAGAATCGTGTAATGGCTTTTAAGAGTTTGAAAATTGTGCTCTCAAATAATTTAGCATTTTCATGAAAGGATTTTACGCAAATCAAAATGAATTGTATATTTTAATACATGCTTAAATCTGTCTTAAATGTTTGGTTGGTGAACCACTTTAATCAATCACTTATTGTCATTGAAATGTCAAACATTTTAATGTACGGCATTATATTTGTTTAACTATTATAGTACTTACGTGACTACATACGCATTTAAAGACTCTAGATTACCTTCAAGATTTTGTCCTGTCGTTTTCTTGTGTTAACAGGCAACGAATAAACATACTTAAAATCACTTTGCTAATTTCTAAAGTTAAGTTTCGTTGTTGGGTTTGTCCGATCAACTATGTCGTTCAGCAACTGATTTCGACACTTTCCTCTGATTTGATTTATGAAATGCATTTTTTTCTTTTTAGGACTGCGACTCTTGCAATTGTCTTGGTATTTCCAGAACTATTTGCATTAGTTCAGCTCATCTGGTGTACGTCTTTCTTGGTAAAAGACAGATTCAGAAGTTGGCCGCCAATTCCAGGGTTGTTGTCGGTAATTTCATTTTTCCACTTTACTAAATCCCTTACCGCTATTAGTTTCCATTCTGTATTAATCTATTCACTCAAAACTCTTCCCTGGTAAATAAAACAGGCCACTGTAATATTTAGTCAGGTAAAAACACTCCAAAACGGAAACTGACGTATTTGTATGCATGTAAAAAAAAAATTCATAATATTTTGCAAAAACATACAAATTGTAAGCAGATACATACTATGGACAGTTGAATGTTCTGCTATACTGGAATTTCCGTTATACTGAACGAAACCACATTTCATAAAGCGCTTACCTGACATCTCATCAATATTTAGTGCAGAATCTATGGCAACTGACTTATCCGTGGGTATTATCACAGATGGTGAGTGAATTTGTTTATATTTTCAGACTCCCTATCTGTTTACTTCATTGAAGTATGAAAACCTGACCAATCCTGTAATAACCAATCTTTTAAACAAAATATACTTTGTAACAAAAACACATTATATCCCTAGCTATATAAGCATCCAGGGAAATGGAAAGGTAGGTATGGTGATTAAAGAATCAATGTAAATGAATATATGAAACAAAAGTCCCTGAAACAGATTTCAAAACAATAATTAATACATATTTCTTAAATAAGTGGCATGAGTTATGAACTACGCGCCCAAATAATAAATTGCATAAAATCACTTAGATTTGGGATAAGGCACCATGACATCAGGTTTTCCGAAGAAAAGTAGGAGTTTTAGCATGAATCAGATTTGGTTATAACAATATCACACATTCATTTATTCTAAAAGATGCGACTCCAACTAAATGCATCGTATGATAGGGTATTTATACAGTAAAACATGTCATGAACTGTGCCACATTTGTCTTTATTCGTAAACAGTTTTACAAGGTGAATAGCCTTAAAGAACTTTTTAAAAATGTTAATGAAAACCATTTTGGCTTACTTGATGAAAAGTAAATTATACACTAAAAATTTAATCTAGACAACTTCGTCTATAGATGAACTATGCAACCAGCCTTCAATTTTTGGAACTTACTAAGATATCATTGAATAAAAAATCCAATTTTCAGCATAAAATGACGCCAGAGGTTTGATAGGTTCGTAAAACAATCAAACAAAATCAAGTTATGGCACTTCAGCTTGAAGCTATACATTTTAGAGGATTTTAAAATCTACAAATATTATCGAAACAAAATTTTAAATTTTGTTCAAACTACTTCAATGATTCAAACTACTTTCAAACCTTTACTTCTCATTTAAAAATTTAATGTGGAGTTTCCTGTAACCAAATGTAAAATATAAATAACATCTGTATTTCTGAGATGAAGTATTGCAACTATTTACACTGTTTAAATAACATTGTTCCTATTGTTTTCTTCATTTTTCTTACTATATTTCGGTAGTTGTACGCTCCGGTGATATTTGGAAATTCGAGCCGAACTCTTTTAATCCGCATTGTTCTAATTTCACGTAACAAGACTCTTTAAAAAAATATCGCTGTTCCTGTTAATTTCCATTGATGACTCAACTCACCAAGTTTTTCTTTGCTCTTTTGGCATGTATTGAACTCACGACCCTTTAGGTCATGTCACTTTTGGATTAATCAACCAACGCTTTTATCCAGTAAGCCAGATGTCTAAGGGGAACCAGCTGAAACCGAGATATCCAGAAAAGACATATTACGTGGAATTTAAATCATCAACTCCCGTATATTAAATAAAGGGTTCGGTTTGAAATTCCAAGAAATGTCACCTCGAAAGTCCGAAGCCTACAATGGCCAAAACGTCGTAAATATGGCACTAACGATGAGGAAAACGATCCGAACAATTTGTATAAATGCTTTACATTGATCTATGTAGTTTGCTTGAAATGAACATATGAATGATGCCTAACCATCAATGCAATAGCCAACAAGTTTGCCTTGTAAACTATTATCGAGTTCAATTCTCACTGCTTGTTCTAATGCTCTTTTACTTAATATTCTTTGAAGTGGTACTAACCATAAGTATGATGCTTTCTTCTTTCAGGGAATTTTGTGCGCATTCCTTGAAGCAGTTTCCATTGTGTTCTTCACTTTAAGAGTTGGGCCCAAGTTACACCCCCTTGTCTTTATCCCGCTTCTCTCAGGGGTTCTTACAATCAAAATATTCGTACAAAACTTCACACAGGAATCTGTAAGTAAAGCTGCTCATAATTTTTATTCTATTAAAAATTTGATATACAGTTACCGATTTGCACAAAGAAAACTTTCTTATGATCCAAGTCTAGATTCCCAACCTTCCCAGTTTGTTTTTGGTCCCATTTTTTATCTTGACTAGGTCAGTCTTTGAGTGTTCCATTCCATTATTTATTTTATCATCTCCATCTCCCTTAGGTTGTGTGCTACTTGATTTCGCTTTTTGGCGGAATACAGTAGCCACACTGAATTTTGTTGGGTGGACGCGCGTCCTACCAACATCTGTTTATTTTAGTTTGAATATTTTATTTCAAATTTTAGTTTGTTTTGTGGGTATTCACCCCCTCCCTTCTCATTTTTATATTATTAAATTTTTTTTATATATTTTTGTATCATATTGTATATAAATTAAATTTTCGGATGTCATATATTATCCGAAAAAATATTAAAATAAAAGTGTATATAAAAATTCAGGTGGCTAAATGGAAACAACTGGGTCACGTTCCTAGACAAAATATAAATATTCCCACAAACAACGAATATTGTTTTTATTTTGTATAGTTTTTAAGACATTAATACTCAAATAATTCGAACGGGAATAAACTTTTTCTTTATTATTTATATAATATTTGCTGAATTTTTATTAGTTGCTTGTAGTGTGTTCTTTTTAATTTTATAATTATCAACAAAAGTCATTTAATTTTTTTGACAATACACACACGCACACCTTTCTTAACAATCTTTCGATTATTCACACCAGTAGATGCAAATAAATATACTGTTTAATTATAATAAGAAAAAAAAATTTAATTTAATCAAATACGAGTATCCCTCAAAATTGTTTAAGCAAATAAATTTTGTGTGTGTGTATACAAACACTATTACAATGATTGTGTGTGTGTGTATATATATATATATATATATATATATATATAACATAACGGTTTTTATTATAATGAATATATATTCCTCTTGTTATGCCTAGGGTTTGGGATTATTTTCTCTTTTTTCTTATGTCTTTATGTTTACGGGCCCACTCGTTTTAGTATACGCCTGTATATTTTCAGGTGTGCGATGGTGCAAAACGTGTATGTAAACGATAACTGCTTATCTCAGAAATTCAGACTGAAACTTGAAATGTAATTTGTCTTTTTTATTTTTTTACAGAGATTTTTCAATAATCGGTTTCTTGATAGTTTCACAACGAAATACGTGAAAAATTTCCGTTTCGCCATATCTGGTATCGTATCTGCCTCACTAATAATCAGTATATGTTGTGTCGCTGGTTTCTACAACGTCATGAAGCTCCCAGAAGTTCTCATTCTATCGTCTTCCATATTCGCCCTGTCTTTTACCTGGTGTCCCGGAGTGCAATATTTCACCATTCGTTCTAGAGACGGCACCGTAAGCGGGCGTGAAAACTCCAATATCCTCTACACACTAATTCGAATAATCACCATCTTCTTCATCGCCTATTTGTGTTCTGTGGCTTGAGCACCAGTCTGATTTAACCGACGCATTCAACGCATTTATTCAAGCTTTCGAAACCATTCAAGAATATTCCAATTTAAAATACGCTCTCGTCATCCACATTTTATCTGGTTTGCTATTCCACTTCTTCACTTATCTCTCCACCCGCATCTGTTTGACATGGACGAGTATATATTTACCTACCGTACTGGTTACCCCAATTGTTCTCGCGTTTGTAGCTTATGATGATATCACACAACTATGTATGATTACGAACGGTGTTATACGTAATTTCACTATTGCTATGTGGATTTGCGTTCTACTCGCATGTCTTTTGTGGTTATTACCATTTATTACTTTTGGTACCAAGTATACCCAATGTCCTGACACGATGCTTAAGCCCCTCGAATCTAATTTTTTCAGGTTTTCTTATTGTAACATCTTTCTGGAACATCAATTTCACTTAAACTACAAACCTTTAGGTTTCGTGGTCAATGAACCAGATACTGATGTACTTATAAATAACAAAAACATTAGCAAGATATTCATTTGCACTACAATGTACAGAGAAGCTGATTATGAAATGGAGCGCCTCTTAAAGAGCTTGCAAAGGTAAGTTCACTTCATATGCTTTTTCTTTTTGCATTTTTTAATACAGACTTTAATCTAATTATTAACAATTTTTCAATAGGTTTTAACAAGGTAACTCTCTTCTCAGTTCGATAATTCTAAAAGACTTTCTAAGTCCTCTAAAGATCACATTGCTTCTCCAATGTGTTTCTGATTAATTTTCTGCTACTTAGTTTGTATAATTGTTTTTAATATTGCTTTTTACTTGCTGCAGTGCGAGAAAAGAAACCGTTCGAGTAAAAGTGGCGATTACATTTAACTATTTCAACAGTAAAAGTGTGAGACCTACATGTCAATCTAGTCGCATGCTTAAATTCATCTGGACGGGACAAAAGGGGAAGAAAAAAGCTCATAATAGCAGTTGCCATGAAAATATTTGTAGAATAAAACAAAGGGAAGCTACGTTGTCTCGGTGAGAAAATGACTGCAATCGAGATGCTAAGTGAGGATCAATTACATTACAAATTCTCCTTTGGGTTTTGTCGAGAACTTCGAGGTGAATAGCACGATCAATGAACCAGATATGACAACAGTATTAATTACACGGACGAATCGTAGATTTTTAATTGTGCAAGATGGATTCTGACGAGAAAAACTTTCTGGAATTACACATATTTCTACATTGAATTTCTAGTACTTAACTAGTATAATTACAATGTTTTTATATTACTTTATACTTACTAAAAGTACAAGTAGTGTCTCGTAGTTTATTACTGAAAGATCAAGTGACAGCCAATGTTCAAAATATTCACAGAATCTTCATCGCACAGATATTTTCAGTTCTTTATCAGATTTCAAATTCCCAAACTTTTTCTCAATACTTTTCGAAAACAGCTTCGCGTCTATAATCTTTACCTAAATTTCAACCTTAATATTCCGCAACTTATATCAAGATTCTGACTTTTATTTTTTTATTTTTTTAACTTTCTAATAAAGATGTTTTTATTACCTACCTATGTAAGTTGTGTTGCAGTGGATATCGGCTCGAAGTAGAAATCGGTGAGCCGTGTCCAAATTTCAGTTGAATTCGTTGCATTTATTTATTTTAGAAAAGGTATTAATCCGTCTTTTCTCCCACCAGCTATAGGTTAAATAGCAACAAAGATTGGGTTCTGTAGCCTTGTTTGGCAAAGAGTCTACCACAGAAAGTAATGCAACCTACTGCAGGAAAATCTTCTGCCCAATCAGTCATGTGTCGAAATAGACATGATCGCCTGAGCGTGTATCATGTAAGGAACTTGACCGACTGACCTACCTACATCATTAACTTCTGTTTTAAATCGTTTTCACAACTGTGCCATAATTATGAACTCCATAATATTATGCACTTTTTAATTAATTGGCTATATGTTTTGAATTCAATTATCTTTCTCCTAGACTGGCTGCTAATTATGGCTATAGCCTAATCTACCTCATTATTTATGACAAGAAAACCGAAATTCTTACATTTCCCAAAATATTTGTTTGAAATGGAATATAAAGAACTATAACTCGGCTCACAGGTTTATTCTAACAGCTGCGGGTCACCTACTTTAATTTGAAAAATATGGCCAACTATTTACATTGTAAATTGCAGCTTCTGTTTGGGTCAGTGTAGTATCTCATAACCCCTTACAGAGATCAGTGTAGTATGTGTGCCCTCTGAAAATTGCTATGACAAAAAGAGCATAAAATGCAATATGTAATCATACGTGGTTTATTCTTATGACATTTCTTAGTCTGCTAGTTTGAATTTTGATCTTTTTAAAAAAAATTAAATTCAGCGAAATCTTTGCAACCTCTGGCTTTTGTATATATTATCAACTTCTTTAAAAACGAGGCTATATATATATATATATATAATGTTTGTTTTAATTTTCTCATAAACATAAATGCCATTTGAAAGATTAAAGAAAGCACTGACATAAACATTGCGTCTAATTTAACAAAACCAGATATTTTTTTTTATATTCGAAGAGCTATTTACAAATAAACATATAGTTTATAGGTAGAAATAAAAGTGAATATCTCTAGGCAAATTAAGCCTAGATTTTAAAACCTATAATAAAAAAAAAAATCGGCTAATTGTTAATTTTTTTTGTGTGTTGTTTTGGGTTTCATTTTTTATTTCTGAATTCGGATATCATTTTTTTCCAAGTTTAATAAAAACAAACAACGATTTATTGTAATTTCTTCATAGATTTTCTGGGCTCTGAAAATAAATTATAGCAATATAACTTTAAAATTTGAACTGCGATAAGGTTTTCCGTTTGTAAAGAGAAATAGACATCAACTGATATGGAATTTGATAAAACCAAGTTTGAGTTTTAATAAATCGTAGCAACTCTTTGTTTAGAAAGCAATTTGAGATTCCGTATGAATGGCACAAGAAACGAGAGTAAATTTTAACAGAAAATCCTCGATATTCCCTATTATTGTGTCAAAAATGTAGCATATCTCTGATAATGTCTTGGTTTACATTCTAAGTCTGTTACACTTTTCCGTTCTAATTTATTCTTCAGATGTTCAAATTTATATTAATTTAAACTGTTTATATATATATATTTATTTTCCCTTTTTTTCTACAGTATTTCATTATCAGACAAAATCCGGCACGTTTATCTTGAGTCGCACATCATAATGGACAATGGCGCTCATGGTAAAACGCTTAGTGAATTTTCACTGCAATTATTGTGGCTACTGCAGACAAAATTGGACGTAGCTCAGACAGATGTATTTGCCCATCAAATGCCTTACGGACTCCAGTTGCAATGGATTCTTAAAGGCGGTATGCCGCTATTTTTGCATCTCAAAGATAATGATAAAGTGAAACCAAAGAAACGTTGGAGCCAGGTAGTCACTTTTTTTATTATTTTTCTCTGAAGGAGACACACCTATTATGTTAATTTTAGTGTATTCTCCGTTTTTCACTATTGATTTATGCTAACCTTTGACTAGAGAAATCAATTTTATTTTGTATTTTATTATATTTTAAATTTTATCATCTCCCAACTTCTAACACTGTTCTTGAACAGACTTCACTAAAATCAATATAATGCGCTTTAATATCTATGCTGATTTGGTTGAACTTGAATCAGCTAATTATGTGATCGGCTTCATTGATAATTTTAGTTTTATGACTAGGGTAATGATTAACGCTTTAAATCTGATCTTCAATTTCAAATGTCATACGATTGCCAATGCAGTTATATATATATATATATATATATATATATATATATATATATATATATATATAATATTAATCACAAATGGATAAAATTACAACACCTTTAAAAACATTTCTTGCACCGTAATCAGTAGACATACTTCTTTTTAAACAGTGCAATGTGCAATATCCATCGGTTTAAAGATCGAGATTAAGTGTTTGAAAATAAAGCATACAATATATAAAATAACCCAACTAAAAAGGCTTCATTTTTTTGTTTTGGTTTTTTACGTTGTGTGGGAAGAAGTGATCAATATGCAAATGAGTGGGCCAAGTGCCTAGAAATCGGTGGTGTAGAGTATTGCTCTTGACCAATGCTATTGCATTGTAGACGCAGATTAACCAGATCGATTAGCAACAAGGAAATATGGCGGTGTTGAAGCAGCTCGTTCGTGGCTGCCTACTTTGATTTTAACTATATCAAGCCTTTGGGGATAATTTTGGGAGTGAACGTGTCGTCAGGCACTTGTTCCTGATGTTCAGGTCGAGAGATCTCTCACTGCAATGAAGCCGGCACTATGAGCCGCTACCAAAGGGACAAACGTGTGTACTACATGCACTAAAGCAGGAGTCGGCTGCGGTTAATCAGGACTGTATGTTCCCAATGACAATGCTAGACTTTAAGTGACGCAGGTGGCGACATAGCGCAGTGTTTCTCCGCCATCCACCTTACTACTTGAACCTTGCGCCAACAGATCACCTCTATTGCCTGTACAACTACCATCGTAGGAATAAATAATGTAGACTTGCGGCAGGCACTCGGTTGTCTTTGCGTCCAAGACACCTTATTTTTACTGGTAGCACATTCATTGTACAGCTGGAGGCACGTTGACAAATTATTTTGGATGCTGATGGGGATTATTTTGAATAATAACAATATGTCAAGTAAATAAAAAAACTGTAAAGACCTAATGATTACCTTGTAGAATTTTTTGCAATATAATTTTTCAATCATAATAATTCTGCTTGTTCCGTCCTTAGTTAATTAGTTTGTTCCTTCGTCCGTTACGCCACTGAAGAAAGATAACACTTTCTCCACACGAGTTTTTCCTTCCCCTCTGTATTTTGATAATCTATAAACGCCGTTCTCTGCAGCCTCTCTCTCACCTTTGCTAAACGGAAGGGTAGTAAAAAGTGAGAGAGTAGGAGGAAAGAGCGTATAGCATTATAGTAAAAATAGGTAGATTTGTTATCGTATCCCGCGACCTGATAACGAAATTTCTGGCCTCTACACCATTGACCATTACTCAGTTGGTCTTTACTGTTTACAATGGACACAGGAGCCATGATTTTTCAGTAATAAAAAAAAAATTTTCTTTTCCAAAATCTCTCACAAAATAACGTACAGTATTTTGGTTATGGTCTGTGCATACGCCGCTTAATGATATTAGATTACTGTAAAGTAGCTTCTATGGACATTACTTTTATAGATATTTTATAAAAAATTACACTCTGTATTATCGTTATTTTATTATCCAATACCTTTGTTTGAAGATATTACTATCTAAAATTTTTCCAGGAAATCATAATTATCCTTCCGTGGAAATTCCACGGGTTCCGCTAGTGAATATTAATTCGCCTAATTGTACACCTGATTGATTAGTTACCTACTGGTCATCATCAAGTGTCTATTGATATGGTATATATGTTGATAATTGTGGTATTTTTGTCCCTGTGATGTCTATTATTGTTCGTTCCTATTGTTCTCTACCGGATCCAGAGATAGGTCTCCTGGCATCATGGTTTTGTTTCTGTCATCTAATAGTCAATAGTTCAATCCTTGGATCCAGTAGAGAATCAACAAATTGAATGGAAATAACTTGTATCGTAGGGACAAAAATATTACGAGATATCCCATATCGTCTAACCCATGGACAATCTGATGATGAATAGAGGGTACTTGTTCGAAACGTTGGCCACAATATCAGCTTAGATGTGAACAATAGTTCAAAATAATACAAGATTATTGACAATTACTCATCTTGACAAAAATCTTATATCAGCCAATGAATAGATGCCTGATGACTAGAGGGTACTTAGTCGAATGTTGTGTCTATAAGACCTATATCAACCATGATAGAACAATAGTTCCAAATAAATCAAGAATATTGCAAAAAATTTTTTAATCTCTTGAATCCCTGGATCATTCCTTCATGTGCTTCCGTCTCTCACTTCTAAGCTCGGTTAGCTATCTCTTCTTCCTCTACCACTCCCCCTCCTCCTCTGACTGTACGGTACTTGATTGCATTTCTACTAATATCGACAGGGCCATTTCTTCTCACCCATCTGCCCATATATTTGTGTTTTAACGCCCACCACACTAAGTGGCTTGAAAACTCAGCCACCGACCTTGCTGGGATCCGTACCATGTATTTTTCAATAACCTAAGCTCTAACGCAAGTGGTGGACTTCCCCACGCGTTTCTCTAAAAACCCAAACGGAAGGGACTCTTTACTCGACCTTTGCTTTACCTCCATCCCAGACTCCTGCACTACCAGGCAACTCTGCCCCCTCGGAAACTCGGACCACGCCGTAGTCTCCGTCAACATCTCAATCCGCGCTAACTCTACCCAAGAAAACCAGACCAGCAAAATATCATACTGCTACCAGAGAGCAGACTAGGACTCGTTCAGAGACTTCCTCTGCGACGTCCCCTGGAACAACGTCTTCCATCTTCCTGTCGAAAACTGTGCCTCCGAGGTCTCCTCTTGGGTTAAGGGTGTATCCCGGCCAGGAAATTCCAACTAAAATCAAATTCGTACCCCTGGTTCTCACCCGCTTGCTCGGCCGCCATTGCCCACCGGAACCATTTCTTCCAGCTCTATCGAAGCTGCTCGTCGAACTAAAACAGGCGCCTTTTCGCCTCAGCACGGAACAAGTGTAAAAAAAAGTACTGAACGAAGCTAAGAGAGCGTTTGCTACCAGAATTAGGCAACGCATAGCATCCTCTAAGTTTGGCTCCAAAGATTACTCCCGTCTCTGCAAAAGCGTGCTCAACAAGAACAAAACTTCAATACCCACCCACTAATCAATGAGTTTGAAGTTCTCACTTACCCAGCGGACAAGGCTGAATGCTTTGCCCGTAGATTCTCCACCAATTCGACACTGGACTCGTTAGGAATACCTACACCAGACTTCCCACCCAGAACTAAGGTTCAACTAAATAACGTCCACATTACACCCTCGCTGGTCGCCAAGATAATTGCACAACTTGACCCACACAAAGCAAGCGGCGGTGACGGAATCCCAGTCATAGTACTGAAGAAATGTGCCCCAGAACTCTCCTCTGTCCTCTCTAAACTCTATAACCTCTGCCTATCTGCTTCATGCTTTCCTGCCTGTTGGAAGTCCTCCTGTGTAGTTCCTATATTTAAGAATTCTGGCGAACCCTCAGACCCCGCCAATTACCGTCCTATTAGTCTCCTTCCAATCTTTGGCAAAGTTTTCGAAGCCATTATCAACGCCGAGGTGATTCAGCACCTTATGACCAACGGGCTTCTCTCTGACAAACAGTATGGGTTTCGCTTCACCAGGTCTACTGCTGATATGCTAACGACCATTACCGAGTACATATACCAGGCACTCGACAAGAATGGTGAAGCCCGAACCGTTGCCTTGGATATCTCAAAGCATTCGACAGGGTCTGGCATGCTGGCCTCTTGTGCAAACTGCGGAGCTACGGGATAACAGGACATCTGCTTGACTTCATCCAGTCATTCCTCTCTAACCGCACATTGAAGGTGGTATTAAATGGGCAGGCCACCCAAAACTACCATACGAACGCGGGCGTCCCTCAAGGTTCTATCCTAGGTCCCACGCTCTTTCTGATCTACATTAATGATCTCCCCGACGCCATTAGATCCCAAGTTGGCATGTATGCCGATGACACAACAATCTACTCTCGCATCGATCAAAAACCAGGTGTGGACGACAAAGTGAACCTCGCTGCCGTACTTGAAAAGGACCTCCAATCCGTAGTGGCCTGGGGTAGGAAATGGCTGGTAAATTTCAATGCCTCTAAAACGAAGCTGTTATCAACTAACCACCATAGACAATCTCATCTACCTTCCATTAGCATGGGACAGGCTAGCCTCCCAGAGAGTAAAATACTACGCCTCCTTGGCCTTACACTTTCGGCAGACCTCAAATGGAATTACTATATCGAATCTATTGCCAAATCTGCTGCTATGAAAGTCGGTTCTCTGTGCAGGGCCCGGAAGTTTTTCCCACCTGAATCTATTCTGCACATATACAAATCTACCATCCGCCCGTGTATTGAATATTGCTGCCATATCTGGTCGGGTGCCCCTGCTGCTCTCCTTGGGCTTCTTGACAAAATACAAAGGAGGATCTATAACGTGGTTGATACTGACTTGGCAGACCGGCTGCAACCACTCTCTCACCGGCGTGATGTAGCTTCCCTGTGCCTCTTCTACAAGTACTTTCATTGCTTCTGCTCCGATGAGCTTAGATCACTGGTGCCGCCTAAGCAGGAATTTACACGAGATACTAGATTAGCAACTAGGTCCCACCCTTTTACAGTTAAACAAATAAGATGTAACCGTAAATTCTACTCCAACCGCTTCTTTTCTCGCACTTCCCGCCTGTGGAACTCCCTTCCACAAGTCTGCTTTCCCGACAGCTACAATCTCCAGGTGTTTAAATGTAGGGTCAATAGACACCTCCTATCACACTAACTCCCAATTATTCTCAGAACACTCTCATCTACCCAACCCTCATTCTCGGTATCCTTACCCGCCTATCACCCACCCTCTGACATTTCCTATATTTAATCATCCTTTCTCCACTCTACGTAGCTCCCTGCGCAGTAGTGGCAGCGACATGCCTTGCTCGGGGTGAAACGCTTATAAAAAAAAAAAAAGTGCAAAGACTAGAATTTTTTTTTTTTTTTTTTACGGCTGATTAAAATTTTGAAGGTTACTTAAATTCAGGAAATATTTTTATATTGTAAGAATTTTTGGAGATTTATTGATACAAATCTCGCTAATTAACTCATAGCTGAAGGAAATTTGATTCATAACTTTGCCAAAGGTATTTTCCACTGGAATTTGAACTCTGCTCTTCGATTTTTCAACTCGGCTGTTTTTCATTACACCACCCACACATTCACTCTTACAGTACCTGGTATACACAATCGTCACCCATCTATGTCCTGACCAGGCTCAAATTTTTCTGTGATGCTTCAGTAACTTAACAAAGTTAACTAAGCTTCCATATGTGGTAAGGTTGGAAAATTTGTTGAATTCTAAAAGTCCGATTCTAATATTCTTCTAAAATACATCGTCGTTTATTTTTCACACAGATTATGTACATGAACTACATCCTGGACATCAGAATAAAACGGAGCTACGAGTGGCTAGAGAAACAGCAGGAACGTTTTGATTGGATGGGTGTCGTCAACGCTCGTTATGAAATTCCCGAATACAAATTTAATGGACTAGATTCTCTTAACTGTTCAATGGATGGAGAATCCCAGAGTCTAAAATACAGTGATCGAGTGTCGACTCGAGAACACACTCCGCGAGACTCTCTAGATAGTGACATTGGCTTCTACGCGAGTGATGACATGTCTTCCGCCTGGTCAGAAGATTCCGATGCCGAAACGGATGCAAGTCAAGGCAATGCTCCAACACCAATTTCCTACAAACATCAAACCTACCTCACTGTTCCCAAGATGAACGAAAAATTTCACCATTCTGCCATAAACCGGGGTTTTGTTTTAGAATCCTATCCAAAATCTAACTTAAATGGCGTTGTCAATGGAGAGAATATAAGCATTAACATCTATCCACCTACACAAAAATTGGTAACGACAATTAGTGGTGATGTTATCAAAGATCAAGTACTCGAATCTCCGAGTTTATCCCGAAAAACTTCCAAAATCGATAATCAAACTTACATTTTGGCAACTGATGCAGATATGAAATTCGACTCTGATTCAATTCTTGAAGTGCTGACTGCTTGTAATACTGATATGAGGCTGGGCGGGGCTTGTGGAAGAACGCATCCAATCGGTAATCAGGGCAATCCAATTGTGTGGTTCCAGATGTTTGAATATGCAAAAGGTAAGATTCTTAAGGTCACTTGCTGTTTACACTAATTCTGTGTGCAAGGGAGATGCAGAGTTTTAATAAAAGATGAAAAGTGTTTGTCGTATTGATGCAAAATTAGAAAAACAACTGTTTTTAATCGATAAGCTTAGCATATTTTATGTTCAGTGATAGTCATTAATTTATACACGTCTGGCTCGTGATTTCGTCTTTTTATCCGAATTAAATGTGCACTCATTAATAACCAACTGTTTTTGTGTGCAATATTTTGATGACTCTGCTTAGGAATAACAGTTAACAATGATATTCTGACTATTAGAAGTTTGTCTTGTAAGTTTACTAAACATTTTGTCGTTCAATTCACTACAAGAAAGAAAATATTTTAGCATTTTCTTTGAGAATGATTAAGACAGAATCTGTTTGCATCCAAGGATAACCTTGACATTTGAATATATTGTGATGTTCACAATTATTAAAAATATTGCAGAATAAAATTATAGTCAATTCACCAAGAACAGGTAAAAAGAATTTGTTACTTTCAAAACTCACTTTGAATACATTTTCCGTTGTATCGCAGAAATTCCTAATTAAACTGATTTTTAAAAAGTAATGAAATAATTATTATCAATAAAAAGAAAAAAAAGGTCGGTGTGGTGGAATGGCGTACCGGATTGTTGATTTCTAATATCAATGACTGCGTTGAACAGCTTTCAAATCACCATTTCGACATTCTCAAAAATTTCATACGTGAATGATTTTACATTTTAAAGACACCATGGCTGAGAAACAAAAAAGTATGCTTAGGTGTATACAGATAAACAGTGCTAAGAAGTAATTGTTCTCAGCTCTAGCGTGTATGTGGGAGGGAGTTATGTGACTTGGTTGACATTAAGTAGTCGACACTCACCATGCGACCGTCTTCTGGACGACGTGTCGCTACGACATGTGTGTAAGGAGAGCAAAAGAGGGCTTACGCAATTTTCTTATCTTAGACATATTTCTGCCACACTTGGTAAACGTAATGACCCAGGAAATAAAAAAGAAATTGCAATAAAACATTGTTGGTGATAATTGTTGGAAGTCGTTTCGGTCAATTATCTTGAAACCCGACTGTAAATTATCGCTTACGTACCACGTAGCACCTACATTAGTGGCTAAACTTTTTCATGCGCTGTCTGGATATCTCACCAGGGTCAGGTTGTGTTTGCTGGTTCGTTATGTGATAAATGTACCCTGTTTACTTAAAAACAATTATAACCATAGAAAAATAATTTCAATCATTTTTTTCATCAATTGATTATGTAACTAACCAGTGTCAGTCAGTAGCACTCATGAATTCTCCTGCCCGCAATTCTGAAGCGATATTCTTTACGTTAGTAACCACTAAAAATTTTATTGAATCTTGTTAAGCCTGGATTTCAACTCTAGTTATTATTATATCGAAAATTTTTCTATGTTTGACGTTGCTGTCAACAACTGTTTCGAATGCTAACCTTAACTGAGTCGGCGGCTAGTCAACAGCAAAAGCCTAATCGTAAAATAATTCTTCGACATATGATCAACATTTTTTTTTTGTTTAAGGGTTAATATTTACAGGTCCGGAAAAACCGGATGTTTAATTTCCCGTAAATGGTTGGGTTTTATCTTAGTTTATTCAAATCCAAATAGAAAAGACTATCGTCCGAATAAACTATACTATAGGAACTTAAAAAATGTCAAAGAATCGCCTTTTTAACAACAAAAAAAAACTTGATATAGCTGGAACCGAATCAGCGCTGATAATATCTGTTCTTGCCCACTCTACCAGCTTCCCCAGTTCATTTAGAAATTTAGTGAACTTATAAATTTTGTCAACAAATTCACGAAAACATTACATAAGTATGCAAGTATAATTCCTGATATTCCCGTAATCGAAGTCTAAATATGAATCAAGCATGGCATTCCAGTCACCTGCAAAAAATATTGTAGCGGTCTATGACATTGTCGATAAAACTAGAATCACCCTTTTTAATCGAACATGACTGTACCCGGGATAGTAGTCATCCACTTACTTCTGGTCGGGATCGAAACTCGACCGATTTGGTGTCAGTCTGAGTCGCTACGCTCTAAGCCATAGGCGCATGGATTCAGAGAAAGGAAAATTTAAGTATATAAGTAGTCTATACACACACCAGTCACCGAAAGAACTCAGTTCATTTCTGAAGAGTCACGCTTATATAGCAGAAGTGGAAACTTTTTAAAAAATTTCCTTTACTAGAGAGCTCAATCGTAATGAGAGCATAAGGTCAGCTGGAGTATGCAACATTGATCTACATGGAAAAAATTGTTCATTTATAAATTGCTGCAACATCACACCTATGTGTCGGTCATTTGTGTACCTAATTTTGTGAAGGCTTGTGAATCTAATAGTTTTTCTGACAACTGTAGACATTTTCTCTTTTGATGACTTTCAAATCAGACGAATAACTTACACTAATTTTTTACACGATGGGCACGCTGATTGACCTGCAGCACAATTTTCATTAATATAAACAGAACTGACCTGCTTTCCAAGTTATTTTTATTATCCGGTTTTTCTATTCTTTGATGTAGTACCATGTAACAATTGATATAATGTTCACAATTTTCACACCCTAGAGAACTTTAACCTACTATTTAACCCATATGCGAGGCAAGAAATATTTTTCTCAATGGTATTTGTACAGTTCAAAGATCTCCTCCCACTTTCCAGGCTGATTACAACTAATCTATGCACACCAATAAAAGACTAGTTCCTTTCGCAGTCACGTAGCGGGAAAAAATTGGCTACAAAATTCTTATTTGTTTCGCAAAAATCTACTGATTCTCTTTTTTCTGAAGGAAAATTTACTATAGTCTTGACTTTGAAAAAAAAAAGAATGCAAATTCTATAATTATCTGCAATAATTAAAACTTTTATTTTCTGGTAACGCACGGAATGCAGCTAAAGTGTATTTAATCTAAAGCCTATTTTTAACGTCTTGTTTGCATTTCACTTTTAGATTTCTGGATGATCAAAAGTGCCCAAAATATAATTGGTTCGGTGATGTGCTGTCCTGGTTGTTTCAGTCTCTATAGAGTGAATGCTATTAAGGAACTTCTCCAGAATTACTCTCAAGCAAGCGTAGAACCATCCGATGTCTTCATTAAAGATACAGGTAAAATCTTGTAGATTTCTACAGAATATTTTCATAACTATGTCGCTCATGCGTCGTCATTATAATTCATACTCACTAAAGTTTGTACTATCGACATAAGTCTCAAATGATAACCTTTACATTTTATCCTTTTTTGTTTTGATTGTTTTTTTTTCTTGTTTTGATTGTTTGTTTGTTTTTCTTGTTTTTGTCTATAATGGGTAAAACAATATATGAATTTTTATATATCAAAAACAATTTTAGAGAAAACCGAAGTTGAAAAAATTTTCTTGTGACGCGTTTCTCCCTTTTTTAGACAGTGTCGGTAACCTACGGCATACACGGCACGCCAAACATTCTTAATGGCACGTTTTGTTGAACTAAAGAAGTCTCTGGAAGACAAAAATTTAGAAAAGTCTGCTATTCTCAACTGTTAGACATTCTTACTGAGATCTTTCAACTGTTTGTAGAAAATTGCTTTTGCTCTTCTTTCGGCTTTTGGTTCATCTTATTCTTGTGAGCAAATTTTCTCTCATATGAAAGCAGTGTTAATTCCACAACAAAGTTGCCTAGCACCTGAATATTTACAAAATCGTGGAAAACTTAAAGTAACAAAGTATGTTGCCAAGATTGAGCAATTGGCTAAGATCATGCAAGGGCAAAGCTCCAATTAGTAATAAACGCTTTAAAAAAAAACTTAAAAAACAGTTTATTTCTATTAATGTTTTTTTTAAATTTCTAAGCGTTTACCCCCTTTGGTACTCGTGTGTAGTCTCATCAACACAATTATTATCTTTCTCCATTTCTGAAATGATTTATTGTAACTGTTTGACCATTGTGAATATGACAGATTCACAATGCTTTTGCACCCCCCCCAAGTTAACTCCAAGTTTTTGTTCACCTCTGTGATGAGGTACCTCTGTTTATGTCAAGTCACTGAACATATACCAATGCTTTTATCCACTAGTCTGTGTGTTTGTATATCACCTGAAAAGGGCCGATGTGTACAGCCACCGCTAAGTTATGAATATGACAATTAAGACGACTGCAATAGTTCGAACAATATAGTGTAAATAACAAAATATTACTTTAGTTAGGTGAAGTCTTAAAGAATGAACAGCCACAAAAGTTTTTTCCACTTTGTGATAGTTTCTCCTAAAATGATTGTGTGATGAAGCAAAAATTGCCTATCTTTATAGTTATGCATTAATTATAGATGAATACAATTGAGACTCCATTTTTATATTTTCTGCCATCCTGTATGTTTTTTGTTTATTATCGAAAAGTTTCGGACATTCTGCTCTTCAGCATTATAAAACGTATTTAGCTCGTGCAAACTTCAGGTAATTTCAAACTGAGCTCTTTATTTAATCAATGGGGTCATTGTTCTCGTTCTGCTGTCTATATCTACAGATATCACGTCTTGATTCTATTTCGTACTGTTCAGTTACTGCTTTCAATGTCTCCAACTGACAAATACTATGTAACCCAATTCACGAATGACCACTTTACTCTAATAGAACTAGAAGATAAGAGTCGGTTCGTGAATTTGGTGTCATAGGCCAGTGGATTAATAACTGATTGATTGCTTAACGGCATATCAACTCTTTATGGGTCACTAAATGCCGAAATTTTATTTAATAATAAAAATGTTCTTTCAGTTGAATTCATTGTAAAGTATAGTCAGCTTTTTGTACATGCTATGTCTCTTTGTCTGCATATGATTACTAGAGGAAGTGATGTTTTGTTGTTGTAGTTTTGTTGAAATTATATTTTAGAATGCAGTTTGATTTAATTACGAAATTGTTGGTTATTATGGATTAATATCATAAAAGATGTTTCATTTTGGTTGGTTGACTGATTTTTAGCAGACTATCAATCTCTATGGTTATTTAATGCCGAAATATAAATATTTTGAACACCATTTTATGACTTTATCTAATTATATTTTTCACGCAATTGTATGTCTTCAGTTAGATAAAATGTATTGTTGGACGTTTTGCTATAAATAAATAACGATAGTAATATTTTTATATACAAAAATATTATTTTGTTGTTTAGAGGTTTTCATATCGGGGGCCTTAACAGATGCTACCTCCACACTCTTCAAAACCTTCATCTTCTCATCAGAGGCCTTGCTGTCTGATGTATGTTGTCATATCTATGATTTACTAAGAACAAGATGCAATATTCTAGGCATGGACAAAGAAACGAAATATGTCCCTTGTATTCAGTTAGTGCTGGATTTCTTATATTTTACTCTAAAACGTTTCTAAATGTGAGAATGTATCGCTGTTGTTTGTGAGAAGGTTTGTAAGGTAAATTGCTAGTTTGTCAACTGGGTCTGGCTTTAGTAACGTATTGAAGATGTAAGGAAAAATATCCTTGGAATAGGTGAGAAGTTGAATTCTTGAGCAGTTTATTGACTAAATATTCTGAACTTGTGAAAATATTTCAAGAGGATGTGAATTGTTAAAACAATGACAACCCCTTGTTATGAGGGGTCGTTGCAGAGCCGGCAAAATCGAAGAAACGCCTTTTCTGAATTTAGATTGCGCTTGGCTAACAACTGTCCAAATAATTTCAACGTCTTAACACCTTTCACTTTCGTCCTTTTTTTTCCACAGGTGAAGACCGCTGGATGTGCACTTTAATGATGTTACGGGGTTGGAAACTGAAATTCTGCACTTTTGGTTTCAACACTACCTACTGTCCATCCAACTTAGATGAATTTTTAAAACAAAGGCGTCGCTGGATGTTGTCTGATTTGGCAAACACACTTCTTGTAATGCGCCGTCTCATTACCTTAATCCGACATAATGCCTGCTTTAGTATTGCCTACGTTCTTTATTTGATGCAACTCTTTTTCATCACCGTTATTTCTCCAGGTAGGTTTCCTTTTTCTTGGCTCATATTCCAAATAATTTCTGTTATCATTACACCTCTAAATAGTTCGACAGCTTTTATATTTTCTGGGGAAAAAAATTAAAAACGTCAAAAAACTTCTGGGTATTTATTAGGAAAGTGTAGATATGTTTTTTTAAGTCCAATGCAATATATAACAATACAATACTAAAATTAATAAAGTTTAGCCATGATTTAATAAAGCATATATTGCATCATACGTTCCTCAAGTTTTAATTTTTCAAAAAATTTATTCGGTCTTTTCTGTTAATTCATCCCAAATAATGTAAAGTTGTTTATCGCAAATCTTAATTCACTCCAAGAAATTATAAATTTTATATCAAAGTTGCGGTTGTAGGGATGTTCGGGTATATCTGCGAAAAATGGCCTTTTATCAAACATAAAGAACTCTTCACATTTAAAAGATCAGAAAGTTGGCAATTTGTTATGAGAATCGTATTTAAGTAAAAAGTTCCTTTTTGTTAAATTCAAGAGGGAAATGTTTTTGAAGAAAATTCGAGTTTATATGCGCGCGCACAAACACACACTGTGTGCGTGTACGATAGTAGTAAACGTTTGTATGTTGATTCTTTGTACCTCTTTATGTTGCTGACAGTTTTGAAGAAGAAAAGTCAAGGTAATAGTGATATGCGTATCGTCTAGTTTTTAATTTCTAATTGAAGATAGGTGGCTCTATATTTGTTCTTTTCGTTGATGACGAGGTAAGAGGATGAAGCAGAATCAATAAACGCAGCTCGAAAGAGAAGGTAAAAGGGCAGGTCGCCCGACTTGCGCCCTGAGAACGGCTCGTAACCCTAAGAGAAAAGGCAAAATCAATGTGTGTTTGAGCCTTTCGACGACCAAGAATAGGATCAACCTTGAATATTTTTTCTGTCTTCTCGTTGGTCAATAAATGAGATGCTGTACAATTTTTCGTTTTCGATTACGTCCGCATATGATAAAAATATCTAGGCTATTTATCTAATGAAAAAGAATTTTCTACTGGTTAATTTGTAAATAGTTGCTTTTTCATTAGTTTATGAAAGGACGTGTGTGTGTGTGTGTGTGTGTGTGTGAGATGTTTGATTTATTAAACAATCAAATATTAAGAAATCCGACACGTGTCTCTGTGTTTTATTTATTAAATATTTGGCTCTTTTTTTGAAATTATATACTTTAAACCAAAACTTAGCTTTCTTCGCAACAACTCCAATCATCTGACAAACTACCAAAAATCTTGGAGTTATTCAGATTTCGTATGTGCTGGTTATATTGGAAGTACTTAATAAAATTTGTTAAAAATTTTATGAGTGAGCGCGAATGCAGACCCCCACAATTAGTAATAGCGCATTCAAGTCGCCCACATAGGTCAACCAAACCAGTGTGCAATGGAAGTGCGATCACTCTAGGAGAATTTGGTTTTAATTTTAGTAAATACAAATTCTTATTTTTGGGGTGAATTAACAGAAAATACCTAATTCAGAATTTAAATATCTATTTTCAGTATTTTTTTAAAAACTTTATTTAAAAAAAGTTGTTTTATTTCTGTAGGATCAACAGTAATTATGATCACTGCTGGATTGGACATGGTATTTGATTTGAATTTCATCGGCCTCAATATTAGTCTCAGTATAATCATCCTATTCTACGCAATAGTATGTATATACGCTCATTCAAAGTTTCAGACGAATATAACCCTAATACTTACATTGTTACTTGGAACAGCAATTACGTGTGTCTTTGTTGGCGGGGCAATCTTTGTCACGGGTGATATAATAACAGGTAAGTGTTTCTAAGAAAACACTCTTACTACAATGGCTACTAAAATTTAACGTATTGAAAACGGTTTTCTATTCATGAAACAGCGTTCTTCAGTAACTCTGAATTAAAATTAAGCTGGTGTGGCGTCAAAAGAACACGAGACCAGGATCTATCGTGTTTTACATTTTATTCAACACTTTACTTCATATGTTGTTCTCGGCTAGCATATGATGCTGACTCGAAGATCCCTTATCCTGTATATTGACCTTACATTCTCCATGTGATTAATACCTTTCCCAAGGTTATTTGCGCGTAAGTGAATTCGAACTCGGCGCCCCGACTTCTAGTTCCGAGCTGATATCCACTGCACCACAAATTAAGACCAAGACTGTTTTGGCGTAATACATTAATCAGTATTTGAAATCCTTTTTTATATAAAAACGTTAACAAAACGACCAATTGCTAGCGTTGAAGTAAATTAAAGATTCAATTTTAAAATATTATTTTGTATACAGATAGAACTAATTTACAAATTATTTTTTAAAGATTTTTTTCCTTTCTCAGAGGAAACTATTTTAAAAGAAAGAAATTAACTTTGTAATGAAACTAGTTTTCTCTTTGCTTCGCAGATATGGAACTAGGTACCCTGCAATTCCAAGAACATTACATTCTCATTCTTTTGACGTCGAGCGTCTTCTATGCCGCCATTCTTCATCCGCATGAAACATGGATCATCTTCCTCGGCATGTTCTACATGTTTATGTTCCCGGCTATGCACATATTACTTCCGGTCTATTCGATATGCAATATAATCGATCAGAGCTGGGGAACAAGAGACGGTGTATGTTTTTTATTCTTTCTTTAATATTGCACATTTCCAGAACTTGATAATAATTCCTCTTCTAAATAAACATTGGTCATCGGAGAAATTTTAACAAATTTATTTCGTTTCGGGCCCGCAATTTGCTAGCTGACTTCTCGCCATTGGCCCATAAGAATTAATTTTCGTAACTAATATTCATCTCGTATTTTAATGAGTTTAGTTTGTTCTTCACTCCTTCCATACTTTTGCAATATCAGTTTAGAGCTTGCCCTACTCACTAAGATATTCAATTAAGTTTAAGTTCAGCAGGGTTTGTTTGAGTCTCTCTCCAAAAAAGGAAAGAAAAATATACTTCTCACCACCACGCCTTTTATTCATCGGTGACTTCATCGGCGACAAATATTTTGTTTTATTTATTTTTTTAATTTTAAGAATTTCGAAAACTCCTAGTAAAGGACGTGGAAATAAGTATTCAGTTTTTATGTACATTAAAGAAATCTTGATACGAATATCAGTGAAATTAAATTGTTTCGGGAACTTTTTGGTAGGGGGTTGATTGAGATGAGATACCATTAAGTTAAAAAAAAAAGTGGAAATGAAAAGTTTTGTTTTTTCCTGCTGAGTTGTTTAATTTTTATTTGGTTTTTGTTATTCCAATAAAAATGAGTATAAATTTGGCGAGATATTAGACAACGGAAACAAAGATCTCTTTGCATTAGAAGGAATAGGCTTGATATCAGATGAAGGGCACGAGGGGGTGAATTTTACAAAATTTGAAGCAATCGAATCCATGCTTATTGCAAAATGTTGCCCGAAATATCTTTAACATAATATTTGAAATGGAATTTACTTTCTGCATTCTATTACAACCCAGGTGTTTTGTGGTTAACAGTTTTGTGTCATTTAGTCACCGGATGAGTGAAAGTTGATTTATTATAAACTAGTTAAACTCACAACACACTAATCAAATGAGTAAATGAAGCGACGATTTATTTCATATTTTCAATACAAAATTCTGGCATAAGGCCGAAAAGGGGGAGGGGGAACAAAACTTGGGTTGGTCTTCAAGTACCTTATCCTATACCTAGCTAATCAGATTCACGACCCATACATACGTGACAATTTTTCTCACTCACCATAAAAATTTGTCCATCAACACTCATACTTATCATGCACCAAAAATACAACAAAGCATACCGGGGACCTAAAAACGCCCCAAATGTACATAAAAATTTGGTAAATGTACAATAAATACAAAAATAACTTTAAAATTTTTTACATGAAATGACATGAGGGCAGGGGTATGAAGAACCAAAAATCCCCAAAACAAAAACAATTTCAACTGAATGACATATACAAATGAGTAAATGAAGCCAAACTATCAATCCGCAACATCAATGTTTATAACAAAGGACACTTTAAGTTTTGTCCTGTTTGGCATCAAATGAAGGTATTTAATAAAAATTTACATTATATCGAAGCCCTGGCACTTCAACGCGATGTAATGGTTAAAAAGATTGACTCGCTAGATCAATCACGATCGAGTTCGATCTTCATTGGCCGGCCTTGGGCCACACTTAATCACCATATCTAATTCCTTTGACAAGAAGTGGTATAGGGAGGGTACTAAACACACTCCCCCAGCTATAGAATTTCTAGAAGAGTTTCTTCAATTAGCAAGTCTTTCCTAACTGATAGGTTCGTGTAGTTCACAGTAGCCTTTCCTCAAGACTCTTCTCAATTCTTCCATCTTTCTACTTAGATTTTTAGTGAAGGACTGTGTAGGGTCAAATGGCTTGTGAATTTCAACGTGTATGCAAGGAAGTGGCTTGTGATATCCAAAAAAAAGTAGTAATGATCTGTCATCATCGAGCAGGCCCTGGACTTTCGCCCACAATTCGCTTTTCAAAGATTATTTGCCTCGAACGCTTATTCCGACTTAAGTTCGATCTTAAGCGGCAATCATATGATGGCTAAGTTGTTAGAGAAGTGATTGGTTCCTTGTATCGTTCTATTAAGTATCAAACTTGTTATGCTTTCTTTACAAAAGCAAAACCAGGCTAAAAATGGAGTACTACTGCCATATCTGCTGGAGCTGCTCAGTCCTCACTTCCCAATTCTGATAATTAAAAAGCTTCTACGCAGAATTGTTAGCGATGAATTTTCGACACTACAACTCATTTGCCACAGACGAATTGTGACAATTATTTCTCTATTTTTATGACATGTTCTTGCAATCATGATGTTTTCAGCTAAGATCTACCATGCCACGTACACTGGAACGAATTCTCACCATTCTCTTCGATTTCCATTGGTGAAAATGAAGTTTCACTCAAACAGCTTCTTCCTACGAACCGTTACTTTATAGGAAAGACTCCCGTGTTGATGTTTCCCACACCACAATCACTACAACTTGAAGCTCTTTAAGTCTACAGTTAGCCGTTATATTTCCTTTATACCCTCATAAACTGCACTCTTTGCTACCTACTCTTGTTATATACTGCCTCTGCTGGAAACAATTGTCTTGGTCGACAAACGATGAACAGAGAACTTTATATATATATATATATAAACACGTGTGTGTTTATTCTCCTGACTCTGTTGTGTCTGGGGGGAGGTTAGCCATTGAGAATCACGCACACGCATGAGTAGTCAAGTTCTCTTCTCTCTTCTGCGGCCTCTCTGCTCTTCTGCCTTTTGGCCCCAAAAACCCTGATCTTATATGCTGAACTTTTTCAAATTTCGCTTAATTGCGTCATCTATGGCTAGGTGCATCTATTAATCATCTTCGCTGATTATTGCCTTTGTAGCCGGTGGCCCCTGACGTCATCACACCTTTGTTTGCCATTGTTCATATTTTCCGACCTTGAAACCGACATAAATAAATTATCCGAAAAACAATCGTGTATCCGCTTAGGTGAATTATTGATTTTTCTGCAGTTCTCAACCCGATTTCGTTTATGGGAATTTTTTCTGAACATGATCTTTGCTTCTTTTGTATTTGTAAGACATTACAAATGTAATTCTAATGTTAATAAAAAAAACTGATGCATTTAATAACTAAAATAAAATGGCTATTTTTAAAGTCATACATTTCCCCTTTCGGTGTCTATTTATTTTTCTTTCTTCCAATTAGATAGTTGTAGCGTTTATTTGCACAAAAATAACATCAATGTCAAGTTGTTTTTTTTTAATCTTTTTTTTTCTTTTTTTTAATTCAATGTAACATTTTATTTTTATTTCTTAAAGTCGAAAGCTCTGGTACCAAAATTTGTCTGTTTTCCTAAAATTCGCCGGCGAAAACGAAAGAAAAAGACTAAAAAAAGTATGTATGTTGAGAATCTATTCAAATTCTACATTTGAAGCTTTAACTGGAAAAAAATCTTCCAGCCATGTTTAATAGAAAATTAGTGCCTTTTATTCTAAATCTGGCAACAATAGAAAAATTAATTATTTTAGTTTTAAAATTTATCTAAAACTAACAAGATCGAAAGAAATTCCATCATGCATTTCAGTCAAATTTGGTAATACTTTAATCTTAATACAAAACTGTTTGATTCTTAATCCTCCGTTAATTAGCAACGCTGTAGAAAACTAGTCTTTCAAAATTATTTAATTCTTTCCACGTGGATAATACGTTATCCGCATGTTGAGAATTTATGACTAATAAAAGCTTTACATGCATTGTGTTGCAATGGCTATCAGCTTAGAATGAACAGCCAGAACTGAGTTTGGATTCCAGTTTAGTTTCATTCACTTACACGCAACTTTTCTAAGTTATCCCTCTTATCCCTTCAGCTGTGGGTAAAAGAACAGGACAGATTGGGTTTTATAGCCTATGTTGGCGACCAGTCAATCGCAGAAAAAAATGGCAGCCTACCGTGGGAAAATCTTTTGCCTAGTCAGTTATCTCTCGAAAAAGGCATGATCATCCAAGCGCGTATCACGTATGATACTTGCTTGAACGTTTATTCGTATATTATGCTTGGGCGTTTCTTTAGTATACGCTTCGTATATTTCATATCAGACTGACTTTAATAAAATAAACATATTAAAATAATGTCTTCCTCGAGTATCATTGGGTTTACCTACATAATGGTAGACTTTCCAAATAAGACGCTTCGCCCAATAATGTGTTTACAAGTAAATGTTAATGATTTAACACAGAATTGTTTTTACGAAATGCCTATATGTCTTACGGTCATAACACCATGAAACACCAGTTCTTCTACGGTGACCGGTGATTTACATAGTAGCTAGGTGAGTAGGCGTTTAGGAATATCAGGTGCTATAAGCTTGGATATCGGTCTGGAATTGAAGATCAAAGAGCAGTTGCAATTCCAGTTGGGCCCATTATATTCACTTACGCACAAATACTCATGGGAAAGAATATATATCAAACTATTCTCCTATGTACTGGTTAGTTAGTAAGATTTGTATCGGTAAATCATTCTCAAAAAAAAAAAAAATATACAATTTAAAACCATTTTCTATTTTAACATGCAGAAGGTTGATAATCCGTAATATCATGTACGTTAAATTGACACTTGATATGCGTATCACTGGTGTCTATAAAAAATGTTTTTCATTTAAGAATTTTTCTGTAAAGTTGCATAATTTGAGCAAATTAGATTTAATAGGTTAAATCTGATATTGATATATACAAAAATGCCATGCTTTTATTAATGATACTATATATTAATTTACAAAGCTTAGTTTAGATGTGGTACAAGGCTAAAAGTATAGCTTACCCAGTGAAGATCATGAAGGTGACTATATAACCAGATTTTATATTCAATTGTTGAATTCATATTAAAGTGTGTCCCATTTCTTTTTCTCCTTTCAGGTTCCGTATCTCCCTTCAATGACTATACGTTGCCACTATCTAACACAGCGGATGATGAGACTGAATACAATTTTTGGAAGTCTCTTCGTGACACTGTCGTTGGTAAATCCGCCCGAGTTGGTTCTGACAAAGAAGAGATGGCAAAACAGTTATGGAAGTTGCGTACAAAAGCAATCATAGCTCTCTTTGGATGCAATACCATTTGGATAATTATACTTGCATATTCATTTTCTGTCGTGAGTGAAAACATGTCAAAGTTGAACTCGTTCGCCATGATTAGTGGTTTTCTTTACGGCATTTCTTTTGCGATCCAACTTATAGGCATGACTGTTTATAGAGCACAGGACTCATTTGAGCGACTGGTTCGCTACACAAATAAGGACTCAATACCGGAATGGATTACATCCAAAAGTAAAAATACTTGGAAGTGACGCAAAAACTGAAACTATTGACAAAAAATAAGAAATTTTGCTAAATGGCTGCGCTCCGTACATATGATATTCAATGTATATGCTGCCATTCAAAGTTTATTTTCTTACCCGTTAATAGCGAAAGTAGTTTATGAATTGAAAAGGAGTTTAAATACTATTTTGGCTCTTGTTTTTATTATTTATTTTTAGAAACAAAAACTGCCAAGCAATTTATTTATTAAGTTATATTAAAGATCCCGCAGACATTTTCAAGTGTCTAAAGATTTTAAATTTTTGGCAAAGATCATCCATTTTAACGTTATACATTTTATTTCCTCAAATACAAAATTATATTTTTTTAATTTATTTCGCTTTTATGTCTGTTTAATGCAATCGTCTTTTTAAAAAGACGTGCCCATATTTTTTTTTTTTTTGTGCCACTTAAAAATAAGATTTTAATTTAATATTCTGTTTTGGAAATCAATTTTACTTAAATGATGCATTAAATCAAATCTTCATGGTATTTAAGTGACTTTCATTCGATTAAAAGTGTCTGCTTTCATTTGTTTTCAACCTGTTAAGTGTACATTTATTCTTTTAGAAAAGTTTGCTTCAATGACAAACTTTCTTGGAGTGTTGCTTCAAGATTCAAACTCTTCTGATACAGTAAGTTATCACTGTAAAAAATAAAATTACTAAGTTCTGTCAAAGGCAATTTGTTATTTTAATGATTTTATTTTTGCTAATTGTAATTAAATATCGTGGGCTATATACGTTTGTATATTTTATGCTTTACCGCTATCGTTCAATAGTTAACAATGAAAATATTCTACTGAAAGTGTCTTACCAAATTGGTGAAAGGATAAAGAAACTTTATAGAAAACAGTTCTTAAGCAGAATACATTTTTAATCGGCTCACTTCTCAAAAGCAAAGCAATAAGGCCACTAAAGGCTTACGGACATGTCCCGCTGAAACTACACTTCCTGTACGATCACCGAAACTTAACAACATAAAATCTGGTCAGTAGCAGAGATTGGCGACTGTTTAGGAATATCAGGTGCTGTAAGCTTTAATGTACCTCTGGTGTAACGGATAATGTTTCGGAATTAAAATTCGGAGAGCCGAGTTCAAATGTCAGGTGGGTGCGTTGTATTCATTTTTATCTTAAGAAAAAAAATCTAAAAATATTTTCTGGCTTTAAATAACCTGCAAATGGTTGAGAAGTCGTAGGAAACGAACCCATTAAGAGAAAACGAATCTACTAAGACGCAAGAGTTTACTGAGTGTTATAGAATGTGAGAAAAAACATTATATAGGGAGAACAATAAAATAATACGAATAAATACAGATAATTATTGACATTGTATTTAAATATTTGGTCAAGGTTGACCTAGAAACAAGCTGAAAGAGTTCCACAAGCTAAAAATTAGAGAAAAAAACTGTTAGCATAGTATCTTAACGCCAATCTGGTATTGAGCTTAAATTCATAAAGCCTAGCTATTATAGAGAAAATGAAAGCATTTGTAGGAAAGGCACAGGGAACCTAAGTTACGGCGTTGGGAAAGTGACTAAATCTGAGATGCCAGGCTAGAACTAATAAACTTGCAGATTCTTTTCATTTTATCAAGAATCTCAAAATATATCGCAGTGAACCGAACAGTTGTGGTCGCAACATTCAAAGCCTGGTCGAATGGTAAAGTGGTTTTGAAATTATGAATAAATTATTTGTTAATAACTGGCCTTGTTGGAAGTAGTAAAAATAAATCAAAATCATAGTGCGATAAACTTACTATGCAAGAGTGCCGAAAAATCTCTACACTACCAAGAATTTAATATTTTTTTTCTTTCATTATTGAATAAAATGATCATCTTTTAGAAAGTAAATCATATTGAACGAATTCTTCCTTTCCTTTTCTGCACGTCTCCATACAAAAGGATCAAAACAAGAAAAATCCTATTCTATCTTTATTCATTACAATGAGTGTTTGACGTCATACATCATTCACTAATAGAAATTTACGCCTAGATTTCCCACATGTCTCCTACACACAATAGACTTATAAATAAATCTGACCCGGTTGCTCATTATTTTGTTCCTTGTTCAGTTCGGCTAAATCTGGGGAACTGTCTTGATTCTTGTATCAGTTTTATATCTACTAGTTTTGCTTTTTTTTTTTTTTTTGTTTCGTTTGCATTTTCTTTCTTTGTTGGGAATAGTTGAACATATTTACTCTATAGCTGAAACAGTAAACAGCTCACACTACAACATTTTTTTTAAATCGCTATCTTGATTCTCAATCACATATATATATATATATATATATATATATATATATATATGTTTCACCAAAATCACTTAATTAAAAACCTCATGACATGTTAGTTTTTCGTTTTTTGATTCTTTTATATCTATATATATATATATATATATATATATATATATATACACTTTTTCCAGAACTTGAATTAACACAGCTAAAATCCATTCAAATGGAAAATGTTTTTTACACCTACTTAGATAACGAAGAAATTTAATATCTTCATTAGCCAGTTTTCTGGAGTCATCTGTAACTTCTGTACAGATTGCTTTTCATATGGGTAAATGTGCAAATTTTCTCTCACTATGCATTTCAAACACATCTGAGTTAGTGTCTGGGAATCGATTTCCTTGGTTCTTGTTTAGCAGTTTGTCGCACATATGTACAAATCCATTTTAGTCAGCATATGCCTTTCTCATATTGTGGCAAGTCACTTTTGGGGCCATATTGGCTAAAACTTCAAATCTACCAATGAGTTCAATAATGGTTTTCTGGTATGGAAGTGTCGGCAATACTCTTTTTGAGTGTAAAATTTGGCTTAAAATTACTAAATCCAAAATAATAAGCCAAATTTTACACTCAAAAAGAGTATTGCCGATACTCCCATACCAGAAAACCATTATTGAACTCATTGACTCATTTTCCATGACTAATTTTCCTAACAGAACAAAGAAACAAAATTACTAAATCCAAAATAATGTTTCTTTGTTCTATTAGGAAAATTAGTCAAGGAAAATTTTACAAGTTTTAAAAAATATAAATTTTTTTTTAAATGGCAGCAAAAACACATTTGTCCCTCCCTCTGCAAAGAAGTAACAGTATCCATAGTAAAATATTTGAAAATGATTGCAAGCGAAAAGATATGTATGCCTTGTGACCGACTTGAAAATCGGTACAATCATGGATCAAAAGAGAGAGTGCCTGGATTCCAAAACAAATTGTTAGCTAAAATTCCCCGAAATTCTGCATTTCTAATTTCTCTTCATTTTATTAGTACTCGTAAATAAGATAAAATGCATAAATAAGTTTAAATTAATGTTTCGGACGAGCTCATGTACGGTTCGCCTCTAAATGGAAAGTGGCTCTGACTGTCGCCAATCAGAAGCATTTTCAAGGTTTCGTATCGGGCCTAAACGTAATTTTCCAGTGTCCGAAAGCGCTTATTGAGGGTGGGCCAGAAACTGATCATCTCTGGTCGGGTTGGCGCGGTGAGGGGAGTATGATGTTGAAAGACCCGAAACCCCCTAGTGATCCTCGCGATGACATCACTGACGACACCCTCTACGCCCCCATTACGGTGCATATGTTTGAAACTGCGCCATAATTCACTTGTCCAAAAGTGAGTGCAACGGGACATGTACGAAGGTACCACTTCACGAAAATAATACAGAAGCATCCTTGATACAGAGGCTGTATAGCATTCATCCGTAGAATCAAGCTGAACACCAGTGATACCAACGTTCATTTCACGTTAAACAGGATCCAATTTCCTGTACGACTTTCTTACGTAATGACAACAAATAAAGCACAAGCGCAAATGTTTTTTCAAGTACACAAACAGAACTTTATGGTCAGAGTATTAATGCTAAAGAAAGATGACATTCAAGGTAGAAGACATGGCGTTATACGTAAAACCAGGTGTTGTTCCTTGGATTTCACTAGAAATACTGCATATCACGAAGTACTGTGATACCAATTACTTGGCTCTAGACTTGCATAAAAGGACAGTCAAGCTATATAGTTATGCATTTGCAGAGACTTTAGAACTCAAGTTTATCACTGTACCTCACTATCAGTTCACTATTGGTTTGATGACGTCTTTCATTGTTTCTCTCAAAATATTTACGAACCAATTAAAAATTTCATTCTTTTATGTTCTCATGTGATCTTAGTATGTGTATATATGTACATATTATGGAACATTAGAGTATATTTATTTTTGAGCATCGTGATCATTTTTCTAACATCATATAAATGAATATAATTTCAGTGAGTTTCTTTCATATCACTCATATTGTGAATGACATAAATTGTTAAAATCGGTATAAGAATATCAGTAATGCAACATCTTTGGAATAAAACTAGATGAATTATTCAAATAAATTTCATTTTTATTTCTGGTTGTCTATAATGCGCACATAACATACATCAACAGATTATACATGATCTATGCTTCAACCGAAGAAAATGACACGAGTAATTCTACTATTACCTTGTGGGGATAATGTATATAATTTATATTTATTCCATTTAATTTTCTTGAAGATGGCTACAGATTATTAAAGAAGCTATGCATCATACAACGTTGCAGTATTTTAAAGAGTGAACTACGATATTTTTCTTATTACTGTCTAGGAATGGCTATCGGATGAAAAGTTCAGAGTGCAGCATTAAAAACTACTAGTAAATCCATGTAATTTACATGAGTTCTGCTAGTTGAAATTAATACTAATCTCAATTACTAACACTGCTCCATCTTATTAAAAAGAAAATAAAACTAAAACGTCTTTAAACGTTAAGATGACGAACATTGTTTAAATTTTATAAAATAACTATATTTCGCATTCCATGTATATGCGAGCATTTTGTGTATGTAAAATCTACACGGATGAACTGAGTTTTATTTTGAAAAAAATAGTCGCTTGAAAAAGATTCTTCAGTTTTAGTATGGAAGTATATTTTATTAAGCTAAAAAGGTGGAATCGGTGGGTAGAGTTCGAATTCTGAAAAATTCAGTTCAATTTCTACTAATATTTTTGAAATGGCGTGGATCTTTCTTTTCTTATTATTAATGAATTAGACAGGAGGATATACTGACATTTCTAGCCTTGACTAGCATCTAGTATAGAAAATTGAGAAATTCAAAAACGTGGAGACGTCAACGATCAAATGGTAATTCACAGATAATAAAGACAATTAATCTTGAGGGAAGCAAGGTCGTTTAAATCTGAAAGAATATGGCTTTAAAAATACTCTACGATTTAGTTAATGGAATAATAAGTCATAGAAAATTTAGATTTTTGGCCTTAAAAATACTTTCGTATAGGGATCCTAAATTTTTTTTCAAAAGAGAGAGCCAAGTCATTTGAGGAACGGAAGCTTTTAATGGTGGTAGTCGATTTAGTTATCCACAATTTTTCCATGTTGTTATTATAACATTTGTTTCTCTCTCTCGCTCATATCAATTACAGAACTGCTTAATTTAATGCAAACAATAAATTAATCGTTCAGTTATTTTTTCCACATTGGCAATTTATTCTTTACATTTAATCCAACATGGTCGTTGTTGGCCAAATACCATATTTCCCACGTATCGGATTAAATTATCTAGCCGACAAGCTGTTATCCCCAGTATCTGAATAACTAAAGTAAATCCATAGAGAGCGCCACTGATTACACCATAAATATTAAGTTTTGATAGTGAAGATGAGATCCCCATATAGAATACTGACAACATTACAAGCCACAAACAATTAATAATTAAAATCCCAAACAAAGACCAGTTGCGCATGCGTCGAAGTTGTAGAGTAAGTTCTTCTTTACTCAAACCGGTGTTAACACCAGTACCGATGACTGACTGTTGTAAATTGCGCCAGAAGTTGTACTCTAGATGATACTGTGGATTTCCTTCTTTCAAATCATCCAGCTCGCCGACAATACGATTTGGCTTTGCTCCTTCTGGAATATACAAATAAAAGAAAATATAGATAGCGATATTTTTAAAAACTAAAATCACATTTTGTCTTAGGCCATAATGTCAAATGTGTCGCACAATATGAATTTAAATTTTAAAATAATAATTTTAATAAAATTTTAATGTGAAAGGTAGGAACACACGCGCTCATAGTAGACTAAAGTCAAAGTCTACGGTGGAGAGTACCCCATCCGATAGAAAAGTGACCAAAGCCAGCTTTCATATCAGCGGAAATCAACTACAATTTGACCTAAAGTGAGATGGGAACCCTCAGGTCTACCATCCAAAGACATGTATCGCAGGAAGGAATACCTCTGTGACTTTTAATCCAGGCACCGGCACACAACGAAGACGTGTGAAGAGGACTGTTTAGGAGCTCAACTTCGCAGTGACCCTATGGCCGCAATCGGTCAGAGAACTGATGATGATGTAGGAAGGCAGGCCAAAGATGTTCACTCGCTTTGTTTATTCTCGTAACACATCAGCTATCAAGTAACTGGCTAATAAAATTATCAATTTGTTATCTTTATTGCTTTTGAATTCGCAAAATTTTTTCCAAAATCTTGTGTCCATTTCATTATCCTGAAGTATAATTCTTTTTACTCCAAACAAGACGATAATGTCACTAAGACACAAGAAGTTACTGAAAGTGAAAGAAATTGAAAAGACTTTAGTAAGGACAATAAAATAAGATTCAGGGAGACAGAAAATTGCGATTGACGTTGCATTTAATTTTTTGAAAATTGTAGGTGGCAGGGAAGTAAGGAACCGGAAGAGAGTGCCACGAGCGAGAAGTGCGAGGAATTAAAAAAACTACATATTAGAATAGAATTTACGGCTACATTTATTTCAGCCGTAAAAATGAGGGCTAGTAACCAAAATAGTGACCAATCTTAAATTCATGCTGTCAAAGTACAAACTGTGATGAAAATATTTGTAAAAAATAGAATGAATCTACATCACAGCGGTAGGAAAGTGACTGAAGTTGAGATGCCAGATCAGGATCAATAACATGCCAGACCCTTCTTTGAGAATCACGAGATATGTAGCTAGAGCACTACACCATTTGCCATTCAATTTAAAAAAAAACTAAAACATACAAATCAAATATTACTTCTTTCAAATTAAAATACTTCAATATTTTTTGTTATTGATATAAAATAAATCATCTAAATTAAATTCGCAATTGTCAAAGAAAAGAGGAGTTCAGATGAACACCAAGAGAAGTAAACATGTAATATCAAACTATGTGGTACTAACGTAATAATTGCATAATTAAATTTGAATTAGTGAATTGTAAATTAATTCTTTATATTGAATGCGTTAGTTTTATTGCTTTTTTTTAATTGAATGTCTTGTTTTAAATTTGAATGTAGTAATATTTAATTTGAATACAGTGATATTTAAATTGAATGCAGTAATATTCAATTTGATTGCAGTGATATTTAATACCTTAGTTTATAGATTGAATGGAATACTCACTGCACGGTAGCAATATTCAATGCCCAAACAAATGTTAGAATTATAAATGTACAAAAGTATACACAGTTATAATCCGAGGAAAAGAGCAATATGGTTAAATAAAGAAAACGAGAGGAAAACGATATTTTTCTCGCCTACGCGTTTCGTCTTCTGACGCGTTTCGTCTTCTTTTTTGCCTATCAAGGCAAAAAGATGAAATGAGTTTTATTTCAAATAACGTGTCTATAAACAAAAGAAAAATGGTTGACAACTAGAAGAAACGCTCTTTCTGTTAATCTTACGAAGAATTTATTCTATGTAAGTCTTAGCAATGTCTGTCTCCTTACTCTCTTTTCCAGTTCCTATTTTGCCATTCATTTACCCAAAATCGTTAGATATGTCGATCAATGTTTCCCTTTGGCTGTCTTGTGTCAAATTCTCCATGTCACCTTTCCTCCTTATGTGTCCTAAAAGTATCACATGTCTGTTGTACTTACAAATATTCTTTTCGTACCAATTTCTTTAAAACTTACACGATGTTTTCCATATTCTTAGCACCCTACTGTAGAATTTCAAGCCTCTTTTTCATTTGTGAGAAAATTGTCCAAAATTCATTGCCATAAAAAATATTAATTGTAAACAATTCAAGCTCGTCAAATATGTTATCCGATGCTTTCCCTGTCTCTCTTTCCCTCTATCTGACCTGTGAGTATTAGATTCTCTAAGTTCTCCTTCCTCATCACATGTCCCAGGAACTTTAGCTGTCTTCTCAGAATTAATTTCCTTTTCGTTTCCATCCTTTCCAAAACATCCTCGATCACATGCTCGATCCATGATCTTTTTATTTACAGTTAGACGAATGTCCAGAACATTTGTTTATATTATCACAACGTTTCTGCAGATGTGCCCTCTGGCCTATTTCGGGGAGTCTATTAATCCGAGTAACTTTATATGATTAAAACGTTGGATTGTAACATAGTAATTGTGAGTTCAGTCCCTGGTCCGGGAAGTAGACATTGATGGCGAAATGGGAACAGTCTATTTTTGTAGAAGATTGCCCGGAGTGACAGACACCAAAGAAAGGCCAGGGAGCACAACGATCGAAACCTTGTGATGACAACAACCAAAATGAGGACATTAGTCCGACTGCAAAATCATGTAAATAACGATAACTCATCATTTCAGAATTACAGATAAAAATTAACGAATCTGTACAGATTTTACTTTTTCTTCTTTTTAACTGCATCGGACGAAGTGAGTTGTAGGATGTCATGGTTATTGTATTTTCATTCATTTTTAGAAAGCGAAAAGTTGTTTAATATGGACAACAGTGTTGGTGTGGAGGACTATGCATCTTTTCTAAAGTCTAGCTAGAAAAGAAAACATTGATGTTATCAATGTCCACTAAGGTGACGTAAATAGTCTGAAATGTAAGACAACATTCTTCACGATTCAATAAAAACTTGTGCGTGAGAAAATCGAATGGTTTCTATGGATATATGCAATCAATGACCATGAAAAAGTGATATCAGTCAGTCAGTTAATTGCTATACATGATACACGCTTGGGCGATCATGTCTCTTTCGATCCATTACTGATTAGGCAGAAAATTTTCCCGCAGTAGGTTTCCATTTCTTTCTGCAGTAGACTGGTTGCCAACCAAAGCTATAGAACCCAACCTGCTCTACTACTTAATCCATAGTTAGAGGGAGTAGAGATGGATTCATACCTTTCCCAAGGGTATTTGCGTGTACATGAATGCAACGAATTCAACTGGAATTCGAACTTTGCTCTTCGATTACTGATTCCGATCAATATCCATTGCATTCACTTGGTGAATTACATAAATGCATTTAGTGCATTTTCTTTTCTGAAATGGCAACTTGGTGGAAATTGCTAGTCAAAGCCTTTTATCCTTGTTGTGTGGTTCACTTTTTGGGGAAGTTCGTTGGTGAGCAGACAGTTCGCATAGTGATCTTGCATACCGAGTATATTTTCGATAGTGTTTTCCTATGCAATGCCACAGTTCTGTCGTTAGAGTGGTGACTTGAAAAATACTTTAAAGAATCTTCAAGAACGAATGTTTGTTTGAAATTTCACTTTTCAATACAAGACTCAAAATTTACGTCTGTAGAACTTTTCTAGACACAATTTTAAAAACTGTCATATGTATATATATATACTAGCCTATCGTGTTTAATTCTATGCTTTTCTAGATTTTTCAGAAATCTTTCATGCGTACCTTGATCCTTCAGGGCATGGCTCTTCCACAACGTCACATCTCATGTTGGCCTTAACAATTTTTCTTCCTTTGCTAAGGTTCCAGTTTTCCGTTCTGCCACCATCCACACAAGCACATCGAGTAAGTTGCTCGCTGTCTACCCCTATCTCTTTCGCCACGTAAAGATGAACATTTCCATGCACTCCTTCAGTATGTCTTCTGAGTGTCAAATTTTCCAAGCTCTCCCTCTCCATTATGTTTCATTCTTATGTCTTAAATGCTACAACTATTAATATTAGGATGTTTTCAAAAGCAAAATGAAAGTCTCATAAACCAAGCATTTCTTTGTTTGAACCTATCATAACAATGTATTTATAAATTTTCTAAGACTATTTTTTTTTTACAATAAGAAAATATTTTAAAGAAAGATGAAAAAATGTCGAAGCAGGCATGCATGACAGACTAGAGCTTGTGACAATGAGAGGTTGTCTTATATTTGAAATTTACGCCAGATTTGGCGGGAAGAAATCTAGAAAAACCAATACAGCATTTGAATACATACCCCACTTTTTTTTTTAATCTATATCCCTTATTTACGTAAATTTATCTGATCTGAATTCCAAATCATAGCCTTCCGACCCACTTTCTCATTTATTTTTCATTCTTTTCCTTTCTCGGTCCAGTTTATTTTCTGACTAATAAAAAGCGAAAAGAAAAGGAAACATGAGCTTTCATTCTTGTCACAACTCACTTTCAATAATAAATATTATAACTTAAATAGAGTAACTGAACCTTGCTTGGCTGCGAAATTGATCCGTTGTGATTTTACCCCGTCTGAATGCACAAACCAATTGACATGAATTTCAACTGTTTACAAAAGAGAGATATCTATTTGAATACGTGTTTATATAACGTTTAACGTAATTAGAAATATTTATGTGTATAATGGATTGTTAGATACATTCTTTGGTTTTTCGTTTTAATTCATCAACAATTTTAACAAAACAATGAAGAATCTTTTTCTTCTTTTATGTGCCATGTTCCTTCAGGACGTACGTGATCATGGCCTCGCACGTCTCCCTTCTTCCTGGAGGCTTTTAGCACGCTTTCTCCTGTTACCCGACCCAAACCCCGCTCTGCTATCCATCTGCTCAGTCCTTTCAAATATGTTATCCACTGCTTTCCCATGTCTCTCTTTCCCTCTATTTGACCTGTGAGTATCAGATTCTCCAAGCCCCCTTTCATCATCACAAGTCACAGGAACTTCAGCTGTCTTCTCAGTATTGATTTCCTTTTCGCTTCCATACTTTTAAAACATGCTCGATCACATGCTTGATCCATGATATCCGCAGCATCCTTCTGTAGAACAACATTTCAGTTGCTTCTAGTTTTTCCTTCATCTTTGATGATATTGTCCAGCATTCGTTGCCGTATTGAACAACAGACATCACATAGCAATCCTGTACTTTCTTCTTTGTTTCTAGCAAAATTTTCCTGTCTTGTCTTACTGTCTTACTCTGCACGGCTTCTGGGATGCTTGTTTCGCCATTCCAATTCGCCTTCGGATCTCAGTGTTGCATTTTCTATCTTCTATTAGAACATATCCCAAGAACTTAAATTTTTGTACTAGATATTAGTATCCCCAACCTGTAATTGGCATTTTTGGCTCTCTTTGCTGATGACCATATATTCGGTTTTCTTGTAGTTTATTTGTAGACTTTTCTTTCGACTTTCTTCATCTACCTTATTTAGTAGGTTTTTTAGCTTTCTTTCCGTGTCGGCTATCAGCACTGTATCATCTGCGTATCTTATGTTGTTCAGATTGTGACCGCCAATGACGAATCCTTGCATAACTTATAGGGTCTTCAGAATAGTCTCGCTGTACAAGTTGAATAGATCCGATGAAATGACACATCCTTTTGTTACGCCCCTTTTTATCTGTGTATATCTACTGAATTAGTTTCCTGTCCGTATGCAGGCGGTTTGCTGCCGGTAGAGATTCTTGAAAACAATAAACAACAGTTGTAGAGGAATAACAGAACTACCAAAATTCATAAAACATAACACACCACTCAATAAGTTCCGGGCCTGACATATAAATGGCGTCACTAATAAAAAGAAATCCATATCATTTTTATGAAGTACTAACCTTCAAATGGCACGTGACAGCATTTGGGCCCAAATGAATCATTAGTTTCGAAATTACAGTTATTTAAGTGAAGCTACTGTTGCAAATTTTCAAAACAATGTAAAAATCTGGAATTCATGTGTTGGTAAAGCATTGCTTTCTGATGGAAAAATACTGTTCAAGCAAAGCAATGGATTGATTAGTGCTACACGGATTCTATCCCGTCGGAAACAACGGTTAAAAGGTGGTATGCTGACTTTACACGCGGTCGTACAAACACAAATAATGCTGAACGCTCAGGTCGCCCAAAATTTGCAGTTGTCCCGAAAAACTAAAACAAAATCTTCAAACTCGTTTTGGCCAATCGTAAATTGAAGTTGCGTCAGATAGCAAAGAAGTTAAACATATCAGAAGACAGTGTATTCATCATTTCATCATTTTGCATCAACATTTATCAGCGAGAAAGCAGTGTTCAAAGTGGATGCAGCGTTTGCTCAGAATCGATCAAAAACAACAACTCGTCGACAATTCAGAGTGTTGTTTGCAACTGTTTCAACGCAACAAAAAGGAGTTTTGGCGTAAATGTGTGAAACGAGATGAAACATGGATTTAATCTTTCACTCCAGAGTTAAATCGGCAATCAGCTGACCGGGCAACAGCAAGTGAAAGCCGACCAAAGCGGCCAAAGACGTAAACATCAGCATGCAAGCTTTTGGCTTCCGTATTTTGGGATGCGCAAGGTATTTTGTTCATTGATTACCTTGAGAAGGAAGAACCATCACTAGCGAATATTATATAGCATCATCGGTGCGTTTGAAGCAAGAAATCGCCAAAAGCGGCCAAAAATAAAAGAAAGGAAACTGATCATTCATCAAGACTACGCACCGTTGATAGCAACGATGGTAAAACTCCATGAATTGCACTTCGAATTGCTTATGCATCATTTCTGTTCTCCAGATCTGGCCCCTGGCGACTCAAAAATAATGCTCCAGAGAAAGAGCTTTAGTTCCAATGAAGAAGTGATATCGGAAAATGAGGCGTATTTTGAGGTCAAAGACAAATCGTTCTATAAAAAAAAGGCATCAAATTGTTAGAAAAGCGTTGGAATCAGTATATCACCCTAGAAGGAGACTATGTTGATGAATAAATTCTAATTTTGCCTAAAAGATGTTTCATTAGTTAGGCCCAGAATTTATTGAGGGATGTGTTATGATAAAACTACTTTGCATACTATAACAGTTAAATCTGTTTCCTACATAGTATGCTTATTTTATAGTGTTTTCAGTCATTATGACAAGGTTGTTTATAAGTATGAATTTAATACTAATCTATTTAAATACTTTAACAATCCATATATAAAATTCTGTCACTTCCGTTATTCCATCCGTCCGTACGTCATACCCTCTAAAATAGCCATACATTGACAGATCGAAAAAGACATTTCTGACAAGCAGTATGGCTTCCGCTTCGCCAGGTTTACTGCTGATGTTCTAATGACCGTCACCAAATACATGTCTCAGGTCCTTGATAAGAACGGCAAAGCCCAGGCTCTTGCCATGAATATATCGAACGCATATGATAATGATTGGCATGCTAGCCTTCTGTGAAAGCTACAGAGCTATGGTATAACTGGATGATCGTTCGATTTAATCCAGTTGTTCCTGTCAAATCTTAAATTATGGTTGTTCTAAATAGGCATAATTCTAAACCCTTTCATGTGAACGCGGATGGCCCTCAAGCCCTATCATAGGCCCTACGTTATTCCTGTTTTTCATTAATGATCTTCCTGATGTAGTCAGTTCTCAAGTTGAAATCTCTGCAGATGACACTACCATCTACTCCTGTATCAATAAGAAATCTGCCTGGGCTGACAAAATATATCTACCCTCTGCTCTTAGAACGGACCTACAACCTGTGATGCATTTGGGTAAGAAATGGCTTATAAATGTTAATGCTTCCAAAACGAATCAGCTCTCCTTTTACCATCATGGGAAATCTTTTCTCCCTTCCATTAAAACTTATCTCCCTAAAAGCAATACACTGCGCCTCCTTGGCCTTCACTCTCTCAACCAATCTCAAGTGGAATGAATACATTGAATCAATAGCAACATCTGCTGCTAAGAAGATTGGGTTGCTATACCGAGCTAGGATGTATTTCTCATCAGAATCCATTTTGCATATTTACAAATTTACTATTCGTCTGTGCATTGAACACTGTTGCTATATCTGGTCGGGTGCTCATGTTGTTCATCTCAGGGTTCTCGACAAAATCCAAAAGAGGATCTGCAATGTAATTGGTCCCGATTTGGCTTCTCACCTTCTTTCTTACCGACTGAATGTGGCTCTTTTCTTTTCTACAAGTATTTTCACGGCTTTTGCTCTGACGAGCTTTATTACCTGGTGTCCCGCCCTCATCGATTTACTCGTGAAACTTGATTGGCAAATACGTTAAACCTTTTTACCGTCAAAATAGGTAAATGTAATCGCACATTCTACTTCATCAGTTTCTTTACTCGCACTTCCCGCCTTTGGAACTCCCTTGCTCATATATGTTTCCCTGATAGCTAAAATCTCCAAAAGCAACGTTAATTGCCATCTTTTATCTCCATAACTTCCACCTCGTTCTTACACTTTCTGCATCATCACTTATACTGTTTTCTTTTCGGTCGTCCGTCTCCTCTCATTGTAATCCCCTGCGCACCAGTAGCAGTACTGCCTTGCTTGAGGTGAAACGATTATAAAAAGTAGAGGGAAAAGTGTAAACAGCTAAGAGGATTTTAGTACGGTGTGTCAAAACCGCGAATTAAGGTTTTTGTCAAAGTAATGTTTCAATCAAATCATCTTATTCAAATTTCATCGATTAGTTTGCGAAAGTAAAGGAAACGTAGAGTTTGTAAATCTCGACAAAAATGTTAGCGGCAATATTAAATACTGTGAGGATTTCGACGTGTATCACTATGTTGCAAGAAAATTATAGTAAATATGAATCGGTTTAATTTTTATATCAATTGCTTGATATTATCATGAGATTATTGCTATCTTTAAAGGTGTACCAGAATGATCACAATAAACACATTCTTTTGTACGCAGAATGTCATTCCTTAAATGTATTATGAAGGACATTTATTACATTAAATTATTTATAATTATTAAGTAGTCCCATGGAAGAAAGAATACCAGAAACTGATATTACGATCAAATAAATATTAATACAAACAAAATAACGGAGAAAATGGTTCATTTTATAATACAATGTAAAAGAATTTTACTTTATTGGCACGCTACCTCCCTCCCTCCCTCCCTCTCTCTCTCACGCACACAATTTATCAATAAAATTAACTCTTTTAAACAAACTATCATATCGTAAATGATGAGGAATGGTTCTGAAAATTTTAGAAATTAATACCATCAACTATGCAAAAGACAAAACAATAGTATAAACCCTTTAACAAAATTCTTTTTCGAGTTGGCAATATATCAAAATTTAGTCAAGAATTCTGAGAACTATTTTTCGACATAAAATCTGTCAATTTAAAATTACTTACCTGAAACCTTGGGAAAATATTTTTTCTTCTTGCGCTTTATACAGTGAAATAAACTCTGAATTTTGGTCAATTTGGCTTTTTGCTACAATAAAATTGCAGTTACATATGGAGTTAATGATAAAAAAACATTAAATCGTTGAAAATAAACATTTACCTAATAAAAACATTTTTCGGGTAAATCTTGACACGGAATATCTTGTTTTCAATGCTGTGTAACTTCAAGAGTTGCTAAATAAAATTCTCTCCGGAAGCATAAATCTCACTGTTATAGAATCTAAACCAACATTTATAAAATGATCAAAATATTATTTGTATCACATTTTGGTACAGATTTTAAACAAATGTTGTTTTAAATAATTTAAATGGTATGCCTATAGAATAATGAAGATAATTTATGCTGATGTATTTCTAATGCTAATATGGCTTTATTAGCATAAAATTACATTAATTATTCATTGAAAGATCAATTAATTTAAGTTTTCTTTCTTAAATAGGATGTGCGTTGTGATACAGTGGACCGGGAACGAGAACGAGAAACCGGGGAGCCGAGTTCGACTTCCAGCTGAATCCATTGTATTCACTTACGCGCAAATACCCTTGGGAAAGGTATTAATCCGTCTCTTCCTTCCATTTATGGGTTAAATAGCAGGACAGATTGGGTTCTATAGCCTTGGTCGGCAACCAGTCTACTGCAGAAAGCAATGGCAACCTACTGCGGGATAATCTTCTGCCCAGTCAGTCATGTCTCTTTCGAGACATGATCGCCCAAGTGTGTATCACGTATGGCACTTAACTGACTGACTTAAAATATAGTTTTATTATTAACTGATAAAAAATGCTTATGGTAATCCTTTAATCCAAAAATGTATTTCTAACTTGGAACATGAATATTTTAATATAATTTTCTTTCTTAAAATTAGATAAATAGATGTGAACAGAATCAAATACACAGATGTGAACATAGATAGTAGATAGATAGATAGATAGATAGATAGATAGATAGATCATTTAAAGACTGAAATAGATAGATAGATAGATAGATAGATCATTTAAAGACTGAAATAGATAGATAGATAGATCATTTAAAGATAAATAGAAATAGATAGATAGATAGATAGATAGATAGATAGATAGATAGATAGATAGATAGATAGATAGATAGATAATGGAAAACAGAAATGATAAATAGATAGTTAATAAAAAGACGAAAATGATAGATAGATAGATAGGTAGATAGATAGATAGATAAAGAAAAGATGGACATAGATAGATAGATAGATAGATAGATAGATAGATAGATAGATAGATAGATAGATAGATAGATAGATCATTTAAAGACTGAGATAGATAGATAGATAGATAGATAGATAGATAGATAATGGAAAACAGAAATAAATAGATAGTTAATAAAAAGACGAAAATGATAGATAGATAGATAGATAGATAGATAGATAGATAGATAGATAGATAGATAGATAGATAGATAGATAGATAGATAGATAGATAGATCATTTAAAGACTGAAATAGATAGATAGATAGATAGATAGATAGATAGATAGATAGATAGATAGATCATTTAAAGACTGAAATAGATAGATAGATAGATAGATAGATAGATGGATAGATAGATAGATAGATCATTTAAAGACTGAAATAGATAGATAGATAGATAGATAGATAGATAGATAGATAGATAGATAGATAGATAGATAGATCATTTAAAGACTGAAATAGATAGATAGATAGATAGATAGATAGATAGATAGATAGATAGATAGATAAAGAAAAGATGGATATAGATAGATAGATAGATAGATAGATAGATAGATAGATAGATAGATAGATAAAGAAAAGATGGACATAGATAGATAGATAGATAGATAGATAGATAGATAGATAGATAGATAGATAAAGAAAAGATGGACATAGATAGATAGATAGATAGATAGATAGATAGATAGATAAAGAAAAGATGGACATAGATAGATAGATAGATAGATAGATAGATAGATAGATAAAGAAAAGATGGACATAGATAGATAGATAGATAGATAGATAGATAGATAGATAGATAGATAGATAGATAGATAGATAGATAAAGAAAAGATGGACATAGATAGATAGATAGATAGATAGATAGATAGATAAAGAAAGATGGATAGATAGATAGATAGATAGATAGATAGATAGATAGATAGATAGATAGATAGATAAAGAAAAGATGGACATAGATAGATAGATAGATAGATAGATAGATAGATAGATAGATAAAGAAAGATGATAGATAGATAGATAGATAGATAGATAAAGAAAAAGATGGACATAGATAGATAGATAGATAGATAGATAGATAGATAGATAGATAGATAGATAGATAGATAGATAGATAAAGAAAAGATGGACATAGATAGATAGATAGATAGATAGATAGATAGATAGATAAAGAAAAGATGGGCATAGATAGATAGATAGATAGATAGATAGATAGATAGATAGATAGATAGATAAAGAAAGATGGACATAGATAGATAGATAGATAGATAGATAGATAGATAGATAGATAGATAAAGAAAAAGATGGACATAGATAGATAGATAGATAGATAGATAGATAGATAGATAGATAGATAGATAGATAGATAGATAAAGAAAAGATGGACATAGATAGATAGATAGATAGATAGATAGATAGATAGATAGATAGATAGATAGATAGATAGATAAAGAAAAGATGGACATAGATAGATAGATAGATAGATAGATAGATAGATAGATAGATAGATAGATAGATAGATAGATAGATAGATAGATAAAGAAAGATACATAGATAGATAGATAGATAGATAGATAGATAGATAGATAAAGAAAAGATGGACATAGATAGATAGATAGATAGATAGATAGATAGATAGATAGATAGATAGATAGATAAAGAAAAGATAGATAGATAGATAGATAGATAGATAGATAGATAGATAGATAGATAGATAAAGAAAGATGGACATAGATAGATAGATAGATAGATAGATAGATAGATAAAGAAAAGATGGACATAGATAGATAGATAGATAGATAGATAAAGAAAAGATGGACATAGATAGATAGATAGATAGATAGATAGATAGATAGATAAAGAAAAGATGGACATAGATAGATAGATAGATAGATAGATAGATAGATAGATAGATAGATAGGAACAGACTGAAATAGATAGATAGATAGATAGATAGATAGATAGATAGATAGGAACAGACTGAAATAGATAGATAGATAGATAGATAGATAGATAGATAGATAGATAGATAGATAGGAACAGATTGAAATAGATAGATAGATAGATAGATAGATAGATAGATAGGAACAGACTGAAATAGATAGATAGATAGGAACAGACTGAAATAGATAGATAGATAGATAGATAGGAACAGACTAAAATAGATAGATAGATAGGAACAGACTGAAATAGATAGATCGATAGATAGATAGATAGATAGATAGATAGATAGATAGATAGATAGATAGATAGATAGATAGATAGATAGATAACAATTACTTGCATCAAAAGACAGAAACCAAAGTTGTTAAATATAAGGCGCAAGATAATAAAAATAACCTAAGAGTACTTTTACTCAAGGGCGTATGCTTTAAAAATAAATAACTCTACCCGACACTCTGGCAGTAATGTTCTTGAAATGAAATAATTCATGTGCTTTAAAATATTAAGTTCGGAAAACCACCAAAGTCAAGATGACATAGTAACAGATCTTTAGAATGAAGCAAAATAATAGTTCTATTTACATATTTACCTCGTGCATAAGGAGGAATAATGACCTCAAAATTGCAGTCTATGAATAGAAATAAAAAACTTAATAAAATTTAGCTCTATCCTATTATTATCGAACAAGCAAATGTTACGAACACAACAGGAGATTATCTAAAAATAAATAAATGTATAAATAAATAAATAAATCCCCTGATAAAAAAGTAATATTACAAATGACTTCAATATTTGTCTATATTTCTGATATGAAGTAGTATTTACATTATTTACATATTTTCGGACTGTTGTCATCAACTTGGTTGCTATTTTCGACCGTTGTACGCCCCGGCCTTCTTCCGGTGCTAAGAATTTCGAACCAAACCCTTTATTACGATGAAGGAATGAGAATGATATACCCCAGTAATAGTAATAAAGTGTTCGGTTCAAAATTTCTAGCACCTGAAGAAGGCTGAAGCGTACAACAGCCGAAACTTTGTACAAATGGCAACCGAATAATGTAAATAGTACAAATTAGTTTTTTAGTTTTTAGTTTTTACTATAAAAATGCACATGAGATTGAAGAACACGCAGAAGTTTTTAATTCAATACGAAAACGGTTTATTAGCGAATACTATAGAATGGTTATTGAGAATAACAATAACAATAACATTACTACAAATTATTCGACTACACAACAAGAAATAAGATAAAATCGGAAAAGAATTAAGCAAATGAATACGATTTTATAAAAGTTCTTGAGAGTATCTTCAGTAAAATGACTGGAAAGAGATGAAAAACTATATGTAGACTATATATACAGTTCTGGTTACAGTTATTGGCACCCGTGAAATTTCAATACATAATATAAAAACAATGAAGTGAAAAAGCTTTGGTCTATTGACAACTCAAGAACTTAAGAACAGCAAATGATAAAGAACTTTGAAAAAATCAAGACAATTAGAGGAAAATAGAAAAACTGAAAGATTACTGTGAAAACTAGTATTGACACCTTTTCAAAATAGATGAAAAACCATTTTAACCTTCTTGTGATGAACTAGAAATTAGAATCAACCTTCATAAACTGTCAATACTACATGACAGGAATTAGTCAAGGAATGTTTTAAAAATCAACCTTATTTCCTGTTCCTTTCTCACATGATCTATCTGAGAATATCAGATGTGCTATTATTAATAAACACAAGACCTCTAAAGTGTATAAGGCCATCTTCAAGGATCTTAGATCCATGTTTTAACAGTGCGCAATGTTATTAAGTTGGCTCAGAACAGAATTGCTAAGAACTTCTCTGAATATTGTAATAAGAAGAAAATTGTTTTAAAATATTTGTAGAATTTAGCGCCATGTGTGGAAAAGAACATGTAAAAAATATCCAAATAGTTGAAAGCCAACCTGGAACAATCTGAGGTATTTTCTCCCGTACAATACGATGCACATTAAACCAAACTAATTGATTTACTGATACAAGATTTAACCCATAAATGAGGGAAGGAATAGTGGATTCATATCATACCCAAGTGTATTTGCGCGTAAATAAAAATAACAAACCCGACTGGAATTGGAATTCGACTCACCGATTTCCAATTACCACCCGTTATCTACACGCACATGTGAGCTTACGGTACCTGGTATTTCCAAGTGGTCTCCCATCGAGGTACTGACGAGACTCACTTATCAGTAAAAATCAAAATGCTACAACATTAGGTGATGAAAATCATAAGGTACTCCAGATATACGCGTATTAGAGATTAAATGAAAACAAAATTTTAACTAAAATAAAACAACAACGTCTATAGATTTGTCAAATAGCTTTCTAAGAATATATATATAAAAATACTTACTGTGTCTCTGGTCCCCCAGGTTTGGTCAATAATATTAGCAATACTGTAAATTGGCAGCAGAATGTGCATGGCGGGGAAGATGAAAACGTAAGCAAGACCGTAGAAGACGATGTATGATTCGCTCGGATGCATGATGGCTGCGTAACCAAAGCTTAAAGTGATAAGCATAATGATATAATGTTGTTGGAAGTGGAAGTTTCCCATCATTATGTCTGAAAAAGAATAGACAAGGGAGAAAGGTGAAGAGTCATGAACATGTGGTGTGTTTGGAAAAGTCTTCAATACACGCAAACACACACACACACATTACGTATATATATATATATATATATATATATATATACGTAGAATCGCCAACGGACGCCAATTCGGTCGGGTTTCAATCCTGGGTAAAAAGCAATCGGCTGTCTAACCGTACTGATGACCTGTGATACAGCGAAACAGATCTGTCTGCGGATGACGATATATATATATATATATATATATATATATATATCCACCCAAAGTCAAATCACCCCCAAAGTATAATCAAACATATACCCTCCTCCATAGAATATAGAATTAGTAAAAACTCTTCCAGTGAAGAAATATTTAACAAACACAAAAGTCTTTACAATAAGTCCCTAAAAAAAAGTATATCACAAACTATAACCATAACAGGAAAAATAGAAATAGAAAAATCATTTGGTATACACCTCCTTTCAACCAAATGGTAAAAACCAAGTTAGGACAGAAGTTCCTCAATTTAATTCAAAAACACTTCCCCACCAAAAACCCTCTTAGTAAATTTTTTAACAAAAATACACTTAAACTAAGTTATAGTTGTACAAACAACCTAGAAAAAATCATAACAAACCATAACAAATATATCCTAAATTAACACGTAGATCAAAATAAAATTAACTACCAAAATAATAAAGATGAAAACAATAAAAACCTATGTCATTGTAGAAACCCCAACAACTGCCCAAAACAGTATAAATGTAAAATAAACTCAATAATCTCCTAATGCAACATAACATCAATTGAAAATCCCACTATAATAAAGTGTATATCGGATCTACTAAGATCACTTTTAAGCACTGCTGGTACAGGTACTCAGCTTCATTCAAAAACAACTTATACCGAAACCAAACATCCCTTTCTGCATATTTTTGGAAATTAAAAAACTCAAAACAGAAACCCAAAGTTAAATCTAAAATCCTAGAAAGAACTAGAACTTGCAATTTGCTTAACGACATCTGCCTTTTATGTTTAAGTGAAAAGCTGCACAAATACCCCAAAAGTAGCGAACTATTAAACCGTAGAGATGAATTAGCAGTATTATGTAAACATCGCAAATATTTCTCGTTTAAATTTAAATAACCAAAAAAACCTCATCTACACGAAACAATCCCCACAAAATGCAAGAAATACACATAATCAATCCTCTAAATAAAAAGAATAACGTAGAAATAAAAGAACATAAATCCAACACAATATTAACAGCAATTCTATCTACCTATAAATAGTAGTAAAATAAAAAATATCGACACTGCCTTAAAAAAAACATATATCCCAATATAAAATTACCTAAACTAAACGAAAAAGTGACCTGTCCAAAAGTAAGCTACCCCACACCCTTCTCCTAATCCAAAGCGGCATCTCTAGAACTACAAACGGACAACTAGATCATTCTAAACTTCCACCCTACATTTACTTACATCGTTCTCATTAACAGAGGCGCCACTCCCATCACACTGAGATAGCAGTAAAATAAACAAAAAATGTCTACCCTTCCTTAAAAAAAAAACATAAATCCCAATATAAGAACTACCCAGACAAAATAAATAAGAAACCTGTCTTAAGCTAAGCTACCTCTCCTAACCCAGCTATATCTCTAGGGCTACAATACGGCCGACTAAATCAAAATAAGCTCCCACCCCACATGAACTTAAACATCATATTACCATAAATAAACCGTTTTCACCATTTAATTTTCATTTCAACTAATCACCTGATGAGAAGCGCACATAGTAGCTTCGAAACGCAAAACGTTTTGTATAGTGATGCTATGAATTTATAAACCATTGTAACAACTAGTACAATATAATGCTCTCTTTATAAAAGTAAATGCATGAACAGCAGGTAAAAAAAACTACGAGTTCTATAACTTTGTTAAAATATATATATATTGCAATGTTTGGATTTAGCTACGATATTCCAGATAATAATTTGGTTCTTGTTGTAGTCTTTTTTTTAATTTCCAATAATGTATGGATAAAACAGTACTTTGCTATTTTTACTGCTGTTTAAAATATGTGGTTGTTAAATCTTATCTTCCACTTGTTAGAAGTGCTTCCAGAGTAAAACTGAACATCATTATCATCCGAATGAATTCGAGCTCTATAAACAATACTTTCGGACATACACTGGCCATTCAATGGGCAGGTTTTATTCTTTCAGCACTTGAAATTATTTTTAGAAGGGTTATTTTTGCTATTAATTGGGTGACGGACGTTGTTTATGTGGGTCAAATATTTATTTGATATCATAGAATTATGTTGTGAAATATATCTATCTATGTTTTTAACGCAAATATAACTGACTTGTCTTTATTGAAGATTTTTTAGTGTGGATGAATATTCGAAATGTTTGTGAATTAAGTTAAGGAAGAGTTTACAAATGTTATTTTTGACGTTACTTCTGAAGGGTGAGTTAAACAAAATAATGTTAGGTTTACGTGAATTCTGCTTATTTCTGCTTACCTTGTTTTTAATGGAGTATTCTAAACTGGTACTGAGTTTACTTTTTTCTAAAGTATTAATGTATATAATTTTAGAATTGTCAAAAATTTCCTTATTGCTAGAGTTGGTACTTAAAGGAAATCAGATAGATTTTTGTAGGTTGTTGGTGATTCTCTGGGGGTGATTTGATTTTCTGTTGATGTATGTATGGTTATTTGCGTCCTTAGTGTACGATTTGTGCATATCATTACTAGGTCGAAGGTAACATCTAAGAAATAGCATTAGTTATAGTGGTAATGTTCAGATCGTGGTTTTTGAAAAAAATTATCAGATCCTTTCTGAGTTTATCCATTTTATGTGGATTAGTTTTGCTGAGGATTATTAATCCGTCACCTCGGTAAGGTCCAGTGTTACATAAATCAAAGATGTGTCTAAGATTCCAGAGCAAAAATAGCCCTACCAAGTTGCAGGCCTCTGCAGAATCATCCACCCCCGATAGAGATGCAGAAATCAGGGTTGTTTTTTTCACCTGCCAGAAATTTGGAAACGGCATGATGAACGGCATGGCATTCGCTCCAGAAGCTCCAATACGAACATTTCAAAGTGTTTGAGTGTCAATCTGAGGATAGTGCAGAGAATTTAGAAAGGATTGGATGATATATCCAGTTAACATCATGGTGTTAGGAGTGATCACAAGTGATGGTGACTTAATGTCTCCATGCATATTCCCGCAGGACCTCAGACTCAAAACGGTGGTCTACATCGTGTGCTTTGAAAAGTTAGAATTGCCCTTGGTCAAGAGGGTGGCTGCTAGAAGACCTTATGTGCTAGAAGACCTTCATGATTTAGCACCATGCCATACTAACAGCAGAACCGACTCATGGCTGTCAGACAACAACTGCGACCATATCACTTAACTCCCCAAACTGCAACCCTCTTGTTTATTTCGTGTAGGGCTCAGTTGAGTTAGTAATCAACACAACTTCCTATAACATCCAAGATAAACTGAAGGCAAGAATTATAACAGCATTCACCAACTAAAATATGGAGACCGTCCAAAAGTGTTGAAAGTGATTCCGAGGACGGATGGAGGCCGTGATTAAAGCCAATAGTGATTTTATTGAATTAATTTACTCTTTAGTATTTCAAGATATTTTATATCTTTTAAAATGAAATGGTGTTATTTTCATTTTTGCGTAATTTAAACAATTTATCGATCACGGCCTGTTTTGATCGTAAAAGTGAAGCTGGTCTTAAGAATCACTTATGGGTCCATAGCAGAGCGTTAGCTCAGCTCAGGTATAAATGGTGGAAATAATACAATTCTGAATGAAAAACACAGAAAAGTGAAGAGATGGTCTTCTTCAGCAAAGAAGTGAAAACATCATATATATATATATATGTGTGTGTGTGTGTGTGTGTGTGTGTGTGTGTGTGTGTGTGTGTGTGTGTGTGTATTTCTATGTATATATACGCTATGTATTATGTATGTACATATGTTACGGAAAGTGCCGAAGATTAACGAAATGGTTTTAACAACCGACGTATTTCATCTATTTGTTTAAACATTATTTTTAATCCATACTCGTATTAGAGTAGATATTTTGTTTTAAATCAAATATTTATATATTTATTTTTACCGGCCTGATTATTTACGATAAATTTTGTCACGGAAATTTGTTGTCATTACGAATTCAGAGAAGGGATGGTTATTTACGTAGAATCAAAAATTGTGTTATATAAGGCTTTATTTAACTTCGGTTAAACTGTAAAAGCGTTCGTGGTTAAGTAGTCTAAAACGCACCAAGTTAATTTGTGGTTTCTCCTATATTTTTGAGGGTCACAGGTTCGAATCCTGCCAAATGACATATATTTTCGTAACAAAATTTATCGTAAATTCTACCGTCCAATATATAAATATACTGTTTAATTAAAAACAGAATATCTACTCAAATACGAGTATTGATTAAAAATAATGTTCAAACAAATATATTGAATATGTACATATACGAGATCAGATCAGAGAGTGCTGGGTCTGTTACTATGGTGATGTCATTAAAGCACTCTAATGCGCATTATAATGCGCATTAGAGTTCAAGGCTTCAGTTTTCGCTCACTTGCGTTGAATCAGTTAGGATCTATCAGTAATCATGTCTTCTGAAGCAGTTTTGAACCAAGTACAACCTTGCTCAGGTCCGGCAAACATCCATACTTCTATAGCGATTTTGCTCTCTTCAAAAATAAAAGATTTCGAGATATTTCGGGAGATTTATCAATGTGCAAGATAGATTCGTAAAAAAAAAACCCTGGGTCGACATAGTGACCCAATCTTCTTAGCATTAGATGTAGCTATTGATTTAATGAAGCCGTTCCACTTGAGGTCGGTTAAGAAAGTGAAGCCGAGGGTGTGCAATATATTGCTTTCTGAAAGAAAGTGATGGAAGGTATGAAAGTTAATCTAGGGTTGTTAAAAAAGTGAAGCTTCGTTTTGGAAGCATAAAAATTTACGAGCCGTGTTTTACCCCAATCAGTTACACATTTGGGGGACAATTTCAAGAGTTACGTTTACTTTGTCAAATTCGATAGATTCCTTATTGAGACGAGAATAAATGGCGGTGTCATCTGCATAGATGCCGACTTGGGAACTGATTGCATCTGTTTATTGCTATTAGTGTTTTTGTGTTTGTTGTTGTTGCTGTTGTGTGTGTGTATGTGTGGGTGTGTATATGTATGTGCGCGTGTTTATATACGTGTGTCTCTGTGGTTTCATGTAGCTATTAAAATTATTTTAGTTAGTTGAATATTTTCGGCTGTTTCTATGTTTACAAGCATACTTACCATGGACTATACCACGGACGATAGTCGCTGAACCCCAAACAACCACGGCAAAAAACATGGCACCCATAATTATGGTGAGAGTGGCAGTTATGTGGGTCTGCATCCTAATGCTGCACTGTGTACAAATTATTGAATAAGTAAATACAATTGCTGCTAGCGGCATGGTGGTCAGCAAATAAGGTACTCCAAACACGAGATCCAGACCTGCAGTAATCATGACGATGGCAGTTCCTGGCGTGATAATGTTATTTAAGAACATGTTTAGCATGTAAAGTACATAACAAAGACTGAAACAAGCGTTACGACGCATCAGAGACCAAAGGTTCTGTATAACTAGGACGGCGTTAGCAATATCGGACAAGACCCAGCGGCGACGCTGTTTCAGAAACTCTTCGAATGTGTCTGGACAAAATGTGTTATTTCGGGCAAAACTGGAATAGCGCATGTACCAACCTTGCACCATCATCAGGGTCGCCATCCAACGGTCTTCACCTTGCAACACAAGAAAATTATTTTAGTGGAAACATTTCAGATTTTGTTGCTTGTGCTTGAAAGTGATTAAAAGCAATGGAAACAAATTATATCAGAAAGTGTGTTGAAAAGTTCTCGGCGGAAATCACTTCCCGAAATCTACCCAAATCTAAATGTTTTGTGGTTGGCAGGGGTGAGGATGCTTCTTAGTCCGGCTGAGAACTTTTCAATATACTTGCATTTTGCATGTTAAAATATTCATAAAAAAGATCATAAATATTAAAACTAGAAGTTAAAGTTATTGTTAAATATAACAGAGATTGAATATCTATAATGTTTAATGATGAGCCATTCTAAACATCGTATTTTGGCTTTAATTTCTGGTTAAAATAAAGAAAAATTTTGTCCAACATTTGTAGATTTTTTTTATGATTTTGGTTCTAAGCTTTCGGCTTACATGAGCGATCTTCAGAGTGGTTGTTGGGACGTTAACATAAAGATATCCATCATCAAAGATGATGTTATCTTGTATTGACATAAAACATTGCTAGCATTCACATAAAAGTCACCGAACAGGAGACGCAGTTCGTAAATTTGTAATGTGGTGCCATGACTCCACACCATACGAGAGACCGAAATGTTAACAACAGGACCATATGTCTAAATTTAAGGTAATGTGTTGTGACTAGACTGAAATGTAATTTTAATGAGTGTGGGTTTGTTTGATTTGCTGTAGATTTGTTACAACCACTCTCAAGTTGGCTCATGTAAGCCGAAAGCTTAGAACCAGCATAATAAAAAATTCTCCAAATGTAGGACAAACTTTGTCTTTATTTTCACCAGAAATTAAAGCCAAAATGCGATGTTTAGAACGGCTTAAGATTAAATATAACAGACATTCATTGTCTGTTATATTTTATGTTTACATAATTGTCTGCTTGCTGCTTTGATGCAATATATATATATATATATATGTGTGTGTGTGTGTGTGTGTGTGTGTGTGTGTGTGTGTGTGTATTAAATTACTTTAATCCAAAACGGAAAAGTAGGAAGGTAAATCCCAAGAACCTGATCCTAATTAATATTAAACATTTTTAATATTAAAAAATGATACAGGAGGAGAGCTCAATGTAATTTAAAATACAGAGACAATATAAATTAAAATAAATTTTCAAAATTCAAAAATGTTGTATGAATATTTCAACATGAAATCCCTCAGAGAGATCTCATGTATCCTCAGCAACAGTCCATATTCAAAATGATAATAAAAATAAGATTAAAAAAAGAGAAATAAAAAATTAAATAACGGTTAAGATTTGAGAAATTTACGTCACAAAATTTTTTTTTTTGTAAATCAGTTAATTTTTGGTTTTTACTTTTAGATAGAGTTGTAAAGGAATAGATGGAAAATTTGGCATGTCTAGCATTACAGACGAAAAGGGTTAAAGAAAGAAAGTTGTTAAATTGAGAATTGGGTTAAACAAAACAGAACAGAAAGGGAAGGGAAGGGATATAAAAAGATATGGAGAAAAAATAAAGAAGAGGAAAAAAGATAAAAAAAAGGAAAAAGGAAAAAATTTTCGAAACGTGTAAAAAAAAATTTAACTTTAAATGTTTAAAAGGGTTAAAGTTTTAGAAAAAGAGACATATTAGAAAAACTATATTTAGGGGAAAAAATAGCAATAAGTTTTTTTAAATTTAATTAAGTTAATCTAATTAAAGATATTTTTAGGTATAGACAAACTAAATAAAAATTAAAGAAAATTATAAATTTTTAAAAATTAATTTTAAAAAAATTTTTTTATATAAAAAATTTATAAAAATTATGATGTGAAAAAGATATATAAACTAACAAAGGAAATCAAGGGTTAGTAAAAGAATCCATACCTTATAAAAGTAGACAATTAAATTAAGTCCACCTTCCCAAAACTCGACATTGTAGACTTCTATTCTTCTATGTTCGATACGTGTCAAACAAATTTAACTTTAAATGTTTAAATGGGTTAAAGTTTTAGAAAAAAGAGACATATTAGAAAAACTATATTTAGGGGGAAAATGGAAATAAGACTTTAAAAAATTAATTAAGTTGATCTAATTAAAGATATTTTTAGGTATAGACAGACTAAATAAAAATTAAAGAAAATTATAACTTTTTAAAAAATTAATTATAAAAATTTTTTTTTATATTTTAAAAAATATTATTAATATAAAAAAATTTATAAAAATTATGATGTGAAAAAAATATGAAAAGATATCTATACTAACCGAGGAAATCAAGGGTTAGTAAAAGAATCCATATTTTATAAAGGTAGATAATTAAAGGAGACTGGGAGAGGAAGGTAGAGTTGTTAAATTACTATTTAAAGTTAAAATTAAATTAATTTATCAAAAACCATTAAATTTATATTTAATATCCTAAAATCTAAAAAATTAGCAATTTAAAATTTAAGTGTTCACAAAGCTCGCTTTATGGCGGCACTTACTAATAAATTCCCTGAATTTTAATTCAGGAGCAGGTTCTGGTAAGGATACTTCAATATTCAAATTTTTTCTAGCATACACAAACAGTACCTATCACGAAAATTCCTCGGTATACGGGCTGAACCTATTAGTTTCCAGTTATATGGCAGGTATATGGCAACAGTATTCAATGCACGGAACGAACGGTAGATTTATAAATGTGCAAGATGAATTCTGACAAAAAAACTCAGTGACCTAATATTCTTGGCAGTAGATGTTACTATTGATTCTATGCAGTCATTCTATTTGTGGTCGATTGAGAGTTTAAATGAAAGAACAGAAATTATGACATCCACACTAAGAAATATATCTTAAGTTCATACAACCATGGATGAAAACGTCATAATCCATTTTAATTTAAACATTGCGCATTCATAAATTCCCTGCCACGTGAACGTTCAAAGAAAACACCGTTACAAGAGCGTTCTTAAAAAGAAAAACGCTAAACGGTAAAATCAGTTATTAAAAACCGCCTGAAGACACCACTCATGGTCGAAACCTGGGTAGCGAATTAACCCGTTTAAAAAATGAAAATATTCAAAAGTTCTACAATATAATGGTATCAAACACTTTTTAATACAAATGTGTACTGGTCTAACTCTAATACGACCAAATACTAAGTATTAAACAATCAATCAATATATATATATATATATATATATATATATATATATATATATATATATATATATATATATATATATATATTATGCTTCAGTAATTTATTCTTCTCCCGTCAGTTGGCGTGTGTATGCATTGCATATGTATAATGCGCTAAAATTTCCATGCGCCGATAGCTTAGGGAGTAGGCACTCCGACTGACACCAAATCAGTCGAGTTTCGATCCTGGCTAGAAGTAAGTGGATTTCTATCCACATTGATGAGCTGTGATACAGCGAAATCTGCTTGTTTGAGGATTATATATATATATATATAAAGGATTAATTCAATGATGTTGAATGACCATTTCGATGTGAAAATCCCCACGGGGGATAACACATCACCTCAGCAACCGAAAAATCCTTTCAGAAACTGGAGAAAAATCAGTCTAATTTTCCTTTTTAAATAGATTTGCAAAGAAATTAAAAAAAGAAAATAAAAAAGAAAAAGAAAGAAAAAGATAAAACAAAATAAAAACAAATAAACAAGAAAAGAAAAAAAATCGTCTGGGTTCACAACACAAAAAAAAAAGAAAACTGAATTGTAACATAAAAATTAACAGACAGTCGTGTTGAATTGAGTAAGGTTAAGCAACACGGAAAAAAGGTGGGAGATAAGAAAGAAAAAGGAAGGAAGGGAGGGAAAAAGAAAAGAAAGAAAAGAAAATTTGATATATTACAAACGCTGGACATGTTCAAAAACCTAACTTCCCAAAAACGTTGAAGTATTAGAAAAAGGCCTTTACTAAAAAGGCATAATTATTTCTAAAGGGAATAAAAAGATATAGGATTTAAAATAAATCTTTCTTTTTTTTAAAATTAGGTCATTTGATTTAAACTAAATAAAGACATCGCTAGGTAAAAAAAAAAATTCATTTACAATTATACATTCATATAGAAGTACACACATACATACATACACACAAATCTTCGATTATGAATACATATATACATATATACACATACACACTCACATACATTTAATTCCATACACACTTATATACTTATAACTATTATGCATATGTGCCTTTTTGTATATATGTATATATGTTTATATGTATATGTGTATATATGTATTGATGTGGAAAACATTTTTAGCTATTTAAATGCTCTTTTTTTAATATTCATTTATTTTTTATATGCATGTGTGTGCATATGTATAATGTATATATATGTGTGTGTGTGTATGTATATGTGTGCATGTGTGTGTGTACACATATATATTTTGTATGTGTGTGAATTTTTGTATATGTGTGTACACATATATATGTGTGTATGCGCATATATGTGTATAATAGTTATAAGTATATAAGTGTGTATGGAATTAAATGTATGTGTGTGTATGTGTATGTATGTATATATGCATTCATAATCGAAGATTTGTGTGTCTGAGTATGTGTATGTATGTATGTGTGTACTTCTATATGTATGTATAATTGTAAATGAATTTTTTTTTTTTTACCTAGCGATGTCTTTATTTAGTTTAAATCAAATGACCTAATTTTAAAAAAAAGAAAGCTTTATTTTAAATCCTATATCTTTTTATTCCCTTTAGAAATAATTATGCCTTTTTAGTAAAGGCCTTTTTCTAATACTTCAACGTTTTTGGGAAGTTAGGTTTTTGAACATGTCCAGCGTTTGTAATATATCAAATTTTCTTTCTTTCTTTTCTTTTCTTTTTCCCTCCCTTCCTTCCTTTTTCTTTCTTATCTCCCACCTTTTTTCCGTGTTGCTTAACCTTACTCAATTCAACACGGCCGTTAATTTTTATGTTACAATTCAGTTTTCTTTTTTTTGTGTTGTGAACCCAGACGATTTTTTTCTTTTCTTGTTTATTTGTTTTTATTTTGTTTTATCTTTTTCTTTCTTTTTCTTTTTTCTTTTTATTTTCTTTTTTAATTTCTTTGCAAATCTATTTAAAAAGGAAAATTAGACTGATTTTTCTCCAGTTTCTGAAAGGATTTTTTGGTTGCTGAGGTGATGTGTTATCCCCCGTGGAGATTTTCACATCGAAATGGTCATTCAACATCATTGAATTAATCCTTTTTTAATTTATATTTGCTCTGTAATATTTTATTACATGGAGCTCTCTTCCTGTATCATTTTTTAATATAAAAATAAAATTTTTAATATTAATTAGGATCGGGTTTTTGGAATTTACCTTCCTGATTTTTTCACTTGGATTAAAGTATCTGATTTAATATATATATATATATATTAAATATATATATATATATATTTAATATATATATATTTAATATTTATATATATATATTTATATATATATATATATATATATATATATATATATATATATATATATATATATATATATATATATATATATATATATATATATATATATGTATCGAGGCAGCAAATAATTTTCTAAACATATACTGTTATATAAGAGACAATGAATGTATTATGTTTAATAAAAAACGTCGTATTTTTGCTTTAATTTTAGTTGAAAATAAAGACAAAAATTCTCCAACATTTGGATAATTTTTTATTAATTTGGTTCTAAGCTTTCGGCTCACACGAGCCATATTCAGAGAGGTTATTAAAACAGTAATACAATAACATCCACCATCACCGACGATTTTATTTAGTGTTGACATAAAATACGGTCATAACATATTACATTGTATTTGAATACATGGTTCTGTTGTCATTTCCCGCTATCACGCGGTGTGACGTCATAGAACCGCATTGCAAATTTGCGAACTGCGTTTGTTATTTTTGGTAACTATTGCCGTTGCCTAGTTGTTTTCTTCTTTTTCATGTTGTTTTTTGAGGTTCCGGAGGGATTCTAATGGTATCTTTCCTGCTAGTTGGAAACCCTTGTTTATTAGTGATGTGGGATATCCTCTCATTTGTAATGCTTTTCGTAATTCCTCTAGGCGTATTTTACGGAGGGTTTCGTCAGTTACTATTGTGCAAATTCATCGTGCTAGGGAAGAGGGGATGGATTGTAGACAGTTTTTTGGATGGTGACTCTTGAAGTGGAGGTATTGTTGGGTTTCTGTGGGTTTATGGTAAATGTCTGTGATGATGTGATTGTTTTCGTTTTTTATGAGTATGTCTAGAAATGGTAATTCTTTCTAACTATATTCTAGTGTGAACTTGATTTTGGGGTGTAGTCGTTGTAGTATGCCTGAATATCTCTGATGTTGAGCATTTTATCCTATAAATATAGCACACCTTAAAACTATGTTTATTCATATATATATATATATATATATATATATATATATAGTTTTAAGGTGTGCTATATTTATAAAATAAAATGTTCAATATCAGAGATAGAGCGTATGTAAATATAAAAAGGAGAACATTGAAGTCAGCACTCATGGGTGAAAGACTATTTCATGCTAAGCGCAATCATGTGGCCTGATAATTGCGCTTAGCATAAAACAATCTGTCACCTCTGAGTGTTGACTTCAATAATTTTCGTCCCACTTCCGTGGAATCGGCCATCGGCTAGGACCGGTTGGATAATCCAGCTTGTGCCAAGACCTATAAAGGTGATCGGTTCAGGGTGCTACACAAAGCCGACTCCATTAACCATTTAAGGATTCTGAAGTCGGTCTTGATTCTTTGGCGTAAACCCTCTCTCTGTCGAGAGAAAGAGTTCGTTAAGTTGTTGGACTTGTTCGGGGATATTTTTAACCCTCACCCCCACCTCCTTTTTCATTTATTTTTGTACATATTTTTGTACATATTTTGTCTAATTGTATATATTTAGTTATTTCTCTCGATTTTATACCCCTCGCTAATTGTTTATACGCCTCTGTTCCCCACATTTTGCTCACGTGAATATTGAACAGTTCTCTCCTGATGTGTTGTTGGCGAAAGGGATCCCTTGAGAGATGCTTCCGTTTCTGATTTTTAAAGCAAGATAGATAGATAGATAGATAGATAGATAGATAGATAGATAGATAGATTTGATCTAAATTTAGCTGTATGGTAAATATAATATTTTGAAAAACTTTTACATTGACATGTCTCGCTAATCATAAGAAAAACGGATTTTATTCAACTCTTTTTTGGTATCATTCATATTATTAATATTTATAATGAATATTTGTTTTAAATCAAAAATTTAGTACAACTGCCGCATGATATTCCACGGGTTGGTATTAATTGTTTTATATGGTTGTTATTTTTCATTGGTACACAGCCTCTTTGTGTCAAAATGAAGGTACTCATCGTTGTATCATATGTAGGTCGGATATCGTACTCATGACTAACGAACATTATTATTCAAGGCTGTCATACGTCGATCTGATGCTAACCACCTTTGAACAAGGCTTTTTAAGCTGTTAATATCTACGCAAACTACTTGTATTTCCAATATTAGCGAAATAAGTGCCACATCTGAACCAGAGCTGCCCAATTCTCACTTTATATACTTGGCCAAATTTGCTTTCCCGCAGTCTTGTGGGTGATGAATTGTTTTTCACCATACAACACCTCTCACTCAGACGAAACGTTGCTAACTTCTCGCAAGTCGATCGATATTTTCATGGCATATGCTTAGACGACCTACATTCGTTGGTTTCACTAGTTCAGGTCTTCACGGCCTGAACCGATCTACATTGTCTCATCTCTATTTTTTTTATATTCCATTGAGAAGAAAATATTTCTATTTAGATAGATTGTTCTGTTGCAATGTAAAATGGATTCCTAATTGGACGCTTATCTTAACCTCTTCAAGTAGAGTATCCTACATAGTTTAAAAATATTCAATCCTTGCTCCTCCCCTTTACACGCTGACAACATTCTCTTCCGGAGATTATAACTATACTCGTGTCGAAAAACCTTTCATGAATCTACGAAGAAGGGAAAAAACGGGTTTAAAAAAAAAGAAAGAGCTATGTACATGAACATCAGTCAAATAGTTCGGACCGGGTCAGCACGTAGCTCCCCACCAAAAAAAAAACCCGATACGAGTAATCAACTAAGCAAAAGCGCTCAATACTTAGGTAGAGCGGAATAAGTAAAGAATACCTAGTGAGCCAGACAGACCTACCTAGGTTTGACTTAAACGGATCGTCAGGATAAGTTTTCTCTGACGATCCGTTTAGGTAAGACCTAGGTAGGTCTATCTGGCTCACTAGGTATTCTTTACTTATATATATATATATATATATATATATATATATATATATATATATATAAAGATTTGGCACTTAACTGATGGATGTTATCTTGAGCATTACGACTCCAAAGGTTTTTGTGACGAACCCATCCGTCCACTCATCAGGACACACACACACACACACACACACACACACACACACACACACACACACACACATATATATATATATATATATATATATATATATATATTCGTAATAATATATCTCCCGTAGATCCTAATAAAAATAGAATGCCACTATTCTAATTATCCATAATAACTCCTCCCACTAGCTGATGTATTACGTGAAACCAGCATTATGTATAAATTCAAAAACAAAATTATATATTGGAATTTATAATAACTATATTAACTAGACCGCTTACGTTACACATGTCTAACCATTCGTCCATTTATAGACATCTACAACAGCATTCCTGTCTACATTCACAATATAAAAAAAATAATGATCGATAACACAAATATCCTACACCAAGGAAGCAACAAAAGCAAACTACAGATCCTCAAGACAATGTTCAATAAAAATCTGAAGTCGTCAATTAATAGAATCAGCTATGAATATTAATATTCTAAAATGTTTATAAAATGAATAGTCTTTTGATGCTTTAGCATATGCATGCCATGACATTACAACATTAAAAAAAACTCTTCTGTGTAAAAACAAAGTTGTTTAAGAATTTTCATGTCCTTTGGGAAATCGCATCTTCAAAATGAATACACAATATTCAAAATTTGTTCTGTATGTCAATCACTCCTGTACTATACACTCCCATAGGTTGACTTGTCGGATCTTAGTACAATTCGTGCTCATATTGATCATTATTATAAGACAAATATTAGTATATAATACAAAACTTCTTGACAGAGCAGGATATTGAAAGGATTGAAAAAGGGTCCGATAGACTCATTGAAGCGATTTCTGGTAGCCCATGAAAGAAATACAAAACATTTTATCTACAAGTACAGCATTATGAAGGGCTTATCTTTGTAAAATGTGTGTGTTCATAGTTTCTTTTTTTACAAAAAAACGATCTTGTAATTGTGGTGCATTTGATATTGCTAAAAAATGTTTTGAAGCTATTTCTGATCTTAGACCTCTGGTTAGGACGCTGAAAGACATTTTTATACAACAGAAACAACAACAACAATAATAAATAATAATAATAATAATAACAACAATAATAAATATTTGACTCATGCTTTTCCCAAGTGATTCAGCTCCGTTTTATCGTTTATACACATGACGTCACAAATAATTTCAATTACAACGCTCTAAAAATGTAAGTATGTAGCTAACAAAATCTTGTCTTCTATACTGACAATAGGAAGTGTTTGATAATGACTGGAATGGCTGATATGATGTGAACAAAACAGTAAAAATCATGAATTTTAAATTATTCATCAACAAATTTCAATCGTATTATACAATTGGAAAGAAAAATTAAACAGACAGACCTAGTTAGATTAATTTAGCAAAACTTGCTTAGATGTTAAACAAGATAGATAGATAGATAGATAGATAGATAGATAGATAGATAGATAGATAGATAGATATGAACAGACTAGGATAGATAGATAGATAGATAGATAGATAGATAGATAGATACATACATACATACATACATACATACATACATATGAACAGACTAGGATAGATAGATAGATAGATAGATAGATAGATAGATAGATAGATAGATAGATAGAACAGACTAGGATAGATAGATAGATAGATAGATAGATAGATAGATAGATAGATAGATAGATATGATAGATAGATAGATAGATAGATAGATAGATAGATAGATAGATAGATAGGATAGATAGATAGATAGATAGATAGATAGATAGATACCTGTGTTCTGTATTTATAGACGGACGTACAATTTGAGCACATGAATATTTTGAAAGCTGATCACTCAGTTGAACATAAAACTCCTGACTGACCTGTGTCCTTGACATAAACAGCAAAAGGCGTTCGAGTTGGTGTGACATATTTGTCCATCACCTGACGAATGGCTGATGCCCGATACAAGCTAAAACACCCGGGGCAACACATGACTGAACCGATCACGTTTTGAGAATTTTTTATCATCCAAAAATCTAAAGACAAAAAAAAACGGTTATATATAATTATTTTAAAAAATCAAATAGTGTATGTGCTTCTCTTCCGCAAGATATGATAATTGTATTAATTAGAAAGTAATTATTTTCATGCAATCTCTTCTAATTGCAAACGATCATGCTTCTCCACGATTTCTTTTAAGTTTAAACATATGCAAACTATACTCTTCTATTATCATTCTCCACAAAAGTACTGGTGTTGTTTCGTGTTGTTTCTTAACTGTTTTGATTTGTGGTCTTTCTGCTTGGTTGTCCTGCGTATGACGATAGACTACAACCAGCAGCAAGGCCTCTGATTGGAAATGTTTTGAAATGTCTTAATCGCTGTTGTTCCGATGTCCACCTTGATCCAAGATAATAGCACCTGTTGGAGCTATGGGCAAATAATGAATCCATAGAGACAAAACATGAAAAAAATGATGAAAGAAACATTCAATGAAATTGCTTTTTTTTTTCATTATTCGTTTAAATTGACTGATATCTTAGCGAATCCATTTCCCCCCGAATTCCGGCTAGTTTTCCGCTACTCTAAATCAAATCCATAAAATGATCTTTCATGTTTCACCGGTGTGATGGTATTTTTTACACAGTGATCTGTTCGTTTTTCTTCACATAGAAAAATGTGTTTCTTGTACGTTATGTTCAGTTTTGTTTCGCATGCTTAAATAACTACAAACCAGTAACCAATGGACTGATTCAAATACTTTGGCGAAGGTATAATGTGTTGTCTGATAGCACTCTAGTCCGATAAGTAGCAGATGAGTCTCCGTGAGTGTGTTGTAGTATATTCTAAGTAAAACGTTTGAGTGTTTTATTTACAGAAAAATATACACCGAGTGGAAAGGTTCGTCTTATATATGTGGTTAGACGTTTGAAATATATTATTTTTAATAATTAAGTTGCTAGTTTTTTAATTTTTGTAACAAATAATGAATTTTATGTATTTATTTTTATCGACTGGATTTGTATGTTTATATATGATGCTTGTTTTTTTTGCTGTTTTGTATTTGTATAATTGTGGTGCGTTGGACATATGTAATAGAAGTTAATAGCATTATTGTTAGTATTATGTTTATTATTATGATTTTTATTGTTAATATTGTTGTTTTTTTTAATTAAATTTGATTTGCTTATCGACTACATGAATTTTATGTATTGTTGATAAGTGTTTGCTTCATATTATTTAATTCGTTAAGGAAAATCATTTTTGAATGAAGAAATGAGTTTGGATTTGGTCATTTGTGAGAGCAGATTTATATTTTTCAGGGCACTCATTGTTGTAGTTTAGAAGGCATGAGTTAGAGTTACTTTTTGTGTGGAGAATTGCTGCTATAGGCAATTGGAGTGTCTAGAAATGGAGTTCTTATCGATATTTAGTTCATTAGTGAACTATAAAACAGAAGATTTTTTCAAAGGATTTTTAAAGATTTATAATACCATAACGAATTTGTTTTGGGTGAATATATCATAATATATCTAGTATAAATGGTGGGTTTAAATATTTTATTTAATTTAGATATTTTATTTAATTTCTCGAATGAGTCAGGCGTGTATCACGTACGGCAATTAACTGACTGACTGTCTTTGGTAGAAAATTGGTTCGACGATTAGAACTAAAGTTCGAAATAATTAAAGCATATTGAAAATTACTTAATTCATTACATAGCTATAAGTCTACCATTCATCTATGCTTAGAATATTGCTGCCACATATAGTCCGGTGCTCCTGCTATTTACCTTGAGGTCCTTGATAAAATCCCCCCCCCCAAAAAAAATCAGCAATATTATTTCCCACCGCCCTAAGGTTGCCCCTCCGTGTTCTTTTCTACAAATACTTTCATGGAAATTGTTCAAGTGAGCTCTTCGTTATGGTACCTAGAATTTTTTTAAATTTAAGCGCAGTACTAGATCTCATAAATTTACAATTGAGTTGGTTAGATGTAGCCGCAAGTTCTATGTTAACAGTTTCTTTTCTCGCACTTCTCGCTTGTGAAACTCTCTTCCGACTCCATGATTCTCAGACAACTTTAATCTACAAAAAATTATATGCAATGTCAATCGTGAGTTACTGACCTCCTAATTACTCATTTCTCTTCCCATTCATTATTCATGTTTTTGTTCCTAATTCTTCCACACCCTGTAATTCCTTGTGTCTTAGTGGCTTTACTGCCTTGCATGCAGTGATACGGATTAAAAAAAAATTCACAAATGAGATACAAGGTTTTTAATCTTACGGTCATGTAAAGTTGAAAAGCTGGTTCCCGTATAATCACTGTAGATAAGCAACGCCGAGACTAGTCAGTACCTAGATGGGTGACCGATTGGTAATTCCTGGCACTGTAAACTTAGATATGCAGAGAGTGTAACAAATAATAGTTAGGAACTGTTAATTGTAGAGCCGAGGGACAATCCCACACGTTTCAGTTATGTCGATTTACACGCAAATAAAAGGTATGAATCCAGATTTTCTCTCCCTACCTATAGGTTAATTAGTTGTACTTGCATCAGTAAACCCCAAAAAATTACAATTTCAAAAAACATATTTTGGATTTAAATAACCTGTAAAAGTCTTATAAGCCGTAAAACAAGTCAATCAATCAAACAAAATTATCGGAATGATTACGCATTGTGGGGTAGTGAATATCAGTTCGGAATTACAGACAAATTTGTGTGTGTATTCAATTTAACTAATCAAAATAGAGATCCACTTTAAATTTGAAAAAGGTTATATTTTCCTGGAATACATGATTTTTTTCTTTCACTCTTAATGACAAGAGTGTCAGTCGATCAAAACCCCTGTCTAGACTGCATTTCCGTTGGTGTATCCATTATTGTTACAAAGTTATTCTCTTAGTTTTCCCTGTATCCCATCATTTTCCAAAACAAAAAAGAAAATAAACATTTTATATCGTTGATCTGACTTAAGGGGACCTTTGAGTGTAGTTATACTATTTTTATTTCGATTCAGAATTCTAATATTCTATATATAATAGCTGGAGATGCCCGTCTTCGAGGACAATCCCTGTTGTAGACACCTGTCAGGCACATTTGTTTATACTGTAACTATACTGAGTGGAGCTTGGTTACAATTTATTCGAGAGAGCGCGTTATTTAGCGTGATCAATAATCTGAAGAAGCACGCTTAAAGCCTCGGTCACGGTGACTTATAACTTCATGCTAGCACAACCACTGACGACTCCCAATGAATCCCGTCTACCCAATTTCACTCACAGATCAATATCTAGTTAGATTTGAATCCGGTTCCCATGATCAGAAAGTAAACGTTCTAACCACTCGGTCACGTGGAACTGTATTTAATATTGACTGTAAATAAGAAAATATCCTACCTTTAGCATATTCAAATATCTGGTGCCAGACGATAATTCCATTTTTCTTTCCTTGAGGATAGGTGCGGCCACAGGCGGCCCCAACCCGCTTATCATTGTTACACAAGCGCAGCAAGTCTAGGACCGCATCGTCATTGAATTCCATGTCAGCGTCCGTTGCCAAAATGTAAATCTGGTCTTCATTGATCTCATCATTTCCAACATCCTCAACACTGTTTAAATATAAAAACGTGGATACTTTTGACATGTGAATACTAATATGTGCCATACAAGTCATGTTTTATTAGTGCATATCATTCATTAATTAATCAACAAGATAGAATAGTTTTCTGCTTTATGCTTTGCTTAAAATGATTTGATTAAAATTAATCAGAATATTTAATTTTTACTAATATACTTTCTTTACTGATATATTTTTAGCGAATATAATTTTCTTTATTAATATATTCCTCAACAGAAATAAAGTATAATTGATATTTTATGAGTTTTTCAAAGCCAAGTACAATTCCACATTTGTAAAGCGGTTGAATCGTTTCAAGGATGTTTTATTTTTTCAAGAGTTAGATTAGACCAAACATGGAGTATTGCAGCCATATCTGAGATGGAACCGCTCAATGTCTACTTTCCAATTTTGGTGTAGATTAAATTCGTTTACCTGGTCGTGTAGTGAAAAAAAAATTATTCTCTAATCTACAGTGTCTTTCCTACAGACTCAAGGTTTACAAGTCTATTGCTATTTTCATGGCAAATGTTCAGATAAGCTCTATTCTTTACTTCAAACCTTTCCACATACGACACACCATAATACTTCCACGGAATCGAATCACCCTCATTTCCTCTGTGTTCTAAATAAGTAATTCCACTCAGATTATTCACACGAACTACCACTTTATGGAATAGACACATAGGTAGGTTCTACCTGAGCACGTCAGTTTTGATCTCTTTAAGTCAAAGATAAATCGATATTTATCATCCTAATAATCATAATGTGAGAATATTATATATAAATTTTTATATAGCAGAAAAAATTAAACAAATCTTTACGTGTGACGCATTTCGTTATTTCGAAATTTCAAAATTTGATTCAAGATTCGACATATTCGCAAATCTTGTTCATAGCCAAGTATGTAATATCATCAGATTCAAAATTCTGGTAAAATCGAAATTTGGAAATCATATTACTTTTCCTTTTTTTAAATGAGATACAGAAGAATGATTATACTCAGAAAAGTTTGAAAAAATAGAAATATATAAAATGAAAGTTGGAAAGAAAGAAGGAAGAAAAGTTTGGTTACTTTGGTTGTATTTGTTTAGACTTTATCAAGTACTTTAAAAATAAATTTTCTCCTTAATGGAAAAAGAATAAATTGACAGTTCAAATAAATAATAAAAATGTAGAATAGAATCAATTTTATCGTTATAGGAGCGTTTCAAGTTCGTGACAGTCGCTACGGATTCATTTTTTAAACAACAAATACGCTTGCTAAAAGGGCTCGTATGCTTTGAAAATACGGTTTTACAAACTGCCTATAACTTGGTACGTTGCTAAGTTTAAGAAGAATCTAGATTATATAAACACTACTTTCTGTATCATCTAAACATTGCTTGTTATAGATTGAATACATATGGTAAAACAAGAATGGCTGTTGGAAAATTAAGTTTTTTTACCTTTGAAATGGTAAATTGTTTTCTTCCTTCGAAGCAGATACGGAAAGAGTATCTACACGGAGTTCCAACAAAGATCTTGAATGCAACACAGGTGATTCTTCTCTAACGGTGAATCTATAACCATCTTTGTTTTTCTGTATCGTTGCTTTAGAATCCATTCCTTGCGATAATATCGCATACTTATTATCAGATCTCTTAAAAGAATATTGATTATCCCCATCAGTTTTTGAATTGTCTGCACTGTTTCCAGATATAACCACTTCCGGGATATTATTTTCCAAACCGCCTGTAATGTATTGTTTATTACTAAAACATTCTAACTGATTTAGCGATTTTAGCTCTTCGTTAATGAAAGCGCGGTTTTCGAACGACAGCTTACCACGCATCTGCAAACATGTTCTATCGTCTATCAGATCACCGTCTTCCTCATCTGTAGACCTTGTTAGACTGCTTACCGATGATAGCTGCAATGAATCTGATGCCAGGGTTGGGACACTCTCACGAAACGACGCTGTTTGTATTTGTTGTAATGAACTTTGATCCTGTATCTCCTTTTCTTGAGGATCAAAGGAAAGTCGATCATACCTCAGGAGAGTAGGATAACCAATTCGACTAATATTATGATCGAAATTGCACTTACTAACAATAAACATATCTGGCCATTTTTTAAATTGGTCTTCATTTTTTCTGGCGTATTTCCTAATTTTTGAATTTCGATCCAAAACTAAAGATTTCCTTTTTATTTCTTCATGAGTCAAGTTCGTGATTAGATCATTTTGTTCACTGTAAAAAGATGATTCTCTGGAGGAAACGCACTTCTTTAAAGAAAGATTTTGAAGTTTGAAGTTCAAAATATAATGAACGTACATAGCCTGACTCCAGCGTTTCTTCGCTTTTACTTTCTGAGAGTCTTTGAAGTGAACAGTCAATGGCATCCCACCATTCAATGTCCACAGAATCTCGATTCCATATGGCATTTCAAAGCACACGCCATTTTGAATGCTGAGTCCGAGTTTGGTCTGAACAAGTTCGATGAGCTGCTGAGCAAAAGCACTGAGTGTTCCACCAGTGCAGCCGTTATCCATAAAGATGTGAGCTTCAAGAAAAACATTTCTAAATTTCATAGAAGATGACAAGCCTTGTAGGCTCATCAAAAGACGTTCCATTTCATAATCAGCTTCCCGATACATTGTTGTACATACAAAAATACGACTTTTCGTTTTAGCTGAGGATTTGACTATCGGCTCAGAGCCTATTTCTGAATCATGAACTGAGCTGTAACTGAGTAAGAGATATTGATCAAAAAATATAGCATTCCAGCCGTAAGACATAAACAAAGCTTCAAGCGGCATGAAGAGATATTCCGGTTTTTTAATCCAGCACGAAGTAGTTAATATATAAGGTGAACACCATATAATTAAAGTGATAATACTTGTAATAACCAAATAATTTAACTCCCCAATACTCTGGGCGTTAAACACAGTTGGTTCTAGAATTCCACAACAAACACCTATAGCTGCAGTAACAGAAAATACCGATGGTAACAGGATTCCGTAGACTGGAAGACACCATGAAAGGGCAGTGAACGCTAAGCTGTGTGCAATCATAGCAGAAAGATAATTTAAAGACAATGGAAGAAAAATTTCAGAGCGAATAATGTTTGAAAAGCCTTCTTTGAATTCTGTCAAAGTGTGGGTAACGTCTGACCGTTCTGGAACTCGATTGAAAAAGTAAATGCCCAAGAATAACAGTAGTGCGCTTATTTTGAAAAGAGTATAAAAAAGTGTAATCCTTTGAGGTTTATATCCTTTTCGTCCTTTTGGTGCCAAAATATATCTTTGAATGACCGGACAATTGACTGAAAAATAAGAAATCATTTTTAATGTTAATGTTATAAATAAGAATGCTTTTAAAATATCTTTCACTAGCAATACCCGAGAAAATCTCTGGGTTTTCCAATTTGAATTTCCTGATTGATCATAATTCTTAATTTAATTATTGAATAAGTGCCTTGTGAATTCTACGACTTTAAAACATCAATGGAATGTCACCATTTTTTACGAAAGTAATAGAATACGATTGAAAAATTGACAAAGTTTCTAATTTCACTGAAACAGGCGTGAAATGCATGAAAGCGTTATCGTCTGTGTCATCTTCCCTCTCTGTATTTCTAGTTGTCCTCCTTCTCATTATATTGGATGCTTACTTTTTCTAAGCAAAACCAAACATAGTTTTTTTTTTATATATCTCATGGAACGCAATCAAAATGAAACGGTTTATTATTTATCTGAGATAGTGGCAAGGTACAACGCACATAGTAACTATTATACTAACGTATTAAAATTATTACAATATTATAATTAACCAATATAAGTAATATATATAGAAATATTTAAAAATGCATATAAAATTATAATAGTGATATATAAACTAACATATTATATCATTACAATATTATAATTAACCAATATAAGTAATATATATAGAAATATTTAAAAATGCATATAAAATTATAATAGTGATATATAAACTAACATATTATATCATTACAATATTATAATTAACCAATATAAGTAATATATATAGAAATATTTAAAAATGCATATAAAATTATAATAGTGATATATAAACTAACATATTATATCATTACAATAAGCAATATAAATAACATACAAAAATATAGAACATGTGACACGTATCTGACCAATTAAATCAAATTTCAATCAACACACAAAAAAAATCTTTTTTAGAATTCTTTAAATCATTCGTGTTTATAAAAACTGAAGAATCTTGTTAAAGTGAAACATGTTAGACTAAAATCACTTTTTTATACCTGTTTTTTACTTATTCTATTCATCTTGTCAGATTTCGATCTATGTTTTTGTTTTTTATTTGTTTGTTTTCTTCTCGATATTTCCAGAATAATTTTAATAATAGATTAATGAAATTCATTTCTACTTTTAAGAAAATAATATTAATTTTTTTTTCTTACCTATCGACAGTCCGGAAAACGTTGCACCGATCACCACTGCTTGATTGTTTGTGATACTATTACAAGAGTAAAGACTGACTGCCAGGACGACTGGGAGAAAACAGGCGGTTATGCAAGCAAACATTTTTAACTGCTTCTGGTATCGCGATCGCCAGTGGCAAGTTACAAAAATATCGATCTTCTGGGCGGATTGTTTCTGTTGATATTAAAATGCAAATTATGAAATGTTGTTGATGGATTGGATTGTCTATTAAAAACGTTTTCTTACCTGAATCAAGTCAGTTCTTTTGTTGCTCACCTGTACATTTTTCAAAGTAATAAAATCACCTTTACTGTCTTGTCTACGTCGATGCTGGCTTCACTGGCTTCGGCCGCTTGTGGGTAGTGGTCGGTTAGTTAGGACCAAACACCCATTGCCCCTATTGTTAATTGCTGCTTGCTGTCTGGCCTAAGCGCGTGATGGAAGCATACTACTGGCTACCAGCGGTTGTTTGACGTGAATTGCCAGTAGGTGGTGGCCCTCTCCGAGAAATCATGGTGATACTCTGGTCTAGCATCCGCCGTTTTCTTCATGCATGTATTAAGGATAATCTTTATGCTATCTTTCCTAATCACTGATCTGCCAACACAAACTCATTATTTATGTTATTTATGTTATTTCCTCTTTACTTCAGTATGTCAATTTCTGAATTTAAATATTAGCGCCGTTTTGTTTCCATTTTCTTTAAGATTTCCTTGCTACTCATATCTTCAGTCCATGAGATTCTCAGCATTCTTCATTTTTTACTTTATGATCGGTGTTCTTATTTTGGTACAACTTAAATAGATTTTGGCACTTAAATTTTCATTTTGGCACTACTTAAATAAATTGGTCCACTCGAAAACAAAATAGGGATGTTTTCTGGAGAATAATGTTTGCAGATTAGCAGGCTTTAGGCTTTATTCGGAGTGAAACACATGTCAGAATCCAACAAATATTGTTTTTATCGATTTACAAGGGGCTTTTTCTTAATATCGATACAGTGTCTAATCAGTCACAGACTTGTAGAAAAGTTTTTTACAAATGCGGTACCTCGAAAAATATGCTTATGTCTTGATATATGCATATTGTTTTAAATTATGTTAATTTAGGCGCGTTTTTTTTCTTTAAATGAAAATTCGATAGTAGCTTAAAAATATATACAATTATTTTTCTTTATTGACGAAAAAGTTTTTTGCAAAAGAAAAAAAAGAAAACATTTTTTCACCAAACAGTTGCTTGTTTAAATTATTTTCTTAAAATAAAACACATAAAACTGTACACATTTTTTCTTTATTTATAAGAAATATTTTTAAAATAAAAAAAAATCTCTTTGCGTGTGCCCATTTTTCAAGGCATTTTAAAATAAAATCTAAATGCAGATAAATCTATAAACATCAGGGTTCGATTTAACACAGTATCGACATTATCAAAAAGACCCAGCTTTTTAAATTGATAATAGAAATTTTTAAAAAATTGATTCTGACAAGTGAACAAACATTATTCCCCGGAACAGGTTTTGCTATGTTTGTTTCGAGTGGATCAGTCTATATGTAGTACCGAAAATGTTCAATCTAAAGTTGCTTAATCTCAATTTAAAGCTGAAAAAGTACAGAATTTCTCAACAGCTCTAGAAGAATGGACTAAATTTCAGTAATGCAAATTATTTGGAGATAGTAAGATACTTGCGTAAAATACCTATCCAAATACTTAATACTTTTCATTGACCTTATCTTTTCTACAATAGTACCATCTTGGATTTTGAATTTTGTCTTCTCTGAATTTTGCTTCGACCATACTTACTCATTTTTTAATTAAACTGAAAAGGAACTGATAAGTGCAAAACCAGAACATTAAGTTTTCCAATGTTTAAGATTTAATTCGAAGATAAATATCCAATAAATGTGTTCAAATGCTAAATGCAGTCATAATATATAAACATAGACCAATTAACAAAGTTGAAATATTCTATTGATATGAACTTCAATTAATGTTAATTTTAAAGCGTTTTTTTTTTATACTGTTAATATAATTGTATTTAATCATGAGAAGGATATTTGAAAAAAATGTTATTTTTGCAGCCAAAGGGAATGGATTTTTTAAATTTGCCCAGTCACTGAATTATATCAGCAAATGACAATTCAAATTCTAGAACTGAATTAATTCAATTGATTCCGTGAAATTACTATATTTTATCGTCAAACTGTCTTTCATTCGAAGATTATTATAAAAAAAATACCCATTTAAGATTTTCTTTAAATAACCACATAAGAACCTGTCAGGTGTTAAATGTGTTAACATTACTTTATTACAGAGTACGATGGATAGATTGTCTTCATATTATATTTTTAATTTCGCGCATGCGCGTTGTTTGTTTTTATTTTATTGTCTGTTCAGAATAGTTTCATTAGGTTAGGTACCGTCTGTGAGAAAAAGAGCATCATGACGGCAGAAATTTGGTAAACAGCATGACATACTCAATGTTCGGTACATTAATATATATGTTGCTGTTATTTAAGCCGGGATATCGATGTCAATGTTTTGTCGTCAGTTTTGACGGCACAATCCAACTCGTAATATTATAAAAATATAATAGTATAACATAAATAATAAATGATAAGTTATAATTTTCTATAATATAAAATCTGTGAGAAAAAAGCCATCATAGCGGCAGAAATATGGAAACAGCATGACATTCTCACCAGAAACATCATCACGAACATTACAGAGTGCTTGGATGTCAATCTGAGAACGATGCAGAAGATCCAGAAAGAGTTGGATGATATATCCAGTCAACATTATGGTATTCGGAGTGATCACTAGTGATGGCGATGTTATACTTCCATTCATCTTCCCACAAAGCCTTACACTCAACGCAGCCAACATCAAATGCCTTGAGAATAGAGTTCTACCTTGGTTCAAGAGGGTGTCTGCTGGAAGACTCTATGTCTAAAAACACGGCTCTACACCATGCCACACAAGCAGAATCCAGTCAGACAATTTTTGCGAACATATCATCCCTTACATCTGAACACCTAACTCCCCAAACTGCAACCTCCTTGATCATTATGTGTGGGGTGCAGCTGATCAAGAGACCAGAAAAAATCCTGGAAACACCAAAGATGGCCTGAAGGCAAGGATTATGGTAGCATTCACCAAATTAAACAAGGAGAACGTCCAGAAGAGTTGTAGGAAATTCCAAAATTGTCTGGTGGCTGTGGTTTAAACCAATGGCGATTTGATTGAATTAATTTACTCTTTAGTATTTCAAGATATTTTTCTCTAATTTTGTGAAAATGAGATATCAGTTTAACTTTCGTTTTTGCGTAATTTAGACGACAATTTATTGATCGCGCATATACCCTTGGGAAAGGTATTAATCCGTCTCTTCCCTCAAGTTATGGATTAAATAACAGAACAGATTGGGTCCTATAGCTTTTACTGGCAACCAATCTACCACAGAAAGCAATGGTAACCTACTGTGGGATAATCTTCTGCCTAGTCAGTCATGTCTCTTTCGAAGCATGATCGCCCAAGCGTGTTTCACGTATGGCACTTAACTGACCTATGTACGTGTACCGTGTACTTTTACCAAAGAAAGGTGTAACTTTTTTATACAAACAGGTTTGTCTATCGTTAAGGATCGGCTAATATAAAATTCCTAATTGAACAGCAGCTTATTACATTTATCTTCAATACAACTTATTGTATTCGTTTTCGAATTACCGGAAAAATTATACCGTGTGAAATAACACGAAAGAAAAAAGATTGACTATTCATCAGTCAGCGTACAAATCGCTGAAACATGACACTGTACTTTTAGTGACGTAAAAATTTACATAGAACATGTTAATACTTTTTTATTGCAATGTTTCTCTTCAACTATTTGTGTGAAACCTGTCGCCAGTGATTTTTGCAATTTATTTTATGTTTTTTCAAATAAGCGATAAGAAGACCCTCATTTCTTCTTGAGTTCAGTAGTCTTTCTTGCCTTTTATCTTGGAAATGATTTAGGTTTGAAAAGCCTAAATTACATAAATAAGAAGTAGTGAATTGCAATAAAGCCGCTTTAGTCAATGTAGAATATTCCTTTTGTATTGAAATCCAAATGTACCAATATTTCGAGGCACACTTAAGAGCGCGTCATACAAGTGTGGCGCCGTAAGAATGACTGACCTATGCCAAAGTATACTTGATGTATGTATAGTTAATCTAGAGAAAAGTTTTGTTAATTTTTGTCCCGGCTTGCTATTTCTATTAATGGAAGTGACTTCTGGTTACATTTTAAGACCTTGTTATGCTTTGTTGAACATAGGATCAGCTAACACTTTTTAAACGAAAGAAAGACATCTTAATGACATAGATAAAAGGCAGTATTCGCTTCAATCATCAAATTTATTAAAAGCCAGTTTATTTTCTATTAATTTCAATATAAAGTATTATTGCGTATGGTCACCATTCTGTGTAACCGCTTCATTAAGGAGGCGGCATATTATTAAACTGATAACAATTTACTAGCTGAAATCCTAGTGGTCCCGACGTTTTCTGTAGTGTCCACGCGGATCTTGGCATTGACTGTCTGCTTGTCTTAAATATTGTTCTTCATGTGTTCCTACAAATTATTCTATAAGTTTGAGGTCAGACCTATTGCAAGGTTATTTCAACGTACTGATCTTGACCTTCTTAAGAAAAGAGTTAACCCAGTCAAAAACACCGGAAGTTTACAGGAGCAGATTGTGATTGAAAAATCCCTAAATTTATAGCTTCTTTACGCATAACGTCCGTTAAAAGAATATGTGAAACTCCAGAAAATAAAATGATTTGGACAATCAGAAAATTTAACACAAACGCACTTCTTGATGTTGCAACCAAATTCTAGAACCTATTCAATGGGATGAAAACCCGACACTTTTAGGCGAGACAGAGAAGGAACAGAATGAACGACACCAAGAGGGGACGTAACTAAAGAACACAACTATGTGTGACATGTGAAGAAGCAATTAAGGAGTCGTGGACTACTGACATTTTCTACTTGTGTGTGTGTGTGTGTGTGTGTGTGTGTGTGTGTGTGTGTGTGTGTGTGTGTGTGGAAAAGACCACAGTAGTTGACTTAATTTTAACACTACTATTATAACTATCTTTAAATTTACCAAACGGACATTTCTCTAGACGACAATCAATATCTTCCTTATTAACATTTTTTGCTACATCGAATACCAAAGGATTCACTCATTTAATTAAAGAAAATAAGTAAAATCATAATTTCTTTTAACCCTTGAGTCAGTTCATTTTATCCCCAAATAAAATAATCATCTTATGCCCTATCCACACTAGCAATGTTCAGAAGTGAACAAAAATTTGCGCCAATACTATGACATCTATCGCTTTTTTTTTTCACCATCAGCTTTTTATTTGTCGATAGCATCCACTTCAACCGATATGTTATGCACTGAGTATCTTCTCGTGTAATATTAATATCTGGGCTTTCTCAAATCTCAAAAATGACGGATTTCGTCTCCACATTTAACGTATAAAATCTTACCGCCGCATAAATACTTGCTAGAATCCTAATGAAACTGGAATATAATCAACCAATTATCTCTACGAAAAATATCGGACGAATATTAGAGAATCCTATATCAGATACATGATAAGGGGGGGGGGGGGAAATACGGGAAAAAATGAATCCATGTTTTTTATGTCGAAAGTTTCATCTCGAAGACACCTGCCTCTTTCAGAATTTAAAGTGCTGCAAGTGCGGAAAATTAGGACATAAAAATTCACACTTCAAGGAAAAATTATCGCAAAAAAATGTTGTACACAGCGTTGAGACGGAAAAATATTACAGAAAACCAAAGAAAGTTTGTCTGTGTGAAAATTAATGGATGTAAAAATGCAACTCGACAACTGATAGTGATATCACAATAGTTAACGAAGCCTCATTTCGTTTTTCTTCAAACAGCTTTGCTCTCTTGTATATTTCCTCCATTTTAACCAGTCAATAACATCATTTATCCAATTATACTAAATGATATGAGAACATCTTGTCTTAAAACGCGGTTTTGGTTGTGGCCTTTTAATTTTTTTATCTGTCCCTAAAATAATCATTTTTAAATATTTTAATAATAATCTTTGAGTAAATGACCCGTCCAGTATAGTTTACGCTGATTTGTTTTTCTGTTTTTTTTTTTTTGTTTTTTTTTTTCATCAATACAGGAAATAACAGCCAGCACCAAACATTCCATGTCCAGTGTCTTTTACACCCAATGGAATTTTAGTTTAGCACGTAAGCAGTACTTATGGAATATTTCCAATACGCTGTTGTGTTTCTGATCTGTTCCTCAAGTTATGCAACAGAAAAGAAGACAAGAGATAACACATACTCTATAAACCAAAATCTTAGGATACTTACATACATAATGGCGAGAACTAGGGTGGCTAGACAATCTCTGCAGCAGAGGACTGCTCCGTCAGAGAGCCCACCTGTGGTTTATACTGCAACTATGCTGAATGGACCTTTATTACAGTGTTTGGGAGACAGAGACAGAGAAAGAGAGAGAGAGAGCATTATTTTACATTTTAACAGTTTGAAAAAGAATATTTCGCTCCATTTTTTGGTCACGGTGCCTTGTGAATTCGTATTTGCACAACCGTCGATGGTCTTCGAACAGCTCTATCCAGCAAATTTCACTCATAAGATTCATCAACCCGTGATATGGTTTCCAGGCACTTTCCAAGAGTGCTGTTAAACATAACACCAAACCAACAACATCAAGATAGAAACTTAACAAATCTATCTTGCTGAGATTCGAAACCGGGTTTCATAGAACTCTATATGTAAACTTCGTGAATTTTGGCGATATATGAGCATGGTCAAATGTTTTAAAAAAAGATGGAAACTATAAAGACACTTATGATCAACATCAGTGAATGACTATTAAAATTTCTGAAGCACATGATGAGAAAAGAAGTCTGGGAAAACCTGATACTCATAAGACAGATTGAAGGTAAGAAGGATAGAGAAAAACAGCGTATAACTTACATGACGAATTTGTGTAAAATGGATGGCAGAAAAAGGCGGAGAGATATCAAAGGTAGAAGATTTACAAAGAGCTACAAATGAAAGAAAATTGAGAATGGCCTTTATTGCCAACATCATGAAGAGCCAAAACACATAGAAGAAGAAGGGTTTGGATGGGGAATTGGATGGACTTAATCAGTGGATTAGAGTGTGTGTCTATTATCAAAACAATCATTAGAATTTTATTCTATATTTTCAACTCACGAAGGTTAACAAAACGGACCAGAACAATAATCTAAGAGTTGCGAGAAGAAAAAGACAAGAATATAAGTGAGGCAATATTAGTTAAACTGATTCGTCTGAGAAATTTGATGATTATTATATCAACTCGTCTAAGTAAAAAAAATAACATAACATTTGTTGAGTAATAGACTCCAGAGAAAATTAAAAACTACGGTTATCTAGTCTATTCACAGATGAAGACTTGCATTAGGATGTTACAAAAATAATTGCCACTCAAAGTGTTGTATTTTGAAAAGCCATTTCAACATAGTATTCACAGTATATATTGGGTGAATTTTTATATGCATAATGATTAATGCGTACTCTTTAATTTTTACCTTATTTTCAGACAGAAATTTTCTTGAAGCATAGAAGCCCTTAATTATGAACATGACAAAATCTGATCTTCATTTACTTTTCTTGTATGAGTTCAAATTTAGGCACAATGCCTCCCACCCATTCACAGTTAGGTTAGCCAAATGCAGACGACAATTCTACTCCTGCAGCTTCTTCTCTCGCACTTCTCGCCTGTGGAACTCGCTCCCATATTCTTGTTTTCCTGACGGCTACAACCTCCAATAATTTAAATGCAACGTCAATACTCATCTGTTGACCACTTGACTCTAGCTCTTTCCCCACCCCATATATCCTTTCCTTTCTCACCACCTTTGAAATTGTTATCACACCTGCATTCTCAGCTTTCTATTGCTCCTTTCTAACTGGTTCGTCTTCCTCTTCACTCTCTTCTAATTTATCTTTTTACTCTTATGTAGCCCCTTACACATTGGTGGCATTTCCGCCTTGCTCGGGGTGAAACGATTAAAAAAAAACCTACACGATCTTTGTTTACACCCATGCTTTTACGATCGCTACTTGTTGAATACTTTTGTACACTTTGAAACACGTTTTAAATATTGTAAAATATTACATTTTATTTTAAATATTGTTTAAGTTTTGTTATCTTTTGCTTAACAACATGGTAAACAAATATGTTGCATTTGGCTGCAAAACTGGATATAAAAACTATGAAAAACTATCAACTTTTCGTTTCCCACATGGCAAACCGGATTTGTTTAAAAATTGGACAAAATTCGTAAATCGTGCAGATTGGATTGCGACAAAAATTTCAGAATGTATTCGGATTGACAAAAATGTACATGTTTAGCTTCACTATTATAGAACTCCAATGCCATTACCACAGTGATTTGGGAATGAACTTAATGCTAAACTTGTAAAGGTTAGGATGTTGGAATATCTCCACCCTTATATTCAAAACGTTGTAATTAAGCACCCAAATTCCATACTAAAGGAATTACAAAGAATACAACATTTTAAACCTCAGGGCCGTTACTCCTTTTCTCCCGAACTCATCAGATACTCTTAATTGTTGCGCTATACTTCTCCTCAAGCATATAAACTACTGGCTGAACAATTACCGTTTCTATCTTTTCTTTATTAGAAAAAATAGAAAGAGGTCGTGTATACTCTATCACTGCTGCAAAATCTTCCTTGGGAAGAGGTCAACTTTCTCAGGATTGTAACTTGATGTTGGATGAAATGTACCTTCAAAAGGGAACACAGTTTCATGGTGGGTAGTATGTTGGTGCTGCTGAAAATGGTGACTTATACAAAGGTATAATGATATTTATAATTTCAGGGTTGAAGGAGACAGTGTCATCTGTGGTTAAAGTCTGTCCTGAAGTGACTGTCACTGGTGCCTGACTCTCCCAGGAAATAATTTCTTGCATTGCACAGGTTTTAAATGCAAATGTAAATGCTCACAAAAGTTTATTAAACACATTTAAAGGAAATAAAAAAATGTTATTACTTTTTCGGATTCTTCCTCACAAAATTTTTCTCTTCTTTGACACTGTTCATTTGTAGAAGAATATTCAAAAGTTTTTTTAACCAAAAGCAAATTTGTATTTCCTTCTTTTGATTTTAATATTTCAGGCCTTCATCTATCTTTCCAGTCATAAATTTTAGCTTGGTCTGATATACATAAATTATATTACAAGGTCAAGTTTTTGGGTGCTACACAACAAAAAGCACCAAAACTCACCCGTAGATTTCAGAGTAATACTCTTGAAAATCAATTTTCACATTATCGTCAAATGAGTGGAGGAAGATTTTTGCTGAGCCTTAGTGAGATTTACACTAGTGAAAAGATTTTAATTCGTAGGTTCCTTTAACAAATATTACTATTTGGGAGGAAATCTCAAGCCATCACAAAATGAAAATGTAAATAATCTTCCTGGTATTTTGTCTAAACATGAATTGGAAATAAATGAACTGTGTTTATCATCTGACAGCAAAGAAGTGGCATATTCAGTTGCTGGATATGCTGCAAAAAACTTTTGAAACGCTTTAACTGTGACATTTGTTCTATTTTTATGGTTAGCAATGATACCGAGCTCACTAAGAATCATTACCTTGATTTATTATCTCGAGGAGTTTTGACAATTCCATCCACCCAAATTGCTGAATTTATTTGTTCTTGCTTTGCAATTCTTGATTTTTCTAGTCAATTCATTGAAAAACACAGGCAGTCTACAACCAGGAATTCAGCAGAATTTATTTTGGAAACTTATTCCCCAAAGTATATTTTTACATGTGAGCAGCACATTGAAAAGGGGTATAAATTTGCAACAATAATTGTTATAAATATATTCTATAACAGCAAGCAAAAATTTTCTTTAAATGAAATTAGAAAAGATTCTTTAAAAGTTTTTACAAGGCGGCAACAAAATTTAGTGTTGAACAATTGCCTTTATTCTATTTAAATTTTTTACTGATTTTCTTGTGCTTTGTAAAAACATTTTAAAATTCCCCTGGTGAAAAAAATGACATTTAATAACTTTACAGTATTGTGTTACAATGAATTACAATTTACTTTTCTTTTAATCTTTACTTATTTATATTCATATGCTTTGTAAATAAACTTTGGTATTCCTGAAAAAAAGATATCCTTCTAATAAACTTTAAAAAAAATAAATCTGTTGTCTATTCAAATAGATTTTCATATTTGTAAGCAACAACGTAATGATTAGCAAGATCAGTGGAGACAACTCAGAATTTTTTTGTTTGGGTATTATACGAGAAAAATACATTTAACTAATGAAAACGTTTAACTTTGGACATAAAAACATATAAATATGTAGGTAGAATTTATTCAATCATTATTTCAGATGTTAACATACATTCAAAGAAAAGGACTTCTGAGTTACTTCCCTTTTTCTTGAATTTCAATGGCCTCTTAGAATTGTAGCCTCTCATGTGGCATATTAGGCCGTATCTATTAGTAGGCCATGAAAGTACGAAGGTGGTTCCAGAAATTTCGTTCTGGTGATGAGAGCCTTGAAGTTAAATATGGTAGAGGACTTTCAGGCAGTATTGACAACGAACGATTGCAAGCAGTTGTTGAGCAAAACCCACGTCAAAGTGTCAAAGAAATGTCTCAGATGCTTGGTCTCAGCATTGCAACAGCCTCACGTCATTTGCAGAGTATTGGCAAGGTGAAAATCCTCGATAAATAGGTTCTTTATGATCGAAATAAAAGTGAAAAACTAGTCACTTGTGATGAAAAGTGGATCCTTTATGAAAACCGTAAACGATCAAGTGATGAGTCCCACAAACATTTCCCAAAGCCAAAGTCGCATCAGCAAAAGATTATGGTGGCTCTCTGGCAATCTGCAATTGGTGTTATCTGTGTAGCTTTCTGGAAGCCAACCAGAGCATTAATGCAGAGCTTTACTGGAATTAACTTGCTGAAATGTATGCGCACCTGATAAAAATGAGACCTGCATTGGTGAATCGACGTGGTCCAATTTTGCTCCATGATAATGTGTGACCACATTTTGATGACGTTGCAAAAATTCCTAAACTTGAAATATGGAAGTTTACCACATCCTCCATATTCTACTGATGTATCACTCGTTGATTATCACTTTTCAGCATTTAAGCATTTTAAATTGTAAAACTTGTAAGTTCAAACCAAAGATGGAACCAGCTTTCACAGATTTCATTGCATCACAGCCAATAATCTTTTTATCAACGAGTAACAAATAATCTCGTTTATCGATGGCAGTAGTGATGCTGATGGCTCGTATTTTGACGAATTTCAAGCTTTCTACTTTTTTTTTAAAATGAAATTTTTCCAAACAACCACAGAAATAAAGAAGCGAAAATGAACTTACCCGAAGTTTTGATACTTCTTCTACACAAGTTGGAATTAGAAGAACGGAATTTAGAATCGGTAGAAAAAGAAAAGCAGGAAATATTGGTACCACTTCGAACGCAAAGAGTACCAAGCAAGCAGCTTCGATCGTGTAAGCAACGCAACCCTAAAATAAATTGAGAAAAGGTGTTAGTTTCTTTTAGTTTGTTTAATAATTAAATTCTTTACTAGAAATTACTGAAAATAAGTTCGTTAAAATATGTGTATGTGCCTAATGATAATAATGTAACCCACCTACTAATCACAGCCCTTTTTTTCTTCCGTACACAAGGTCGCATAATACCGACCTTACAGTCAATCGGCTATTTTTCCATCTTTGGTTGTAATCAGTGTGTTGTCTCAATAGGGTTGTTTCGATATTGGGATTGACAACGAAATCTAGTGTGAACCCCTTATATACGTTGTGTACGCTGGGTTGAACTGCATAACCCCGTCGAAGATTAAGCAATTTTCCATAGTCGTGAAAAAATTTGTATTTTTCGTCCAGGCGCTCATCGAAACTCAGGCTGGAAAAAAAACTTCTTCAGTGAAATACATTACACAGCTGACAACTCTAACAACAGGTTTGTTGAAATCTGATCGAATAAAATATCTATTAAGAACTGCAAATCAAAATACTCTACTGCAAAGGATTTGGAGAATCTGGTGGCACTTATTAAAGTGATGCTCAGCCAGCTCTTTGGTTATTTATGGAAGATTTATAATCATAATCCCTCAGCTATTGGTCCGCTCGTAGATATTTCTCAATTCTTCTGTTTTACTGAAAAAAATGACTGAGAGGTTTGGTGGTTTGAATAGTTGTATATATGATTCAACTAATTGATGTTCTAACGCGGATAAAAAGAATCTCGAATGCTGATTTTCAAGGCTAAAATTCTCATTTCACTATGAACTCATCACAATATCCTATACCTCATAAATCTGTATGCTATATTCCGAAAGAATTTAAGGAAAAAAATAAAATTATATTTCTGTTATATTGAAAAAAGAAAGAAAAGAAAGATGTCACTCCACAATCTTAAGCCTAATTTTGTAAGTATATGAAAACAAGGCTATCGATAAGAGCAATGATACTAAGAGGTGAGATGAGGAAATTGTGTGACAATTTATTATAATAATAATACGTTTTTAAATTTACATTTTTATATTAATGCAAAAGTTTTCTTTTCTTTTTTAGAACGTTGTTATTGTGAGACGACTGTGGGCATATTTTTTAATCATATCACCCCAAGCATGGCTGGAATGCCACTAGTATGCATGGGGTTACGGTTAGTTAAAGCGAGATAAAAGACTAGGTATAGAGACAAAAGAACAAAAGATGAACGACATGCAAGATGATAGAAGATAGCGATTGACGTTGTATTTAAATTTTTGAAGATCATAGGGAAGGAAGGTAAACGGAAGAGAGTTCTACAGGCGATAAACGCGAGAAAAGAGTGTGCTAGGATAGAAGGAGCGGTTGCATTTGGCTATTTCAAGAGTCAAAAACTGTGACTTAGATACCATACTTAAATTCATGTAGTCAGATTGCCAGGCAAAATAGCTCGTCAGGGCATGTTTATAGAAAAGACAGAGGGAAGCCACGTTGTCAAGACGTTCCAACTCAAATGGTTACGGCCAAGCAACTAACTTTGTGATACTGAACGGAAGATTTAATCTCAATTCAACCATTCGGTCATTATCTTCCATATCATTCAGTCATAGGTTCTCTTTGGTTCATTCAACAATACCTGCCCCATACCTTACAACCCCGACTGTCCAAGCAATGATGCCTGAAACCAAATTTCGTCGTTTAAACTTGGATCTATCTGAAATTTTCTTTATTTCATTCTCTCATTGGGAATCTTGTCCATCTGTAGAACGAGCAGAAATTCAAAACGATTGCTAACTCTATCCCCATGTTATCCACCTTTCTTGTCCTCTTCATTTCCAGCGCAGCACACTTATCGAGTCCAAATGACATCTTAAAATCCTAAGAGAATATCCTTCAGTCAGTTAAGTGCCATGCGCGATACACGCTTTGGGCGATCATGTCTCGAAAGAGACATGACTGACTGGGCAGAAGGTTATCCCGCAGTCGGTTGCCATTGCTTTCTGCGGTAGACTGGTTGCCGACCAAGGCTATAGAACCCAATCTGTCCTATTATTTAACCTATAACTGGAGGGAAGAGACGGATTAATACCTTTCCCAAGGATATATTTGCGCGTACAGTATTTAAAAAGGAGTCATACGAGTGGTTATTGGTGGTATAATCATCCATGAATAACAGGTGTTTGATGGGCTGTTTCTTATAGCCAAATTTCGTCAAATTTCTTATAGCCAAATTTCATCTTAGAATCAAAGTCATGGTGATCAAAATAACAGCGGACATAGCAAATCGCTCTGAAAAATCTCACGTTTGATTTGTACTTCACCGAGTTCTTTTTTCAATTAGTCATGTTGCACCACATAATTGCTAAAATGTTTTTAGCTATACCAACCATAGGCATCTTTTAGATCCGTGAGTGTGCTACTTATTATAGGCATTGCGATGATCTATCCAAGCAATGGACAAGTTTTTTATGCACGTCGTACAGTTATTAAGAATCAATTTGTCAATCATAGGCTGATCTTTATTAAAGCGTGAAGCCCGTTCAACATCCATTCTGCTCATCAGAAAGAAAATGTAATTTTCAGAAAAAAAATCATTAGTATTTTTATTCTTTAAATTATAAGAAATTCGGAAAGAAAACCTAAATACAGAGTGTCTCGAAAATGTACACACATATTTGCAGTGTATAACTCAGATCAACTTGCTTTCTTTTCAGATTTACACGTTAATGTCATTCAGGCTTAGACTTGAACAAAGAAAGTTCATCTGGAACTGCAACTGGAAGTACGGAAATGCAGGTTGAAATTCAAAAGCGGCATCGAAGAGAGTTTTTTTCAGATCGATTAACGAAGCTTACAGTTTCACGAATTAGAGATGCATTTGAATCTGATGGTACTGTAAATGATGGTATCAAGCACTGTTTCCTGTGGCCACGGATATCAACTACGCCCTGTGAAGCGAGAAATGGTGATGAAAAGTTTTCACAGAAGTCTGGGAAAACTATCGAAATGTTGATCGCTGCGTGTGATTTCATTGTGTCGCATTGTTTGCAATGTCTGGATCATAACGAATATCAATCTAAAGGCACGCAATGAAAAAATATTAAGAGACTGCATTTGTAATAATACTGTCTTCATTTGCATTATGCAAATGATGTATAGTTGGTTCTAGATGCTTGCATTTTTTCTTGAGACAGCTTAGAAATGTGTATACATTTTTTATATAAAATATATTCATAATTGTAATTCTCTTGTAGACTAAATTCAGCGAATAGGAATTGCAAACAGTTATAAATAGTTTTTCATAAATGCATACTTATTAAAGATATGTTAGTGAAATTTGGCTAAAACAAAACTAGTAAAAAAAAGTAGCAATATTTTGTGAATTGAAAAATTGGTTACCAATAAAACGTTTCCGATCCCTGGAAATTGTAGGTCTTTAGAGTTTGCTATGAAAGGAACATTCCAAAGAATCTGCAGCAAGGAAAACAGATATGGTCCTCCGAGAATTATTAGAAGGATTGAATACCTAGAAATAAAATTCAAGTCTTCAATAGAAATAAATACGTTAAAAAACTTTTGTAATCTTTATTATTTCACAAAGAAAAAGGATTAAAATAAATACAAATGAATAATTTGGTCAAATTTTTATTTTTGTTTCCTTTTGTGTCTGCTGTTTTGTAATCTCAACTTTTGTGATCCCTATTCTAAGGCTGTTAATTAACAAGTCTACGTTTTCCTTATTTTTTCATTTTTAACTTTTTAACTCTTTTCATTAGATAAATTCTTTATTCGGCTTTGATTTTAAAAGCGAATGATGCTAAGGCTCAAAACATCAATGAACAATCTTCAATTTGTTCCGTTTAGTTTATAAATAACCGTGTAAATAAGCCGTTCATCCTTTTTTATAGGAACTGTAATGTAGGCACCTCCATTAAATTGCTAAAAAATAGCATAGTATGAAGAAAACACTTAATAAAAACGAACTTTTTCCATCAAAATGTTTATATTATTATTAAGAAGAAAGGACCGAAGTATTTTTAAATTATTTTTTAAAATTTTAATCCTTCCTAACAGCCAAATCATTAAGAAAGTTTGCAATTGCAAACGTGATATTATATAACTCACTTATTTCCTAGTGACAAACACATTAATTTAGAAATTCTTGCAAAGGTCAAATAATTGTCAGATTTTAATTAAACTTTTAAGACTTATTTACGAATGAATGAATGTTTTTGACAATCATTATCTTTTAAAAATCTTGCTAAGAATATCTTTTTACATCTGTTGCCCCACCTTCCACGTAAATTCAAGAAATTAAATTCTGGAGGCAAAATTGGTTTTATTAGTTAAACACAGGACTTATTGAGGAATATAAATCATCTATTATTTCTTAAAACAATTTAGCCCCTTTTACCAAACATCTGCTCTAAATAGTAAAATAAAAATGCAATAAAACTATGACATTACTTAATTAGATAAGCTTTTAAATGCTTTAATAGTTAATATAAATTAAGAACAGTATAATCTAAAGAAAAAACTTTTCGAATAATAATGAAATTTTGAAAGAACTGCTTTCATTTTTTTAATTATAATAATTTATAAAGATTCAAAAATATTTAAAAAATACTTCCAAAACTGGTAGACACTAGGTTGTTAGCTTATAATGTAAGCACTATATTTATTAATTGAAAATTGAAAAGTTTAATACAAATCCTTTTGCCGTCGTGTTTTTTAAATAATTTCCATTTTTTTTTTCAGTGTGTATTTGAAGTTTTCTTTTTGTATGATAATTTCTATGTGTAAACTAAAAGGTCATGTATTTCACGGTTTCCTCCCCTTACCCGAAAAGATTTGTACAGTTACGTCACTTGTAATCGCCATACCCTTATCTTATCTAGAATCTGTCAACGCAATTCAATTACGGAGGAAAGGTTAGAAAGGTCAACTCTGTGTTTAAATATACTTTTATTATACATTTCATGCTGAAAATAAGTAATACTTGTGTAAATCAGATTAATTTAACATTAAATTTTCCAATTTTTCAAAAATAATGTGTCACAGATGTATATTTTATTTTTGCAAGGTTTTTAAACCAAGAACTAACTTTTGTTTACAAATGTTTCGATCGTTAAATAATGGGCGAGAAATTTAAACATTTTAGATTTCAATCAATATAATTTCTTTTTTAAATACACCAGAGTATTTTGCTTACTGGAAATAGTAAATTTAATCATGTATCTTTCAGTTAAAACTAAAATAAAACTTTCGAGAGAATGTTTTATTTTAAAAAATTCAATTTAGAAGTTAGTTGACGAAAATGAATGGAGGTACCTATTGTAATTCCATTTTAATGTTGTATTTTCTTTATATATTTGATCTCATAAAATAATTTGTTTACATACTAGATAGCGTTTCCAAATTATATAAAAAGTGAATTAAGCAATCTTATTTATAAGGCTGGCGTAAATGTTTTCAACAAGAAAAATGGAAACGGCATATGTGAAGGACGTGAATTTACCACTCCCTCAAGTTAAATCCAGGAATGAGGTCCCATATATACAAAATTAACACCAAAAGCTTATTTGTAATCAAATTTGCTTTAAAATATGAAAGAAAAATATTTGTTGCTTTCAGTAATGATGTGCAAACACATCCAAATATAGAGATAGATTAATTTTGAACACATGATACTCACTCAGTAATAACGTCAATGTCTGGTTGTCGTAGAATGTTCAAACTCCATACTAATGTTGCCTTCTCTGTTGTCATGCATACCGACATTAGGACGAAGAGAATCATCGTTGTCACAATCTAGACAATATAAAACGTCATTCCAAGCTGGATAGGGACCGGAGCAAAAAATGTGGAGTACATTCATAGATAGATAGATAGATAGATAGATAGATAGATAGATAGATAGATAGATAGATAGATAGATAGATAGATACTAATTAAAATTGTTGCAAAGAAAAGAAAAAGCGCATTAATGCACAGGAAATACTCATTATGAAGACGTATAGTATAGATATCGGCTGGCGATGGACTTAGAGAACGCAGACAAAGATTGTAGTTGTCTAGAAATCATTTTTTGGGAGTCTGCTCTATAAAAACAACAGTTCTGGTGAAAAGACTTTCTGAATAGAAATTTGTTCTTTATTAAAAGAGCACAAAAGGAATACGTATGGCTTACCAGGACCGGTCCTAGCAGTGAATATCTGAGCTGATGAGAATAAAGAATGTAAGTCGCGCGAATATTTGCCATAGTTAAGGCAATAGAGAGCTGAGCAGTGTTTCGTCTGTGAGCCGCAGGGTGGAGAATATTTAATCGCTCACAATACCGCGTAATCGCTTTTGAGCTCCATCGAGGAGGGATTGGTCAGCACCAGCCCACATATGGCAGCAATACACCATTCATGGTTTTAATATAACTCATATAAACATAAAACATGGCAGCTGGTGTTAGGCATCTTCTGAAGAGATACAAGGAATCAATCATTCTTCCGGTATCTTTTGCGATGGCGCGAATATACGCGTTCCATGTGAGATTGGAAGTGAGCTTTAGGTCCAGTAGGCATTCAAGGAAAGAAACCTATTTGAGAATATGACCCACACTAGGATTGTTGAAGGTTTAGAGTCTGTTTGGTGGTCATAAAGTTTTATTAGTTTAGTTTTGCATTTGTCGAATAATTCCAGTCAGTCTAACACACACACACACACACACACACACACACACACACACACACACACACACACACAAGATATATATATATATATATATATATATATATATATGTTCCCATAAAGAAAATAAATTAAATGAAAGATCAGAAAATATGTACAAATGTAATCACACCCATAAATACATAAAAACGGTAAAATCAGTTATGGTAAATAGCCTGAAGATAACGAAAGGTTGAAACATAGGTCGAGGAAATTACTCATTTCCAAATAAAAAATATTTAAAAGTTCTACAATATAATTGTATTAAACACCTTTTAATACAATTGTGTAATGATATAATTTAATTATATATACAAGTACAGCGTAGTTGTCTATATTTCTAAGATGAGGTAGCATTTACAGTATTTACATTAATCGGACTATTTTCCTCATCTTTGTTGCCATTTGTACGACATTTTGGCCTTTGCACGCTCAGGCCTTCTTCAGTTGCTGTAAATTTTGAGCAGAAGGCCGGAGCATACAACGACCAAAACACCGTACAAATGTCAATAAAGATGAGGACAATAGTGTGAATAATGTAAATACTGTAAATACAATGGAATGTGGATGGAATAAAATTTCGTATCTAAAAACATAAAATAACTAACCTTTAAAAAGTGTTCCATACAAAGTAGACTGAATAATATTTATTAGAATTTGTAACATAAATATGTTAAAATATCACTACAAAAGTAGCCATTTTGCTTTGACCCTAATTGTGCCTTATCAAGTAGTGATATTGATTTCAAGGTGAAGAGTTTTAAAAGGTTCAAAACTATCCAAACCTCCTCAATCAGGTAAACATTGTTACGTAATCAGTGGTGACTAATCAAAATACAAGTAATTTCTAATTTGAAGAACATAAGAAGTCTCTAGATATAATTTATTGGAGCATTAATGTTAATATTTGATTTAAAAAAGATCAGCATTATTGATCGACTATTAGATTCACTTTACAATAAAAATTAAAATTTATTTAAATATATATATATATGGTTAAATAAAATAAAGACAAGAGGAAAACTGTATTTTAAATCGCCTACGCGTTTCGTCCTGTGATGGACTTTATCAAGGCAAAAAGACGAAATGAGCTTTATTCTAAATTACGTATCTATAAACAAATAGTGTTGGCAACCAAAGGAACGCTCACAAATCATTTCAAAAGATTAACAGAATATTTTAGTTTTTATAATTCTTTCATGTGTAGTGCAAAGTCACGAGATATTAAAATAAAGAGAATTCAACCGTTTTCTTTGAAACTTTTTATTATGTATGTTAGTCGGTTTTAGAATTCCTTCGTGTGTAGTGCAAAGTCACGAGATGTTCAAATGAAGGGAATTCAACCGTTTTCTTTGAACTTTTTATGTTAGTCTGTTTTAGTATAATTTCCAAAAGTAAAGGTGAGATTGGGAAAAATCCGGGGCGCAAATTGATGTTTTGGTAGTAGTGGACTGTGACGCTCTCGAGAACTTTTCTTCTGAATAAATTAGTGTGGCATTTTAAAATCGAAATTGTGGTTGAATTAAACAAAACTATCGTTTATAAATGGGTTACTTTAACCCATTTATAAACGATAGTTTTGTTTGACACGTATCGAGCGTCTCTAAATTATGGAATTTTTTCTTTTTTTCCTTTTCTTTTTCTTTATCCTTCTTACTCCTTCCCTTCCTTCTGTTTTGTTTAACCCAATTCTCAGTTTAACATCACTTCCTATTCTATTTAACCCCTTTCCCTTTGTAAAACTAGACAAAACCTAATTTTCCAATTTTTCACTTACAACTCTATCTAAAAGTAAAATTGTCCAAAATCTAAATATAGACTTTGATTTCTAACCGATTTTTTGTGACGTAAATTTTTTTAATTCTTAGCCTTTATTTTTAATTTCTTTTTTATTTCATTTTGAAAATGTGGTAGTTGCTGATGAGATCTGAAATCTCTTTTAGGGATTTCATGTTGAAATGATCATTCAAAAGTTTTGAACATCGAAATTTATTTTATTTTATAATTAGCTCTGTAATTTTATTACATTGAGCTCTCCACCTGTAGCATTTTTTAATATTAAAATTAATTAATTTATTAGGATCGGGTCTTTGGGATTTACCTTCCTACTTTTCCTTTTGGATTAAAATTATTTTATATATATATATATATATATAATGAATTAATATAAGAAACTAAAATTTAAATTGAAGTTTCAAGTTTAACAAAGTATTACATTTTGTTTATTGTAAAAGTTATTCAGATATGAAACAACAAAAAGAGATAGACGCACATAAATGCATATATTTAATTATCCACATATGGACAAATAGACAAACATATGCAAGGATACATACACATTTACAGATATATATACGTACGCATATCTACATACAGAAATTTTTAACTTTTGTTTTTTTATCGATGTGTCAATTTATCAGTTAAATTTTAAAGCCAGGTTTAAAAAACGTCTAGTAGATACAAGTATGAAAGAATTCGTAAAATGACATGTGTCTGGTATAAACAAGTTTAAAATAGATACAGCCATATTCTTCCAGTGCCTGAACAAATAAGCATGATTAAATATATAGGCACGCAAATGCACAAGCAAACACTGAATACGTACGCGACTAAAACTCCGCAAAGCATCATATACATAATAAAAACACATACATGGATCTACTTATATACAGCATTTGGCATAAATACACGCAAATAAGCGCAAGAACATTCCCACATAAGCGAACTCACACATGTGCACGTGCATCGGCAAGAAAATATATATATATGTGCATAAATATATATTGTTAAACATAATAGACAATGAATGTCTATTATGCTTAATAAACATTTTCCTAAAACTAATTCTCTTAGAAAAATATTCAATAATAATACTCTTAAGTTCAGCTATTTTATTGCACAGATAATCTAGAAAAAATAATTATAAAAAACACAATAACAAATCCTCAACAAGTATAAAAATACAGAAATCTTGATGCATTGCAATGCTGAAATGGATAATACAAAATTAATACCAACGTATGTATTTGTAGAAATTCTAAAGAATGTCCACTACATAATAATTGCTTAGCTAGTTCCCTAATTTATCTTTGCACTATCTGTACAATAGAAAATTCTGATATTAAAACATTTTATATCGGGTCTACTAAAAGTCCGCTCAAAGTTAGCAATCATCAGGTTTAAGGACAAGGTTAATCTTTTAAACCAAAGAAATGAACTTACTGTTCACTGTAAACATAGTTCATTGTTTACTTTAGGACATTAAAGAATTTATATATACTATTTTCACCAGTGTCAATTGTTATTTACCTTTATTTGATAGATATTTTCATCTGACGTGGATTGTCAAATCAGTATTAATTTGGCTTAAATTATCATATTAATATTTGCTAAGGATTTAATCTAAAATAGACCTTCAAATTATATAGTTATGAAGTATTTAATCTAACACAGATTATCAGGTTAATATTCAGTAGTTTTAATCTAGCATATACCATATGGTTAATATTTAATAAGTTATTATTATAGCACTGATTGGCAAATTAATATTTAATAATTATGATTCTTGAGGCATCAATTTCACATGGTTTCTGAATTTCGTATAAGTGCCTGGTTTTAACTGTTTGTTAATATGTATGTGTTTGTATGGATATGTACGCATGTATATGTATACATATATATATATATATGTGTGTGTGTGTGTGTGTGTGTGTGTGTGTGTGTGTGTGTGTTTATGTGTGTGTGTGTAGCGTGTTTTATATATATGTTCACATTTCTATGTATGTGCATTTGTATGTATGTATGTTCGTCTGTCCATATATATATATATATTCATGCCTATGCACGTACATATGTGTGCCTTCGCTTATGTGTGAATGTTCTTGCGCTTATTTGCGTGCATTTGTATATAAGTAGATCCATCTATGTGTTTTTATTCTGTATATGATACTTTGTGGAGTTTTAGTCGCGTACGTATTGAGTTTTTGCTTGTGTATTTGCGTGCCTATATATTTTATTATGTTTATTTGTTCATGCACTGAAATATGACTGTGTCTGTTTTGGCTTTGAATATACCAGACACATGTCATCTTAATAATTCGAATATTTATGCTAAGTTAAAACTTAAAAGTTATTAATGCCCCGATAGATTCCTCAACTCCCTAAAAATATATATTCTAAATAAATAATATATATACCGAATATCTAAGCACGAGCCAATAAACCTACCTAGGTTTCACCCTACGGTTCTTCAGGGTAACAACAAAGATTTAAAGTAGCAACTATATAGGATTCTAGAGTTCAAAACAAAGAAGACACCAACACACAAGAAGTGGGGGCAAACAATCAATTTATTATTATAATAAAAAAAAAATTAAAAATGAGAACAATTAAGCGAAAGGCTAATTCAGTAGGCAATTTTTCATTTATGTATTATTTCGGATTTAGAGTTAAGTAAATCCTGTGCGAGTTCAAATAATACGATAGCTAGTTTTTCCTCCCCGCATAAATTACAGAATTTACTCCGTGGTTTATATTTGGAACACCGTTTTAGTATTTCCCATTTCAAAATGGGATCTTTATTCGTAGTATTTTTAATTTCCCATACATAGGACGCTAGCGATATATTAGGGTTTTCGTCTTGGTTTTTTTTTTTTCTTACGAATACTTGACTTTTTGTTCATGTACTTCGTTTGTTTCTTTTTTTACGTCCCCTTCTTTTCCCTCCAAGTTCGTCCTCGGTGGGCTGTTCAAGACGATTTAAATTATAGCTTAATTAGTACTAGTTTTGGAAGAGTTAGTTCTCTTACTATTAGTTCTGTTACTATTAGTATTGTAATTACATTAGTTAATAATATTATAAATAAGATAGATAGATAGATAGATAGATAGATAGATAGATAGATAGATAGATAGATAGATAGATAGATAGATATTGAGAAAAATAATAACGTGTACATATTATGCATAAATGTATACTTCCTCCTCCTCCTTAGTACCAGTAGATTTCAGCAGAGTCACGACGCTAGTATTGCATATGTGTTTTCTGTAGCAAGCAGGCGTTTACAGGATTGAGAGGCTAGAGTAAAAAGTTTTCCTGTAATTTAATCTTAAGCTGAGTAGAGAAGTAATGCTCTTTTATCTTTTCCAAGGTTATTTGTTTGAGCGTGAATCCTACAAGCTCTATTTAAATTTGATATTTTCGCTTCAATAACTGCTACGCTATGCACACATCTATACCAGTTATGTCATTGTTATAGAATCCAAAGAATTCCTTGACGTAATGAAATGGCTTCTTGTGCTTGTGACCCGATATATTATCTCCTGACACGTTCAACCTACTCATTCAGGCCAATGTTGAGGAGCCAAACAAGATTTTAGGCCTTTAGAAGACCAAAAATCTAGAATTAGCCAAAAATCTAGAATTAGCCGCATCTCTCCAGCCACAAAATTTATCCACCGATATCTACAATTTATTTTAGTTGGAATCTTACTTGTCATTTTGGTGACAGACAAATTTGTAAAAGAGTCTGTTTTGCATAACTACCTTAAAATAAGAGCTGGGTAAAACTCACAGGTGACAATAAAAA